>CM066033.1:1111482782-1111906724 GCA_033557465.1 Ichthyophis bannanicus | reverse complement strand
TAAGTTAAAACTTTCTAGAATCATGTAAATTTGATCTCCTGTTTCAACACTATTGTTACAATTGTTCCCAATGTATCGGTTGTTTTAATTGTAAACCGCTAGTTCTGTGGATAATACTCTTCTGCTTCCTGTTTCCTCAGCCCTGTAACCTTGGGGTCATCTTAGACTCCTCCCTCTCCTTCTCACCACATATCCAACAGACTAGCAAAACACCTGTAATTTCTTTCTCTACAGCATTAACAAACTTCGCCACTTCCTTTCTGAACACATAACTAAAACACTTATCCACTTTTTTGTCACTTCTCGCCTAGGGACTATTGAAACCTCCGCCTTGCTGGATTCTCACTCTGAGTCATCTTTATATCTTTCAATCGGTTGTCAAAGGCTCTGTCTGCATGGATAATCTTCAAGCCCCAGTCATATAAACCACTCTTCTCAAATCACGTCAAATTTTTTGGGGCGTCCCTTCGCATTCATTCTGTATCCAATACAAACGTCTCCTTCGACCGAGAAGTTGCATTCATTCTATTGCTCCTCAATACCTTTCCTCTCTCCCTACACCCCTCATCGTGAACTCCGCTCTTCGTCTGACTTGCTTCTCTCTACGCCCTTCTCTTCAAGAACCAACTCCAGACTTCAATCCCTTTCACTCTTGCTGATCCTGATGCCTGGAACAAACTAACTGTATCTTTACATCAGGTTTCATCTCTCCCCCTTTTCAAATCCCTCCTAAAAGCATTCACCTCTTTCAGGCCGTTTTTGGCATCTTCATCCTTTGTTCTCCTTCTTTCTCTTATCTTTTCACTACTGTACTCTTGCTTTCTCTACTGTAACTGGTACTGTCCTTGATTCGATTGTAAGCTCTGATGAGCAGGGACCATGCTTGATATGTGGTGGGTTACCAGCACTATTCTGTATGCGGTAGGGGCAATATTCAAATGCTTAATAGGTCAGTAGTTAGTTAATGGAATCCAGGTTTAAGAATATCTCACATAACCTCATGCCATGCTATAATCTAGGTCAGGATCCTTAGCAAAAACATCCAGTTTGCTGAAATCCAGGACAAGTTAGCGTTGACAAAAAAAAATGGTTAAAAAGTTTGAAATTAAGACTTATCTGAGTATTTTATCTGCCATCTCACACATCTGTAATAGAAACATGCAATATCATTCTTAGTACACTTTAAAATATGTAAGAATTTTAATTAGCCATATTAGATTGTGGGCTGCAATCAGAAACTTAAAGATTTATATTATTTATCTTTTTAACTAATATTTTGAAAAGTTTTAAATTTTGATTGCTGATGGGAATTATTCCAATCTAAATGTATTGAAGTGTAACATTATAATTGACCTTACAATTGTAGAAATTCCTGATTAGATTTTTCCCCCTCCTGTTGACTCGTGCTTGATTTTAAAGTAGATACTCTGTCATAGAACAAAGGTTAGTGTTATATATCGTGCATAGTTACTCTCTGGAGAATCTCATATCGTCTAAAATTATCAGTAGACGATTACTCAAATTATCAGCTCACTCGACCCCGCTCACATCTGCCATCTTAGTTACTCCCCTGCTTTTAATAGCTCTGAAAAAAAAAACTTAACAAAATCCCAAACGTGACGAACTTGATTGAGAAAATGTAACTGTGGTATTTATGGTTGCAAGCCTCGGGGCCCGTTCAGTGGTCCACGCCAAGTTTAGCTTTTCAAGGATGAATAATCTTGAGTGAGTCGAATTTAATAATGATAATTTTAGAGGAATATGATTCCCTCTCATAATCAACATGGTCAGAATATGAGAAGAATGACAATCCAGAATGGCTATTAGTCCAAAAAGATCTGAACCCTTCAAGTTATAGGTTTGTGATTATAGTAATACTAGAAAGCGAGATTCTCCAGAGAGTAGGATATGACACAATGATATACAAGAAAGAACTAAAAAAACGTATTCGGAGGAGAGTCAGAAGAAAACTCTTTCGGCCTCTCCTGTCTCCACTCCCCTTCCTAACTCCCCTTGGTAAATTCTAAGGATTTTTTATGTCGAAGATAGTGGGAAAAAGCATCAGCGAAACGCAAGTCCAAAAATATCAATTACCCCTCAGTTTAGAATTCAGAGGGAGAGGAAGGGGCAGAGGCCATACATCTCGACCCGCCGCAAAATTACCCGTCACGAGCCCTACAAATAGTATATCATGATTGTCCCAATAGCCACAAAGAGATCGGATACACATTGACTTGCCTGTTATCAACCCTTTCTCACCAGTCACCCTTACACCAATAGAACTTGATCTTTTACAGAAAGGATTGTCTTTTTGTTCCTACAGCACGTTATGACGCATTTCAAACTCGTGTTAGACCTCCACAAATTTTCTCGTAAACTACAGATTAAAAATTTTTGTTCGGACAAACCTTGTTCTTCAACCGACACCTCCGTGGTTGCGTGCTAAATCCCGTTGGTATTCCCCTGGTTCCCGTTGATGCCCTTATTCACACCTTTATTGAAATGTGCTGTGAGGCGATATACAACACATGGAAAAGAAATCTGATAGGTAGATACCTCCTAATCTTAACTTACACGTCAAGAAAGAGCTGCTAGATCCAATTTGAACAACACGAACGGATATTATTTAAAGCCAGCTGCTAAGGGGGGTGGGTGGTATCGTAATTATTAGATCGCACGTATTATATTCACGAACTGTCTAGTCAACTTGATGACAGAGATTTTTCTATCAAGTCTCCGTGCCTTGTGATCCTACACACCTTCTATCCAAATTAGGAAATTGATTCTCTTTTTGACACTATGGTTTTACAGGATGGTTTCCCCTCAACCCCACGAGGAGCATGCCTTTTCTGCGTGGTTAAGCACCCAGTCATTCCAACCATATACACGATTCCCAAAATCCCATAAGTCCCTCACTGCTTCCTCCAGGGCGTCCCATTGTTTCTGGCATAGGCTCTGTTTTGGAACGCTCTTTCAAAATGTATTGATGTTTTTTTTGCACCCCTTTCATTCCCTTGCATTGCTTTCGATGGGTCCTTAATAAACTGAGTTTTTGGTATTATGACCATATATGGCGTGTAGGCCTGGTTCCCTGGTGAGAGATTGTGGTTTGTGTTAAAAATAAACCAGGCCTACATCATACTAATCTATCTCGACGAGTACAGTCCCACCATAAATGACCTAAATGTGTGCACGAATAAATGTCACGATCAATAAGGAAAAAATGGACCAGCACTAAACTGATATGATCTCAGCTCATAACCTTGATATCCTATGTGTCACCGAGACAGTGGCTTTCAGCCGCTGACGCCGGTGATCCTTCACCAGTGTGTACCGCCTACAGTTCTCGTCCACTCTTGTCACATGAGCTTGACCGTCGTGGCGGAGGAGTACTTAGCCTAACGAAAAGCCGACCTTCAAATTTCGGCTTGCCGCATCAAGCAGCACCTCTACCCTTGGACTCTGTTACCAGACAAATAAGCAAATCACTATTAACTTGCTCTATAGAAATACATCTTCATTCTCCAGATGAGATTAGCCACACTAATTGATCTTGCTTGCAACTACCACGAATGCGCATACTCTAAACTGGAGTTATTAGGTGACCTCAATTTCCCAGTCCATTCCGGACAGACACACCAATGCCTTGATTGATGCTCTCAGTGATCTAGGCTATGTTCAAATTGTTGATACCCAGACCCATATAAAAGGCAACTCAATTGAAATCTTATCTTTTGGCCCCACAAACAGCCCTCACACATTTGCACCAGTCCTCACCTAAAACGTAAAGTGTGGTGCTGTCGGATCACTTACTGATAAGAGTCCAGATTCCCAATTTGACACCAACTCCTCCAATCCCTACCTGAAGAGAAACCCCATATCAGAACATTTAAAGCACTTCCACCCTTTTAACAGAGAAGATATTATAAAGAGGACACAGGAATGCTATTTGACCCTCCATCTTCAAAGCCTAGATGACATGGTCGCCGCTTGGAACTCAAGCCTAGATGCCGTGGTCCACTCACTACCACGAACAACGCACCACATAAGAAACAAGAATGCCCCATGGTACGCCCAAGAACTACGTAATTCGCTACTTCAACTCAGACGACTGGAGAGACGCTGGCGACGATCAAGAAACAGCTGAGAAGCCATGAGGCATTGTACAGCACAATTAGGAAAACACTCGGAGTTATCTGTAGCATCAGTATGAAACCAGATATGTTACAAAAAAGAACTACAACGCTCCTTGAACCAAACCCCCACGAGCTTTTCCAAATTGTGAAATCTCTAGCAAAGGATCAATCTAAAGAGAACTTACCCTAACCAGACTCACAAGAATATGATTATTACTTGCTTAAGAAAAGGTAATCAGCTTGCCCACACTGCTAAGCCCCCCATCACCAGCCAGCATACCTTTCTCCATCCCACAACACTCATCTTGGGTCATTTTCCTTGAGTGGGTCCCAACACAATAATCAGATCCAATTTTCTACTCCATTCCCTGAAAGAGTCATTCAAGGACACTATCCTAACACATAAACACTACAACAGCACCCTCCGATTCCGTGTCCAGCTCCCTGGATACAAGGCCTGCGCTGCCGAGCTCAAGCCCAGTCCTATCCACAATTGAGTTGATTGCATCGTTCTCTACTGGAAACATTTCCTCGAAGCCTGAAAACAGGGCTATTCAGACCACCTCCTAAAAAAAACCAGTAAGTTGGACCCCTTCGATGATGGAATCCTACCGGCCTAATCTCCAGCATGACCTCTCCTATCGGCAAAAATCATTGAAAAGATTACCCAACGGCCAATTACAAGATCACCATAGATACTAATGAACCCCTGCATCATGCCCTGCCAGCATGGATTTCGCGAAGCACATGGTGGTGGAAACATTACTAACAACCTTATTCACACACCATAACCTTAGGTCGTCGATAAACATCAGACAAGGCTTGCACTAATCGTCATGGGACATTGCATGCCAGCATTCGACACCGTAGACCACGAAGTTCTCCATGCTACGAATCATGGAGAGAAGGGAGTTTCAAGCTTACAGCTTTGTCATGGTGCGCTTCATACCTCACTGATCGCTGGCAAAATGTCCGTTCTGGCCCTCCAATCTCCGATTCCTTCCACCAAACTACAGGTGTTCCACAGGGCGCATCTCTAGCCGCCTTGCTATTCAATGTCTATATGCACCCCATTGGTGAGCTCATCCAATCATTTTATATCATCTGCTTGGTCTGTGCTGACGACGTATTGATGTACATGCAAATTTCGTCATAACATCTTGATCTTTCCCCTCTTCTCAGGTGCTTTGTCGCTGTGTAAGACTGGCTAAATGCACAAATGGTTAAGTTAAATTTCAAAAAGACAGAAGTCCTCTTCGTAACCAGGAATCCGGCTTTTACTCCACCCCTGTCTATCAAGTTCGCGACGCAGAGATCATATGCAAGACTACAGTAAGATACCTAAGTGTAACACTTGATCAGCAACTTAATATGAAGGCTCATATCAAAGACATAGCAAAGTCCGGTCTACCATAAAATCCGGACCCTCCGCAATCTGCGGTCAACTGTTAGAACCTGATGACTTCCGAACTGTCTTTCAGGCCCTAATAATGCCTCACTTTGACTATGCCAATGCGATCTTGTTTGGTCTACCTAAGTGCACGACTAACCCCTTACAACTTGCAATGAATTCAGCTGCAAGAATCCTTCATGGAGCTTCAAGAAGTTCTCATATTACCCCAATACTAAAACATTGCACTGGCTACCCATACAAGCCAGGATCTCTTTCAAGATCCTAATTATGACCCATAAAGCCATCAATAAATACCCTGCTACTGCCATTACTGACCTAATTTCAATCACACCTCCCAATCGAACAAGGAGATCGGAAAATGCCGCAAATACTCTCATATTACCTAAGGCAAGCACGAAGTGTTCTCAATTCACTAGATCCAGAGCCTTCTCCTTCTTTGCTCCATCCTGCTGGAACGCACGAGCAGCACTATCAGAACCATCAGTGAACTCTCCCAATTTAGGAAGGCACTGAAAACGGCACCTCTTTCTTCATCACTACGATGTTGCAGTCTTCCCCCCACACTCACCCACTCTCACATCTCAATGCAGCACCTCAAACTCATGCACGTCACATTCCCAGACTGATCACTCGCAATCACACCTTGCCCTCCAACCACCATGAGAAACTTATGCAGTGCTGCATAATTCAATTATATTGTTGCATAAAGTAGACCTGTATTTATTCATCGTGTCTCCTTGTTAAGGGACTGGTTATTTATACCCTATTTTACCTGTTATACCTGCTTAATCCATACCCAAGTTTAATTTTCCTGTTTAATGTATACCCCAAGTTATTATACCTGTTTCACTGTAAGCACAAATCATGAAATTGAGATGTGCAAACTCTTATGTTCATTGTAAAACCGCACTGATGTCGAATAGTGCGGTATAAAAGAGACTGCAAATAAATAAATAAATAAATAAAATAGTATTCCTAGACATAACCGCTGCATTTGAATCGATCATCCACACACTTCTATTCAAAGACTAAGACAAATAGGTCTAAGCAACATAATGCTCAAGGGGGTTATCTCTTATCTCTCAGACCGATCTCAGCAAGTCTGCATAGACACATCTTTTCTAACACGTACTCTCAAATCACAAGGATCCACGCTTTCAGCTCTTGTTATTCAATATCTATATACAGCTAGTTTGTCAAATCATAAAAAAATTCAAGATTGATTATGCCATCTATGCTGACGATATAATGATGTTCATGCCCTTCAACATAATCTCACCCAACTTTGACACCATAATTTCCTGCTTTAGGGAAATAGCTACCTGGCTTAAGAATGCTGGTTTAAATATCAACTACAAAAAAACAGAGGCCTTGATAATAACTAGGAATCAAGCCTACATACCACCACGACACATATCATTTGACAACGTTGATCTCTCATCAAAGATGAAGTAAAATATCTAGGTGTAACACTAGAAAAAACACCTCTCTTTCAGGACACCATCAAAAATCTCACAAAGACAATTTTCAACACGATCCGACTCCTGCAGCATATAAAACCCCTATTTCAGCCCTCTGACTTCAGAACCATACTACCTGCAATGATAACCCCACCTATAGACTATTTCAATAGTCTACTTCATGGTCTTCCTAAAATATCCCTATACCCACTCATAATGGCTCAATATACCGCGACACGAAAAATCCACAACGCACGACAAATTGATCTATAATGCCAATCTTATATGACTTGCACTGGTTTACTCCTCCAAAGCTGCATAAAATTCAAGCTATTTATGACCACTTTCAAAATCTTTAGAAAAATAGCCCCCAACGATCGACTAAGAAGAGAGCAAATGACCACACTCTCTCTACCTCATCAGCTTTCCACAAGTCTAAACAATGCACCAGCAGCAGAGCATTTGAATTTATCTCCCCAATGCTCTGAACTCCTTACCGCCCAGTCCTCCGAAACATTACAGACTTATCCTTGTACCGTTCCCAACTCAAAACCCACCTCTTCATAGAACATTTTGGTCAGAATGAAATTACAACATTCACTGATCCGACATAATTAACCTCTCCCCTCCGCCAACTAGACGATCCAACTACTCAAAATGGTCAATAGCTCCCCCATCCCTTAATGCTATACTGAACTGACTGATATTCTTGATCACTAGAACTGCAAATAAGCTGTAAATAAGTTAAAACTTTCTAGAATCATGTACATTTTTGATCTCCTGTTTCAACACTATTGTTACAATGTTCAATGTATCGGTTGTTTTAATTGTAAACCGCTATTTCTGTTGATAATACTCTTCTGCTTCCTGTTTCCTCAGCCTGTAACCTTGGGGTCATCTTCGACTCCTCCCTCTCCTTCTCCACACATATCCAAAAGATAGCAAAAACCTGTCATTTCTTTCTCTACAGCATTAACAAAATTCGCCCCTTCCTTTCTGAACACATAACTAAAACACTTATCCACTTTTTAGTCACTTCTCGCCTCGACTATTGCAACCTCCTCCTTGCTGGTCTCTCTCTGAGTCATCTTTCTCCTCTTCAATCTGTTCAAAGCTCTGCTGCATGGCTAATCTTCCAGCCCCAGTCATATAACCCCTCTTCTCAAATCACTTCATGGGCTTCCCTTCCATTTCTGTATCCAATACAAACTTCTCCTTCTGACCTATAAGTGCATTCATTCTATTGCTCCTCACTACCTTTCCTCTCTCCTCTCTACCTACACCCCTCCTCGTGAACTCCGCTCTTCGTCTGACTTGCTTCTCTCTACGCCCTTCTCTTCAATAACCAACTCCAGACTTCAATCCTTTCACCTTGCGCTCCTTATGCCTGGAACAAACTACCTGTATCTTTACATCAGGTTTCATCTCTCCCCCTTTTCAAATCCCTGCTAAAAGCTCACCTCTTTCAGGCCGTTTTTGGATCTTAATCCTTTTGTTCTCCTTCTTTCTCATTATCTTTCCCTACTGTACTCTTGCTTTCATCTACTGTACTTTATGTCTTGATTAGATTGTAAGCTCTGATGAGCAGGGACCATCTTTTTATATGTGTTGGTACAGCACTACGTACGTAGTGGCACTATACAAATGATTAATAGTAGTAGTAGTAATGGAATCCAGGTTAGATTTCTCACATAACCTCCTGCTATGCTATAATCTAGGTCAGGATCCTTACCAAAAACATCCAGTTTGCTGAAATCCAGGACAAGTTAGCGTTGAACAAAAAAAAAATGGTTAAAAGTTTGAAATTGAGACTTATCTGAAGTATTTTATTTGCATTCTCACACATCTGTAATAGAAACATGCAATATCATTCTTAGTAACACTTTAAATATATAAGAATTTAATTAGCCATATTAGATTGTTGGCTGCAATCAGAACTTTAAAGATTTATATTATTTATCTTTTTAACTAAATATTTTGAAAATTTTAAATTTTGATTGCTGCTGAATTATTCCATCTAAATGTATCGAAGTGTAACATTATACTGACCTTACAATGTAGAATTCCTGATTAGATTTTTTCCCCTCCTGTGACTCGTGCTTGATTTTAAAGATACTTGTCATAGAACAAGGTTAGTGTATTTCTGAGTGTCAGCCCTTTTAGAGTCACAGCCTGAGGTACCTTCTTGACCCATGACTATAATAATAATACAAACATTTGTAGGGTAATATTAAGGCTGTAGCACACCTCAAGAGGCTAAGAGCTTATAGAAATTTGCATAGTTAGCAGGACTGTTGACCTGTTACTGTTTATTCTATCAGGTGACTTAATTTGCACCCAGAGCTGAAACATCCAGAGTTTGGTATTTTAAAATTTGTGCTTACAAAATATAATATATTGGTCAATAAAGTTATTTGGAGTGTGGGTGGGTGTTATTTGAGCTTTAGTTTGCTTGAAGAAACCCTTTCTTAGAGAAAGAGCCTATTTCTAGACATGGAAGAGAAGTAATAGTTTCTGGTTGTTGGCTGGAGGGTTTTTGGACCTCAGAACCGTTCCACTCCAACATAGATCCTTGCGAACAACTAAATCTGTGTGACCTATGTGCTAGAGAAAATGTCAGTTGCTACAGAAAGTATAAAGAAGAAAGGAAAGTTTCACCATAAAGAACAGAAGACAGTGGAGTAAGCATGAACTTTTGACTGGGCTCACAAGCATTGAATCAATAGAAAAATGACATCCTCATCATTGGCTGTAGGGACTCTGATGAAGAGGCAATGACCAGAAGTCCGTAGTCCTAATGTATCACTGCAAAGCTTCGGCTTACTGTGGAGAAATTACAATTCAAGATAAAAGAGGTCTGTTTCCACGGACATATGCTGTCTTCACAGGGGCTGAATGCAGACCCAGATATGATTAAAGCCATTCGAGATATGCACTGCCTATAGATGTAAAATCTGTGTAGCACTTCATGCTACATCTGTCTGAGATATCTGTCTTGATAAGGATGCAGGTTTGCTACTGCCTTCCAAGACATGACCAGGCAGTCCAGGAAATAAACTGCTTAGCCACAGATGTCCCTGTGTTGTGGTACTATGATGTCATTAAGCCTGTTGTGTGATACAGAGTAACTAGCAAAAATGGGCTTGGCTGTTGCTTAATGTAAGAGGTCAACCAATGACTATTGCATCCAGGGCGTTTACCCCAAATGAGCAAAATTTTGCTCAGCTGGGGTAAGGGAATGGTCTCAGCATTGTGTTACCTGCCAGCGCTTTCATCATTACCTCTATGGCTAAGATATAATTACAGATGAAACAAACAAAGAACACTGATAGCAATCTTCAAAATGCCCCTATTTGTGTGCACCCAAGCGACTTCAGAGCATGTTACTAACACTGCAACTTTACAACCTCAATGCCATTTAAAAGCTGAACCCTGAGATGTTTATTAGTGACACGCTGCAGACCATCAGCAGTTCAGAGCCCGTACCGAACACCTCAAGGTTTATTGGATGCAACAAGAACAAACTAACACTACACTAATCAACCAGGCAGATTATCTGAATGTCACAGACCGGAGGTTGTAATAGATCATACAGCACACCACAAGAGATGATTCCTTGCAAATATTGAAGTCTATAGTCCTAACTGGATGCTGCACGCAAAGGAGGAAACACCTGTTGAAATTAGGGAATACTGGTCATTCAGGGGTGAAATCGGTATATAAAATAGCATGCTATATAAAGGGTCCAGGGTTTATTATACCCAAATTAGAGAAGTTAACATGTATATAGTCCAGCCACATCAGTGATGAAGCATGTTACCAGCTGGCCTATGATACCCTATAGTGGTCTAACATACAAGGCGAGATCAAAAGCTTTGTGAGCAATTGTTTCTACCTGCAATGAATATCCACATGAGAAGTAGAAGTAAACGATGATGTCACATGACATACTGGCTTGATCTTCGCAAATTGTCAGCATGAACTTATTTAACTTTGCTGGGAAAACGTTCCTGTTGATAGTGGATCATTATTCAGACTTTTGGGAACGCGAACTGCTCCAAGACATGTCTGCTGAAGCCACGATCTAGTCCTGCAAAGCATAGTTTGCACGCTATGGTCAACCAAATTGACATCTCAGATAATGGCCCTCAGTTTACTTGTATGCAATGCAAATAGTTTCTGCTGAGTGGGGATTTGTACATGTTACTATATTACCAGTGCACCAACAAACTAATGGCAAAGCTGAATCTGCTGTAAAGATAGTGAAGAAACTCTGCAAGAAAGCAATAAAAAGAGATGGTAAAGATCCATGGAAAGCTATCCTACACTGGAGAAATACACCAAGAGAGGGCATGGAGTACTTGATGTCAAGGAGACTAAAGCAAAACTATTTGAGCCCTTTGTGGTACAAGGTGTATCATAAATATTTTGACGCAAGAAAGAATATGTTAAGTCAAGATATTGTGGCAGGTGTAGGCCTGTGACCCACGGTGTCTGACATAGGCAGGCCAGCATGGCTAGCTTGACCTGTAAATGAGGCCTGTGGAGAGGCATATAGGATTGCACATCCCCCAATATGCTGCTATTGTAAGAAAGAACTCAGTAGAAATATTGAATTAGCTTAGGTAAGCAGAACTGCAGAACTAAGAAATGGAAAAAATACAGAAAAGACATGTTTTTAAAGTTACTGATAAGAAAAAGTACATCTGCAAAGAAATAATGAGGAGTGCTGACAGATGAGTTACAGAACCTTGCTCTTCTGCACGCACAAATTGGTCCCATAACCTTGAGAGTGTGAAAGTAACAAGTTGATGAACTGACCATTGTAATTGGGACTGGAAGGGGGGCAGGCAGGTGTCATGCCCACAGAAGCCCACAGAAGGGACATAATTGGATAAACTTATCAGTACCGGGACCAATAGAAGAGGTACGGGAGGTACGGGAGGTTACCGGGACCAATGAAATGTTTTTCTATACCTAGAATGGAACAGAAGTCTATAAAAGTTGTTGTAATGCTTGAAATCTTTGCTCAGCCATTTTGAAATTGCCTTGCTTGAGACTTGTGCACAAATAAATGATTTGGACCTTCTGAACAGACTCCTGGTATCATTGGTTTGTCTGCGCTTTGCTGCTACATATTCCTTGGTGCGTTGGCCGGGAAGTTGTGGAATCAAAGTGTATATAGGGCAATATACCACGACTTTCCGCCTCTATAGGCTTGGTCCTGCCGGGGATCGCGCCCTTCCGACGAGGGCCGCTCCCTGGCGCCACCGGTCCCTTGTATCGGAGGGAGCTGGTCGGACCTCGGCGGGTGCCGGGCCCGGTTGGAGCCAACGCCTCGAACCCGAGTGAGGGGAGTCCGAGGTCCAACTCATGCGCCTGCTTGGGAAGTTTGAGGACCGGATCCGGTGAGTATAGTTTTGATTTTGGGTCTAGACAGAAATAGAAAGAGCAGTACTGCCATTGGAATTTGGAATTTGTAATCTCGAGATATTGGGAATTGGTAAGAGAGCATGATCAACTCTCAAGGAAGAGCCGAGTAGCCTGGCATGGGAATTCGCTAGGTGAAACCCTCATCCTTTTTGTAATTGGGAAAAAGACTAGTCAGAAACAGATAGAAACGAATGCATTCTGGGATACGTTGCTAGCATGATTGTGTGAACGAAGTGTGAATGAGAGGTCTGGCAGCACGGACCAAGTGAAGGCGGACCCCTGATTAGCGCATTTCCTGACCGGGCGACCGCGTTCAGGTCGCGAAAAGGGGGAAGCGATTGTCGTCTTGTCTTGTTATTTGTATTCCCTACACGTTTCCAGGGCCGTGAGGACCCTTACCCACGGTCCGCCCTCCTTTTCCCCTCTGTCTGTTGTTGCGCGCACACATCGAAATGGGAGGGGCGGGGTCTACTAGAAACACTCCATTAGAATGTCTGATCACTCATTTTAAAGAGGGATATTCAGGAGATTTTGGTATTAAAATGACAGCAGCCCGTTTGCAGATTTTGTGTACTAGGGAGTGGCCCGATCTAGACCCCATCTGGCCCCGAGAGGGAACGTTCACTGTAGAGATTATTCAGTCAATACATCGTAGAGTGCGGGTAGCGCACCCCGATCAGTACCCCTATATAGATTCCTGGTTAAGTATTTGTGAAGATCCGCCCCCCTGGGCGCAGCGCTGTTATGAGGAACAGTGCAGAATAATGTTAGCTAAAACAGATTCTAGACAGAAAACGGAGCAGCCTAGAATGAAAGAGCAGGATAAGAAAGCCACGAAGAAACCCATCCTGGCAGATCCTGATTCCCCAGAAGTAGTCCTTAGGCAGCCCCGAACCCCAGGTCCAGTAAGAGTAGCCCGGCGTCGTCCTGCCCCAGAACCCCAGAGACGGCAAGAGCCGAGGCGAGACCCAACCCCTGACCCCCCTCCTCCTGGAGGAGAGAAAGAGAAAGAATTAGCGGGAAAAGAAGAGGAGGACGTAAAAAGTGAGTCAGAAGCGGAGATAGAAGAAGAAGAAAGAGAAAATTCCCCAGGAGAGGAGGAGGACAGTGTACAAATAATCGAGAAAGCCAGCGCTAGCACTAGCACGCCAGTGAAAGAGAAACCCAAAGCAAAACCTGTTGAGAAAAAGAAAGCGACTCCTGCAAAGGCAACGACGATAACCCTTAGATCCCAAACAACGCCTGGGACAGCCAAACTGTTTCCCTTAAGGCAAGTCCCGGGAGTGCCCGTAAAGAATGATAATGATGAAGTGGTAGCGGGACCCCTAACTTACGTGTATATCCCTTTCTCTACAACTGATTTATTAAATTGGAGGTCGCACTATGCCTCCTATACTAGTAAGCCCCAGGAGCTGACAGAATTTGTAACTTGTATTTTGGAAACTCACCAACCCACTTGGCCATATTGCCTTCCGATCCTGACCACCCTATTCACTACAGAAGAACGAGCGAGAATTAGAAAAGCAGCTATTGAATGGATGGCAGAAAACCCTGCAGCTCCGGCGCAGGGGCAGAATATAATAGACCGTAGGGAAGCAGCTCAGAGAGAATTCCCGAATGAAGACCC
This sequence comes from Ichthyophis bannanicus, assembly GCA_033557465.1. Taxonomy (NCBI): domain Eukaryota; kingdom Metazoa; phylum Chordata; class Amphibia; order Gymnophiona; family Ichthyophiidae; genus Ichthyophis; species Ichthyophis bannanicus. Next base: position 1,111,892,654 of record CM066033.1, on the reverse strand, counting down.
CCAATGGGATCCAAATACAGATGAAGGATCCACAGCCCTAGCCCGCTTTCGCCAAGGCTTTTTACAAGGCCTGAGTAGGGGGGGCCAAATAGCTATGATGCTTTCCTAAGTTTCAGGAGTTATCCATGGTATAGATGAGAGCCCAGGAGATTTTTATGAAAGATTAACTGATGCCTACAGAATGTATACTCCAGATGATCCCGAGGCACCAGGAAGTTTATGTATGGTGAATTCTGCTTTTGTAAACCAGTCTCAACCAGACATTAGACGTAAATTACAGAAGTTAGAAGGGTTTGCGGGCATGAATGCAACACAGTTATTGGAAGTCGCTCATAAAGTGTATGTGAATCGTGATACTGAAAGACAGAGAGAATGTGATAGAAAGATGAAGAAGAAAGCTGATTTTTTGGCTGCGGCCATAGTTGAAAAGAAAAGGGGAGGTGTCCCTAGTCGAAGGAGCAGAGGAAGAGGGCGGGGTCAAGGCGGAGGCCGGACCCAGAGACTAGGCGTGAACCAATGCGCCTATTGCAGAGAGGAAGGACATTGGAGAGATACGTGCCCGCAACTCGAAGACGCCCAGCAAGATGACGACAACGATCATCAGTGGCGAGAAGAAAGACGAGGCCGTCCCTGAGGCCGAGGAGGAGCCAATCGGAACAATTCCAGCGAGAGAGAGGAGGAGGAGCCATTCAAGCATTGGCCACACAAGCCCATGATGAGGATGTGACATGGATTAGGACAGACCGGGCTCCAAGTTTGCTTTAGGTCTCCAGGAGCCTATGGTCGGAATACAAATAGGAGACCAAATTATGAACTTTATGGTTGATACTGGAGCAGAGCATTCAGTAATAGACAAGAAGATAGCCCCATTCACTAAAAAAGCAGTCACCATTATAGGAGCAACTGTGCCAAAGCCACAAAGTCTTTTCTTCAAAACCGAATATGCAGTCTGGGAGGACAGCAAGTAACTCATCAATTCCTTTACATGCCCGAATGTCCAGTGCCACTACTGGGACGAGATATGCTAGCCAAGCTTCAAGCACAAATATCTTTCTCTGAGCAAGGAGAAATGCAAATGACAGTGAATTCCCAAGCCAAACCAGCAGGAGTAATGCTGCTGACAGTACCCCGAGAAGAAGAAGAATGGAGGTACTACGTCGATGATTCCATCCAAGATACCTATTTTGAACAAACTTTAAAGAACATTCATGCACCACCTGGAGTATGGGCAGAAGGCAGTCCCCCAGGCCTAGCCAAGCATATAGCTCCAGTGATTGTAACCCTCAAGCCTAGTGCTACACCGGTGCACGTCAAATAGTACCCTCTCCCAAGAGCCGCAATTGAAGGCATTCATCGCCACCTACAAAGATTGCTTGAATATGGCCTACTAAAAGTATGTCAATCCCCATGGAACACCCCACTTTTGCCAGTAAAGAAACCTGGGACAGATGATTATCGCCCAGTACAAGATTTGAGAAGAGTAAATGATGCAGTTGAAACCATACATCCAGTTGTGCCCAATCCTTACACTCTTCTAGGACTGATACCTGCTGAAGCTACCCATTTCACTGTACTGGATTTGAAAGATGCGTTCTTTTGCATAAGATTAGCCCCTGTAAGCCAAATATTGTTTGCATTTGAATGGCAGGACCCCATCTCTGGAAGAGGGGGCCAACTCACCTGGACAAGATTACCCCAAGGATTCAAGAATTCACCTACCATCTTTAGCGCTGCACTAAACCAAGACCTTTCAAGCTATCCAGTAGCCCCGGGGAAGAGAGTGCTTCTCCAGTACGTGGATGATCTGTTGATAGCTGCCGTATCAGAAAGAGAATGTATATTAGCCACCAAAGATCTCTTGCAGTTACTAGATGAAGCTGGATACAAAGTTTCCAGAGCCAAAGCACAGCTATGTCAAAAAGAAGTGAAATACTTGGGTTTTCGTATCAACCAAGGAAGCAGAAGATTAGGCAGAGAAAGAAAAGAAGCAGTATGCAGAATTCCAACTCCAACAACCAGAAAGCAAGTCAGAGCCTTTCTGGGAGCGGCAGGATATTGCCGAATCTGGATACCCAACTTTGCCCAAATTGCCAAACCACTGTATGAAGCCACAAAAGGAGAAGAGAAGTCACCACTGGAGTGGGGACTTGAGCAGGATACAGCCTTCCAGAAGCTAAAAGAAGAATTGATGTCATCACCAGCACTTGGACTACCAGAATTCACCAAACCTTTCAAATTTTGTGTACATGAAGCACAGGGAAATGCCCTAGGCATGTTGACTCAGAAATTAGGAAATTGGGAGCGACCTGTAGCCTACCTATCGAAACAATTGGACCCTGTGGCCAAAGGATGGCCACCTTGCTTGAGAGCAGTTGCAGCTACAGCGCTACTAGTGAGTGAAGCAGACAAACTCACATTAGGACAGAACATACGAGTCCACTGTGCCACATGCAGTCCTTGCCCTTATGGAACAAAAAGCAAATTATTGGCTCACTAATTCCCGAATGTTGAAGTACCAGAGCATGTTATGTGAAAACCCACAGATACAACTCGAAGTGAGCCATGCCCTGAATCCAGCTACCTTGATACCCATCAGTGAAGAACTCCCAGAACATGACTGTATCGAAGTCATGGAAACCGTGTTCTCCAGTCGACCCGACTTGACAGATGTGCCCATAGACAATCCCGACCAAATCTATTATGTTGATGGGAGCAGTCTCATCCTTGATGGACGACGCTGTGCCGGATATGCAGTCGTCACTCAACACGAAGTAGTTGAATCATCAGCTCTAGCCTCAGGCACATCAGCACAGAAAGCCGAATTGATAGCACTTACCAGAGCATTGTTGTTAGGAGAAAAACTTGTGCTAAATGTATATACAGATTCCAAATATGCCTTCACTACCTTGCATGCCCATGGAGCTCTCTATAAAGAAAGAGGACTCATCACATCCGGAGGAAAATCAGTTAAATATGGTCCCGAGATATTGATGTTACTTGATGCCGTTTGGGCCCCAACACGTGTAGCTGTCATGCATTGCAGAGGACATCAAGCAGGAAAAGGAGAAGTTGCCCGAGGAAATAGATTCGCAGATGCCTCAGCACGACAAGCAGCTATGACAGGACAAATTGCCCTACAAGCTATGCCAATGCAAGCAGCATTGTTTCCAGTACCCTTGAATCTATGGACCCCACGATATACCACCAAAGAATTAGATTACTATTGTGACAAAGAAAATGGAGTATTGAAAGACGGATGGATTGAGCTGCCACCAGAAGAGGGCAGTCAACCTCCGGGACGAATAGTAATTCCTGAACTGTTAGGACCATCCTTTGTCAAAGCTTTCCACGAAGCCACCCACTATGGGAAGAGTGCTATGGAGAAAGCACTCAGACCACATTTCTACATCCCTCTGATGACAACCATATCAGCCTCAGTAGCACGTCAATGTGTAACTTGTGCCAAAAATAATGCCAAGCAAGGCCTTATTACAGCACCCCGAGTTCAGTCAGGAGGTGTCACCCCCATGCACAACCTCCAAGTTGATTTCACCGGAAATGCCAAAAGCCAATGGATACCATTACCTACTAGTATTAGTTTGTACTTTCTCTGGGTGGGTAGAAGCATTCCCAACCAGAACTGAGAAAGCCCGAGAAGTTACCAAAGCCTTAATGAGAGAGATTGTCCCCAGATTTGGAATCCCAGCAGTAATAGGGGTCAGACAATGGACCCTCATTTGTCTCCCAAGTTTACTCAGCAGTTAGCAAAAGCTTTGCAGATACAGTGGAAACTCCACACTGCATACAGACCCCAGAGTTCAGGGAAAGTTGAGCGAATGAATCGTACCTTGAAAGCCCAAATGTCTAAGCTTTGTCAGGAGACACACTTGAAATGGCCTCAAGTACTCCCCATAGCTTTACTCAGAATCGCTCAGCCCCTGTAAAGTCAACAGGATTTTCCCCTTTTGAAGTTTTGTATGGTAAACCCCCACCAATAGTGCAAGGAGTCAAAGGAAGTTTAGCCCAGATTGGTTCAGAAGTAACCAGACAAGAACTCTAGCTCTTAGTTTTGTTCTGCAGCTCTCCATACGTGGATCCAAGACCAGTTGCCTATCAACTTGACGGAACCCTTGCATCCCTACCAGCCTGGAACTTCGGTGTGGATCAAAGATTGGAAGAAGATACCGTTGGAACCCCATTGGAAGGGACCGTACACCGTCATCCTGTCTACCCCAACTGCAGTAAAGGTAGCCGAGATCGACGCCTGGATCCACCACAGCAGAGTCAAGCCCGCCGCCGATCCTGAAACCAGAGCGGTGGACAGCAGAGCCGCACCCTGATGTACCCTTGCGAGTTTACTTTGAGACGGCAACAGCAGATAGACACTTCATCACAAGTGCTTTGCAGTAGCCAAGTCTTTCGAAGAGGATTGCTGTTTTCCATGCAGCAACAGTTTTGTTTCAACGAACCCAATTTGTGTGTGATTTAACACACTACTTTGAGACTACATTGACTAAGCCAGACTTCACAAGCCAACTGAATTGCTAAGTTGGTTAAGGTGTACTGGACATCTTGAGGATCTTCAATCAACACTCAGCACCGTTAAATTGCTTCATTAGCAAACGGGACGAAGAATAATAGACCGTCGTGATCAAGATCAGCAAGCTGAGGATTCAGAAGAACGACAATCAACATCAACATGTATCTTTGCTTTTGCTTTGCCTTGGTTGCCTTCTTTGGAGGTTTTGAACTGACTTATGCTCTACCTCCATGCACTGCTTGCATTACTTCTACTAGAACTGGACTGAAAGTAACTCAGACTTTGCTTTACCATTTCTTACTATACCTGCAAGGGAACAATAACTCGGTGTGTCTATAACACCACTGAACTAAATGTTTGCACTCATGGCAAAATCAAAGCATGCTATACTCCGCATCAGAATCCATCCTATTTCCCTTTGGAAATAAGATGGAAGGATGAAGATGTACATATATGAGCAGCTTCACCACCACTTCTGGAGATTTCTAATCCTGCTGTTTTGTATTTTGATGCATGTAATGCTATTTATATATATTGTATGTCCACCTGTGGTAGATGGGAGTAAGCGTATCGGATTGACCATAAGTATATGTGTCCAGAAGGTGCCACAAATTGGTGGAAGTGTACAGGTAAAACGGGATCAGGCTATAGTACTGCTACAGCCGGCAGATTACTATTGCCCGTATTGTGGATGTGTTTTTTATGCTACCTGGAACACTGGTATAACAGATGAGAAAATAGCTAAGCGGATGGCTACTCGAACCAAGCCAACCACAAAGGATAAATGGCAGAAAGATTCTTTCAACTCCATACACTTACGTATACACAAGCCCCATACAGGGAAACAAGGATACAAGTTTGGTTATCGTATTGCTGGAGGAGCAACAGAACAGGGACCATTGTATATATCAGATTGAATACTCAAGCCCACAAGTCATCTAAATATCATATTCATAATACCTTTTATGAATCTATGAATGTAAATAAGTTTGAGATCCCTCACCCTTCAAAAAATTTGTTTCTAGAATTAGACGGAGAAGTAGTATATAGTCTTAAGATAACATATTGTTACTTCTGTGGCGGAACCCAAATGGGAGACCAATGGCCCTGGGAAGCTCAAGAATTGAATTATTCCATGATTTACAATCAGACTGAATTACACAAGACTACCAGTGAATGGGTGTTAGCGCACTCAATCGTTGGACGTCTTTGCTTTGCCAGAAACTGGACCCCAGTTCAACCCAAAAGGTAGGACAGCTGGTCTGTCTTAGCCAGAAATACTATAATGCCACACCAAAAAGACAGCATGGTGGTCAGGAATCAGACATCCTGAACCTCCTAACCCATTAGCTAGATTTCCTGAACTTGCAGGTCTATGGACTAACCTGGCCAGAGTCCAAGCCTGGCAAGCCCCACCTGGCATATATTGGATCTGTGGAAAACCGAGCATATGCGCAACTCCCGCCACAATGGGGAGGAGCATGTGTCTTAGGAACCATCAGACCTTCTTTCTTTCTGTTAAACACTGAACATGGAGAACAATTAGGATACCCTGTATACACTACCCACCGACACAAGAGAGCATTAAGACAGAAAAGAGAAGCCTTACAGATAGGCAAGTGGGAGAAGTGGCAGGGTGATGATTGGCCACCAGAAAGAATTATTGAGTATTATGGACCTGCCACTTGGAATGATGATGGTATGTATGGTTATCGTACCCCAATTTATATGATTAATCGTATTATTCGCTTACAAGCAGTAGTTGAAATAATAACCAATGAAACTAGTCATGCTCTCATGCTCTTAGCTAGACAAAGTACTCAGATGCGCACTGCCATATACCAGAATCGCTTAGCACTTGATTATTTGCTAGCAGCTGTTGGAGGAGTCTGTGGTAAACTGAATTTAAATAATTGTTGCCTGAAAATAGATGATAAAGGTCAAGTAGTTGAAGAAATTGCTAAAGATATGCAAAAGACATGCTTATGTGCCAGTACAGACATGGCACGCATTGAAATTTCCTAACTGGTTTGCTAACCTTTTCTCTTGGCTGGGAGGATTTAAGACTTTCATTATCTTAGTACTATCCTTGTTGCTGTTATCCTCTGCTTACCATGTTTAATCCCATGTTGTATGCGTTCCATTCATAGTGCTATTGATAGTACAGTAGAGCGGAAGACCCGCAACTAAAATAATGGCTTTATACAAAAGCTAGCCCTAGTAAGAAATCCTTTAATCAGGATGTGATTCTTCTAAAAAGTGATTTAATTCTCACACCTTATTAAGTAATAGGGTGAGATTAATCAAAGGGGGGAATGTGGCAGGTGTAGGCCTGGTGACCCACGGTGTCTGACATAGGCAGGCCAGCATGGCTAGCTTGACCTGTAAATGAGGGCCTGTGGAGAGGCATATAGGATTGCACATCCCCCAATATGCTGCTATTGTAAGAAAGAACTCAGTAGAAATATTGAATTAGCTTAGGTAAGCAGAACTGCAGAAACTAAGAAATGGAAAAATACAGAAAAGACATGTTTAAAGTTACTGATAAGAAAAAGTACATCTGCAAAGAAATAATGAGGAGTGCTGACAGATGAGTTACAGAACCTTGCTCTTCTGCACGCACAAATTGGTCCCATAACCTTGAGGAGTGTGAAAGTAACAAGTTGATGAACTGACCATTGTAATTGGGACTGGAAGGGGGGCAGCGCAGGTGTCATGCCCACAGAAGCCCACAGAAGGGACATAATTGGATAAACTTATCAGTACCGGGACCAATAGAAGAGTTACTGGAGGTACGGGAGGTTACCCGGACCAATGAAATGTTTTTCTATACCTAGAATGGAACAGAAGTCTATAAAAGTTGTTGTAATGCTTGAAAACTTTGCTCAGCCATTTTTTGATATTGCCTTGCTTGAGACTTGTGCACAAATAAATGATTTGGACCTTCTGAACAGACTCCTGGTATCATTGGTTTGTCTGCGCTTTGCTGCTACAATATGACATATCTGCAAGAGATTTAGCTGAGCTGAATATTAGGGACTCAGTCCACAGAAAACCATTACCGAGATCACACAAATCATTGGAGGTTGGATGCTTATCGGCCCGTAGCTAGTGGCACAATCATATGGATCTGTGAGTGTCTGAACCCCGCTTAGCGATGACAGCACACACATAGCACAGCTGGAGAGGTCCCCACAATCTTACTACTCACAGTACCTCCCCAAGCAAGGAAAGTACAGGTGCTGCAGGGAACGGACAGTGACCGAGAATCCTGAGGCCAGAGGTTGGATACCAGCCTACCAAGGCCGGACAGAGATCGGGACGACCCCAGACACTATGCGTTCAGATTACCCTTGCCATGTGGGCTAGCTATCGAAACTACCGCAGGAGACTTGAATGGTAGGACAGTTCCCTAGAAAGTAGTGCATAAGCTCAAAGCAAAAAAAAGGGAGATATTACAGATATTATCTTGTAAGTGATGCCATCTAGTGGTTCACTGTTACAGCTCATAGTTTTCCTACTTCTTTGTTGTCACCTTTGTTTTTTTAACCTATGCGATTCCTGTGGCGCCCTAGCTGTGTTTAGTGTGCCTTTATTTCTGGCGTTTGACAACCGCTTGCATTATACTTGGCAACTGATAAGAAAGCAGTACAATTCAGGGTCAGTAGCTTTCACGGGTGGAAATGATAGTAAAGGAAAATGAAATATAGTAATGGAAGAGAGAAAAACACCGGTGAAAAATGACTGGCAATGTTTTTAAAAGCAGGACAGGTTTGGCCCGAAAGAATTTGTGCTGTAAGGAGGCAGGGACGAGCATTGCTTTCGGGCTGCCCAGGTTGTGAAGTGTGCATCAAGGTGATGCTGGGGGGAGGGAGGCGACATAAAGAGGAAAAAGAGGTTGAAATTGAAAATTTAAAAAACCATGACTAACACCGCCACATTAAAAATAAACACGAAAAAAGTCAGTAAAGTTCTGAAATGAGGAAAATACACCATTTTAAAATGAAAGCCTGGCTAGTTCAAATGAAGTGGTCAAATAAGGAAAACATTGCCCAAAGCAAAAGATTCAAAAAGAGGATGAAATAGCCAGTGCCAGTTAAATGGAGGGGATCAAGGCATTTTTCAGATATGTTAGTGAGAAGAGGAAGGGCAAAAGTGGTATTGTCAGGAAGCAAGGGTGAAGGGAAGGAATATGTAGAAGCGGAATAAGGATATAAAGCGGAATTGCGTAAACAAATATTTATGTTCTGTGTTCACAAATGAAAAAACCAGGAACAGGAATCTCAGAAACACCCCCCACAAACAGGAACAGAACATAAGATATGCCATACTGGGTCAGACCAAGGTCCATCAAGCCCAGTATCCTGTTTCCAACAGTGGCCAATCTAGGTCATACGTACCTAGCAGTATCCCCAAAAGACACAGGTTCTGCAATACTTGTACTAGGTCAAGCATTCATATCCTGGGTCCCTTCTTAATAATGGTTTATGGATCTTTCCTCCAGGAACTTGTCCAAACCTTTTTTAAACCCAGCTACACTAATAGCCTTTACTACATCCTCCGGTAACAAATTCCAGAGTTTGATTACACGTTGAGTGAAAAAATATTTTCTTTTATTAGCCTTAAAATAGTTTACCCCTGTAGCTTTCATGCATGTCCCCTAGTCTTTCTATATTCTGATAACGTAAACAGTCGATCTACGTTTACCCGTTCCACTCCGTTCATTAATTTATAGCCTTCTATCATATCTCCCCTCAGCCGTCTTTTTTCCAGGTTAAAGAGCCCTAACCTTTTTAGCCTTTCTTCATAGGGATATCTCTGAACCTTTTCTAATAATGCTATATCCTTTTTAAGATATGGTGACCAGAGCTGCACACAATATTCAAGGTGCGGTCTCACCATGGAACGGTATAGAGGCATTATAATATCTTTTGTTTTATTTTTCATTCCTTTCCTTATGATACCTAGTATTCTATTTGCTCTCTTGGCTGCTGCTGCACACTGGGCCGAGGGTTTTAACATGTTATCCACAATGACGCCTAAATCTTTTTCCTGGGTGGTGGTTCCTAATGTGGAACCTTGCATCGTGTAACCATAGTTTGGGTTGTTCTTCCCTAGGTGCATAACCTTACTCTTGTCCACATTAAATTTCATCTGTCATTTTGATGCCCAGTCTTCCAATTTATCAAGATCCTCTTGCAATTTTCCACAATCCTCTTGGGTTTTAACAACTTTAAATAGTTTTGTGTCATCTGCAAATTGATAACCTCACTCATTATTCCACTTTCCAGGTCATTTATGAATATGTCAAAAAGCAGCGGACCCAGCACAGATCCCTGGGGTACACCACTATTCACCTTTCTCCATTGGGAAAATTGGCCATTTAGCCCAACCCTCTGCTTTCTATCTTTTAACCAGTTCCTGATCCACAGTAGTACACTGCCTCCTATCCCATGAAGGGGATGGGGACATGACAAGCATTAATGACATATCCACAGGGGCCAACTTGTGTGGTATGTAAGTAGGAGGGGGGGAGGGGAGGCGTGAGGGAGAGGGTTTGGTGGAGGGGATGTGGAGGTGTGTGAGCAGGAAGGGGTTTGAGTCCTTCACTGGGTGGTGGGAGAGGGGGATGGAGTGGGTTCTGTATCACACTTTGTTGTTCAAATGCACCAACAATAAACCCTCACTTTCACATGAAGTATCTGTATATAAGTTCATTTCTTGCTTCCAAACCCCATTGATATGCCTGTCCTGTGTCTCCATGCCTTAGTACTACTTCTTCTGCATCTGCCTCTTCTTGTACTATGTCCTGTGGGTCTGGCATGGGTTGTCTTCGCCACAATGTGTAATTGTGTAGCATACAGCATGCCAAAAACATCTCACATACCCTTCCAGAGCTATACAAAAGTTCTCCTCCCGACCAGACCAGACCAGACATCTGAATTGGCTCTTCAGCTGATCTAAAGTTCTTTCTTTCTATTACAGCCCTTGTATGCCTGTGGTCCTTGTTATAGCAATCCTCTTGTTGTGAACATGGTGCCATTCTGGGGGTTAGAAGCCATGGTCTCAAGGGGTATCCTCTGTCACCCTGTATGAACAGGAGAATGGGAACATCTGAATGGCTAGTAATCTGTCAGACTCCTTCTGTTGTAGCACAGTGTAGGCTGGATCTCAGTGCCTAGGAAAGGTGTTGCAGGGGGCCCAAGAGACATCTTACCAGTTACTAAGCCGCTTTCAAATCACTCATAGATTCCCGAATGGGTGAGGATATAAGCAACATGACAGAAACCTGGAGATCTGGTGCACATTACACACAACTTGCATGTTGGGGGAGTGGAATGCCTTTTCATTCTGGAAGGTTGGCTGCCTCCCTCATAGGAACCTGAGGGCCACATGTATGCAGTTTATCAATCCCAGCATTGATAGGAATCCAGCAACCTCATGAAATTGTATCCTTATTTGTTGCCTCTGCTGCACTGTTTGTGTGAAGGCTACATAATTAGCTGTGTGGGTTAGGAAGGCTCTCAGGAACTGCAAGAAGCACTGTGATACTTCAGACTGGCTGAGACCTGCAGTGGCAGCCAAGACAAACTGTAAATTAATGGTTGCTAAGAAGGTTTGGGTTGTGGTGATCTTGAGATAGATAGGCATGGGCTAGGCCCCTGTATGTGGTGGAGCCGAGGAGCAGATTTAGCTCCTGACAGAGATGCTGAATGGTTGACTTATCAAAGCAGAACCTGGTGAGGTGCTGATCCTATAGATCCTGTGATATAGATGCCTCCTTGCAGCCCTCTTGCTCTCACTGTGGGCCTCATGCAGTATTGTCAACACAAACAATGTGTTCATTTCCTCCATGCCAGCTAACTCCCACCACCAGCACCCAATTGTTCCTCACCACCTGCACCCAAGTGGTGTTCCCCACCACCCAGTGAACTCCCCACACACCTATTCACTTACCTGCATAGACACTAACCCATCCACACACCTACCTACATTGACACCCACAGACACCTCTCCCCGCCCCCCCCAGGGGCTAACAAGACAGGAAGGCACACAGACACAAAAGGGGTCTAACAGCACAGCACAAAAACAGAGCACTGGGCCATACAGACACACAAGAATCTGGGACCTAATGCACAGCTCACAGGACACTTGGGCACAGAGACAACAGATAAAGAGTGGGAGTGGGTTTGATACACTGGGGATGCAGGATAAGGTTGGATGGGAGGGGATCTGGGAAGGTTTGGAACGCAGTCAGACACTGGGAGTGTTGCTGAGAGGACATTTACGTGCATTCAGATCAGGGATTCAAACGCCAATAACACAGCCAGTCAATTCTCCCTGCTTATTCCACCTTTACAGCAGGTCTAGCATGGAACGTGAAGAGCCAACACCCTGAATGTATCTGGGTGATTCTGAAATATGTTTTGGATGTGCAGCTTTTGGACCCACCTTGACACGGCCCTGGAATGCCCTGCTTGGAAACGACCATTTGTGGATGTGTCCACGTTGCACATGTCTATGTGCACTTCCACACAGTCTTCAATTACTGGTGTTCCCACATTTGGACTACTGTGGCATCATCCTCCATGGATTGCCAAAATACACACTGCACCCATTACAGTTGTTAAAAAACACTGCAGCCCGTATTATACAAGGAGCGTCCAAATCTGAACACAAAATGCCAATTCTAAAACAGCTCCACTGGCTTTCCTTTGCAAGCAGAACAAAATACAAAGTCCTCTAGACCATCTTCAAGATTTCCCAAAATTTATCATCAGAATACCTACAATCTCTCTTACATAGGGCACCGAATAACAGAATCAGAAGATCAAACACACAAAACACCTTCACTATCCCCCCCACTAAGAACCAAGAGTAACCAGGCTACCTCTAACCAAGCCTTCTCACTATTTGCACCATCCATCTGGAACAACCTTCCCAACAATTTACTTTCAATCTCTGACCTAATGGACTTCGGCGAGAGCCTCAAAACCCACCTCTTCAAGGAACACCAACACTGCAAACTGAAACTACCTCCCCTTCCCCACTACCCAAGACTATGCAACCCTTCTCCTACCTTACTAGTACTTCCAAATCGAATGTATATTTAGTTCAGTTCTACTCTTCAAGTTTAATCCTCGTTTCATGTAAAATTAAAGTTCATTTAACTGTAAACTGCTTTAATTTTTAGATAAAGCAGTATATAAAAATAGCTAAATCAATAAATACTGTAAATGCTGTCATCTTTCCAAAGTTGCAATTTGCATAGTTTTCCAGCATCATTTGGTACATCCAAATCACGTTTACCCCTTCTAAAATGAACCTCCTGGTCTCTCAGCTATGGCCTTTCCTCCTTGAGTGCCCTTTTTACCACTTGATCCATCTAATGGTCCAACTGAATCCTTCACTGGTTTCTTGCTTTAAATATACCTGAAAAAAAGATTTTATTGTGAGTTTCTGTCTCTTTGGTAAGTTACTTTTTAAATTCTCTTTTTGCCTTCCTCATCATTGCTTTGAATTTAATTTGCCAGTATTTACGCCGTTTCCTATTTTCTTCATTTGGTTCCTTTTTTATTTTTTTGAAAGATGTGTTTTGGCACTAATAGCTTCTTTCATCTCACCTTTTAACTATGCTGGCTATCATTTGGCCTTCCTTCTGCCTTTCTTAACACATGGGATACAATCTTGGATGCCCAGACCAGATGTATTTTTAAACAAGGCCCATGTCTGATGTAAACTCTTGACCTTTCCTGCTGCTCCTTTCAGTTTTCTTCTAACCATTTTCCTCATTTTATTGTAATCTCCCTTTGAAAATTAAATGCTAAAAACACTCCAATTATTAAGTCAAATGTGATCATATTATGCCATTTCCGTCCTCCCTCCGATACAGCTTCTGGTTTGCATAAACGGGAAATCTGTATAGGAGAAGACAGAAAGAGAAAGGCAACACACTGCGTCATGGTTCAGGAACCATTGCTGCTGCTGCAGGCCCTGGAGAGAGGCGGAGGTGGGTGCCCCTGGAGGCCCAGCGGTCTAAGCCTATTTCAAATAATGGCTAGTGCCAGCCCTGAGGGTAGAATAAGGGTCTGATGTTGTGGTCAGGAGAGGGGCGCTAGAAGCTTTCACAGACTGGGGATGGGAGGAGGCTGACTAGCAGATGTTGGGAATGGAAGAAGTGGGCTGATGCTGGCAGATTGGGTCGAGGAGTTTGAATTGAGAAGAGTCTGATGCCGAGGCTGGGAGGAGGCACATGCTGGCATGTTGAAGTGGGAGAAGGAAAAGGATGATGTGGGAGGGGTGAATCAAGAGCATCTGCAGCAGGAGATAGAGATGCAGAAGAATGGATGCTTGGGCAAGAAGGAAGAAATGCTGGATAAAATAATGTTGGAGAAAGGTTAGGTGGGTGAATGCTGAAGAAAAGGTGGAGGAATGGATGCTAGGAATGGGGGAGAGGCAGGAGCAGTGGATGCTAGGGAAATGACAGAAAAGGCAGAGGACTATGACAAGGTTATAAGAACATAAGGTATGCCATACTGGGTCAGACCAAGGGTCCATCAAGCCTAGTATCCTGTTTCCAACAGTGGCCAATCCAGATCACAAGGACCTGTCAGGTTTCCCAAAAGGTAGATAGATTCCATGGCTAAGCAGTGGATTTTCCCAGTCTACTTTAATAATGTTTATGGACTTTTCCTCCAGGAACTCGTCAAAAACTCTTTTAAATACAGCTACACCAACAGCTTACAGCTTTTACTACATCTTCTGGTAATGAACTCCAGAATTTGATTATGCATTGAGTGAAAAAAATATTTTCTCCAATTTGTCTTAAATTTGCTACATTGTAGTTTCATTGCATGTCCCCTAGTTGTTCTACTTTGGGAAGGAATAAACAACTAATCTACGTTTATCCATTCCACTCCATTCTTTTATAGACTTCTATTGTATCTCCCCTCAGCCATTTCTTTTCAAAGTTGACGAGCCCTAACCTCTTAAGCCTTTCCTCGTAGGGACATCCTTCCATCCCCTTTACCATTTTGGTGGCTCTTCTCTGTACCTTTTCTAATTCTGCTATATCCTTTTTAAGATGTCATAGCCAGAACCGCACACAATATTCAAGGTGTGGCCGCACCATGGAGCAATACAGAGGCATTACAATATCCTTTGTTTTATTCTCCATTCCTTTCCTTATGATTCCTAGCATTCTATTTGCTTTCTTGACCGCGACTGCACACTGGGCAGAGGGTTTCAACGTATTATCCACAATGATGTCCTGATCCTTTTCCTGGGTGGTAATTCCTAATGTGGAACCTTGCATTGTGTAACCATAATTTGGGTTCTTTCCTAATTGCATAACTTTGCACTGTCCACATTAAATTTCAACTGCCATTTGGAGTATCAAAGGCTGAGTGTTTTGTTTTCGACCTTAAAATTTTTAAACCATTATCAAAACTAAATGTATTTACATGATAACCGGACCCCAAAGCACATCACCATTCAGTGCTTCAAAAATAAGCATTGAGCCACCTTGAGGCCTGATGGCCTAGTAACCCACATCTGACTTCCTGTTTGGAGGTTTTTAGAGGGAAGGGAAAAACAGGAAGAATGTTACTTTTATTTCTCAATTATATTTGGGAAAATGGAGGAACTGGGAGATATACAAGCCTATTCAATGAAGCATGCTAATCCACGCTGCTGTAACATGGGTAGTGCTACCTTTACTGCATGTGGTAACAGCCAATCTCCATTATATTGCATTAATCTGTAGTAAGGTTAGCATCAGCTCTTTTAACCCTATTGTGGGTTATATGCTTTAGTGATTTGCCCTGATCTGCACACTAGAACTAAAAAAAACAACAAATAGCAGAAATGGGTTGGACCCAGACAAAAGTATGCCGATTTCATGCAGCACAGTACCTACTACTCATGCAGTTCAGGGTGTTGCTTTGATCACATTACAGTAAGTCAGTTTTCCATTTGAGATTCAAGCCAAAATTCAGTCCCAGTAGATGAGGGAGACCTATAGTTGGCTGCTTCTTAAAAAGACAAAGTCAGCTATAAGTGATCCACGCCATCCCAATTTCACATGTTGGTTCTGCAAAGAGATCTCTGAACAGGACACCAAAACTTTGAGTAGCTGTGACAGTTTATTATGTGGACTGCAAAATAAATCCATGCCCATCCAAACTATTTGTTTCAAAGAGCATCTCTATACTATACATGTAGTGGTAAATGTTTGTATACAGTTGTAAAATGAATTCTTGGATTTTGTAGATCATTTTTGAAATTCAGAAAAACAATGAAGGCAGGCATTAATATCTTCCAAACTCTATTCATTTTGAAGCAAGCTACCACAGTTCTTCCTTCAAGATAAGCTGTGACTTTTGCTTTTAAATTAGATGCAGCAGTTAACCCTTGAAACACAGAAGGCCCCTCTCTCACAAAGGAAGGTAACAGGTATCTGAAGGAGGTGAGAAGGGTGGAAGTGAAAAGGGGAATGGGAGCCTGGATAAGGAAGGTAAGACATAAGAAAGGCTCTGGAAGTAGATAGGGAATGAATGACAGGGAAGGAACTGGGACTGGTGAGGGCATGAGATGCAGAGGCAGATGAGGTTGGTAGGGGACGAGTATGGAAATGGAGGAATAGAAAATGGCTGAAAGATGGGAATTGGAGGCTGGTAAAGGAATGAGAGGCATAGGTGAAATGGAAGAACTAGAGAGGTAAGCCTAAGAAATGGAGGGAAAGAGGACTGGAGGGGGGAGAAGGAGGAATAAAATCTAGCTAAAGGAAGATAAAAAGACAGATAAGAGCAATGGAGTAAAAAGATGAAACTGAAGAATCAATGTTAGAGACAGATGTGGGGAGGAAGAGATCGTTTCCAGGATCTCATGTCAGAGGAAGTGAAGAAATAGAAACGGACTTAAGCAAAATTAAGAAGTGGTAAAGAGAGACCATGAGCAACCCAACTGAAAAAATAAAGTGATCACACAAAGCTACAAAATATTTATAATCAACTTTTAAAGAATGAAAACTGTCAGCTTTGAAAATGTGCATTACTTGCATTTCTTCTGTACAGAAGGAAATGCATTTCTGTTTCTTTTCCTTTGGTATTCAACTGCTCAGTCTGTTTTTGGGGTTTTTCTATTTCCTTTGTTCTGTATATTTATTTCTCAGTTGCAGGTTCTTATTCTTTACTAGGTGATGGTCTGTGTTTTCTGTATACAACCGAGGTGAAGGGTTGTGTAGGATCTGTGTAGGAATCTGTAGAAGCCCAGCTTCTCCTCCTTTACCAACTGAAGATCTACTAGTGTTCAATATTTACAGTGCTGACTTTTCATAGGTAGGTTTGGTGCAGTTTCAGTTCTTAGACTTGGTGCTGCTTTGCTATGATAAGCTTCTGAGTGACCATTTGCAGGGCTTTGTTTTATTTCACAAGGAGTATGGCAGTGGAGAGAGAAAGAGTGTGCTGGGGGAGAAAGGGAGGGATAGACAGTGCTAGAAAGAGAGCGAGGCAAAGAGAGAGACAATGGCGTGGTCAGTACTGATGTTTTGTTGGGGCCTGGGATTCACATGGGTGAGCACCAAGCAGTGCACATTTTGGCAGTCTCCAGTTCTCCTCTCATTGAGCTGTTCTGATGTTGCTGACAGGGTAGGGCCAGGACCCATCCTTGCAGGTAGAATTCCCAGAGGAGGGAAAAGTGCAGGAGAGAGACAGTGTGCCATGAGGAGTTGGATGGTGAGCGAGAGAGAGTGCCTGAAAGGGTGGAAGAGCAGGAACATACCAAGCTAGACAGACATCCTGTGCAACTAACAAATCTGGTGCCCAAACCCCCCAACCATCTATGTTCAGTAACTCACTTTTTTTGAGCTTCCTGGAAGCCCAGTGATGATATCAGCACCCTCGTCTGTACTTGCACAGCCCTTGGTACAGCCCTGGAGGGGAGAGTTTGTCAGGAGGAGGAAGGAAAAGAGGAGAGAGAGAGTGAGTGTGCGACATGGGAAAAATATGAGAGGAGAGTGGGGTGGGGGGAGGAAAGAGATGGGAAAGGGGAAATATAAAAGGGAAACAAGGTAGAGGGAAGAGATAGAAAAAAATGCTAGAGGAGAGGGAGGATGAGAGGAAGAAAAGCTGAAAGAAGTGTGGGGAGAAAGGATGAGCAGAAGGGGCAGGAGAGAAGAGGGAAAAAGAGGAGGAGAGAAGCAAAGAAGGAGGGGGCGAAGAGATGAGGGAAATAAATGTATGCGGGAATTATGGAGAGATGGGGAGGAAGAATGAATGTGGGCAGGTAAAGGGTATGTGTGAGAGCAGGAGGGTTAGAGGAGAATGCAAGAGTATAAGAGGGGTAAAAGGAAACACAAGGAAAAAGTGAAACAAAAGACAAGGAATCCATAACAAAAGTAAAAAGATGGAAAAATCTGGAGGGAATACCGAGAGAATAAAATAAGTAGCAGAAGAACCTCCCCCACTGACCCCCCCCCCCCCCAAAAAAAAAACTCAGGGCCCCTTTCACTAAAGCTCACTAAGAATTTGCAATAATATGCCAAACAAATGCACATTAATTGCAAAATCTCTGTGTTAGCTCCTGGGAGCATACTGTTCATACCCCTGAACCCCATCATGTGATGGGCCACTTCGGATGTGCGCTCTGCTAAGGTGGGTTCACTTAATGATGCCCATACAGGAGTCATTAGGTGAACCCACATTAGGAGTCACATTGCCGCTGAGTACTGTCAAGCCACCACCACTCGCCTCTAGCTTAGAGGGGCGTGGATATTTAGAGGAATGTTCTGCTGTATGCTTTTTCAGCTTTTTTTAAACTATATCCCTGCAGTGCCCTCTGGGAAATGTAGTCCTTATTCAGCTGTATCGGTGCATCATGCAGAAAGCTGTAGTCAGGCTCAAGCAGGTAAGGCAAATGACAGAAATTTATTATTTTTATATACACAATGGTTCGATCACACCACACATAGGATTGTTGGTTCAGGACTCTTGGAAGCAGAGCATTGTCCAAAACATATCCAACCACAAAATGCAGTTTTAAAGGTTCTCTCTATTGTAGGATACACAGTCTTTACCAGCAAGCCTCTTGTATTCCCTTCTTAGCCTTGCTGGCTAAAGCACAAACAACAATCACATTTAAAGTCTGTGGTAAACTTCCCCTCTATAAACACATGGGGATCTCAGACACCCTGCTTGGAATAAGGGTACCTTTTTTCCTGGAAGACTTTCTTTCAGGACTGGCTTGCTTTCTTTACGTTCCCAGGTTTAATAGCTTGGCACAAGGAACAGTCCATAGGAGTGTCCTCTCAATCAGCTTCACCTCAGTCTCTCCCAGCTGCATAGGCTCTGACTCCCCGTCCTGTTCACCATACTCAGCTAACAGCCTCCCGGGGGATCTTGGAGTCTCTCTTGTTCCTGGCTCCAAACTCTCCTGCAGCCGTGCTACATGCCAAATAGCACTCTCTCCAGCTGGAAGCTCCGTTCCTCTGCTCTGCTCAGCCTGGCTTCCTGCTTCTCCTCTCTCTTTCTAAATCATACTCTGGCCTGGGTTTATACTTCCAGGGCTCTAGCTCCAACCCCACCCTCCTCAGGTGTCGGCAATCAGCCTGACTTCGGGCACCTGAGTGCTTGGAGCATTCACTGCCTAAAGGGTTCTGAGCCTTGTATCCTCTCCCCTTCATTCCACTAGGGGGAGCATGAAATGTGGTCCACGTGGAAGTTTTCTGATCCCTGGAGGTGTTTATAGCTTTTCTACCCTGTCTCGGTAAAAGGGGGCCCTTTACTAGGGTGAATTCCCTGTCTCTTTGTCCTCCCCAGACTCCGGATAGGCCTCCTTGCCACAGTACACAGCAATTGCCCTGGTGCTAGCAGTAATATGCTTTCCATAGAGGAATTACCAGCAGAAAGAAAGAGGTTCTAATACCACTGTACAAGTCACTGGTGAGGCCTCACTTGGAATACTGTGTTCAGTTTTGAAGACCGTATCTTGCAAAGGATGTAAAAAGAATGGAAACTGTTCAGAGGAAAGTGACCAAAATGATTTGGAGCCTGCGTCAGAAGCCTTATGAGAAGAGACTTGAAGACCTAAATATGTACACTTTGGAGGAGAGGAGGGATAGGGGAGATATGATTCAGACCTTTAAATACTTAAGGAGAAATAATGAACAAACAAACCTCTTCCAAAGACAGGGAAGCTGTAAAACGAGAGGACATAACATGAAGCTGCAAGGTGGAAAATTGAAAGGCAATATCAGGAAATACTTTTTCACTGAGAGGGTGGTTGGATGCTTGGAATGCCCTCCCGATGGAGGTGGTGGGGGCAAACACAGTGACAGAATTCAAAATGGCAAGGGACAGACACAATGGATCCATTTATAGCAACAGAATAAAATCAAAATAAACTGAACCATCTAACTTCTCAATAAATAGGGGTGTCCGGCATGGAGCGGTGGGTTCACCCCTAAACAAAGACATGGGGAGGGGTGGCCTGCACAGAGTGGCACCTATTCCTGCCATCTTACTCCGGCCATCTTACTGGGCAGAATAGATGGACCATACTGGTCTTTATCTGCCGTCATTTACTACATTACTATGTTTCTGCCCATTCATCGCCCCATCCTGTGATCACTGATTAATGTGTAATGCAGTGGCAGATGCTATTGCACATTAGGGTTCCCAACTACCAGTTGCCGCATGTTAAAACATATGCTAACTGGCTAGCAGCTTAGTAAAAGGGGCCCTTAGAAATGAGAGGGAAGTCATCCAGACAGCAGGCTAAATATTGCCTCTCTTCATAACTTTCCACACCCACTCTTGCACCACTTCGGCACCATCTGGACTGTGACAAAGGCAGTCTGTAAGGATATTTATTGGATTTATTGGCACTATATATGAGGAGGGGGGGGGGGCTGATAAGTCTCTAGCCTTGTAACTAAACAGAAAGCTACCGGCACACTTCAGTTCTGGAGGTCTGAATGATCTTTCTGCCGTTTTTTTTTTTTTTAAATGGCAGAGAGATCATTTGTACCCCTGGAACTGAAGTGTGCCCATAGCTTTCTGTTTCATTACAAGGCCAGAGAGTTAGCCCCACCTCGTAGTCTCTGAATACCTACAGATAGCGATAGCCAAGGGAATTAGCCAGATAATGGCTCCTCTTATCCGGATAATTCCCTTTTAACAAATCTATATTTTTAACCCTCTTCTGCTGGTGTAGGCAGAAGGCTCTTTCCACCTTGAAACAAAGGTGGAAATTCTGGCTATGGCACAGACAAGGGACTTAAAGATATCACGACCTCCACCCCTTAGGACCCACAAAAAAAGGAGGCAAGGAGCAGTCTCTCCCTCCACGTTTGTAGCTTCTGCAGCCCTAAACATGGTCTGGCCAAGAGGTCCAGCTACACTTGCAAACGTCAGCACCTAACTTTCTAAAAATGTCATACAACAGAACATACAAAGTGCTGAATGGACTACAACAGCAGTGTTTTATTCTCCAAACTGAAAGCTAGTAATAACGCCAACCAATCATGTGAGCAGGATGCAGAGATGGCGAGTCACCCATTTCTGAGAGACATCAGGCTAGTACTGGATTTCTTTCTGTTGTATTAGAAGACCTGCAATGCCGATTTTAATTACTAGAACAAGGAGCTAGGACGATCACACTGCTCGTAGTAATATAAAAATCAGGCCTAGCCAAAACGTCGCCCTCGAGTAACTTAGCAGTTTTGAGGATTTAAGCATTTTATACCACGACCTGTGGGCAGACCTTTGACAACTCCGTTCTCACGCAGCAACTTTCGTAATTTTACGAGCATGCCCCACCCTTTTATATTTCTTTTCACTCCTCTCCTGGTATCTAGACAGCTGTAGGCAGCGCACTCCCGCTGTAACCAATAGCCGCTCTACTTCCGGCTGCAGTTGCTCTCGCCCCACCAGCAACTTTCCTGTCCGGACTGTTGAAGGCGCGCGTTAGACGAGGGTGGCGCGCTCCGGAGCGGTTACGGTTGTCTCGAGCTCGCGCCTGGAACATAAACAGGAGCAGCAGGAACTGAAGGGTCTAGTGCGTCCCTTCCCCCTCCCATTCACTCGCTCTGTCCAGGGTAAGGAAATAGTGGGGACGCTGCGTTATTGGGTGGGTTTGGATGTCCGTCAGCCTTGCGCTGAAGGTTCTTGAGAAAGCGGGAGGAGGGGGGCGCTTCGCAAAAAAAAAAAAAAAAAAAAAGGGAGGCGAGTGGGCAGGGGAAGTGGTCAGTGTCTGGAGTTTAGTTCACACCTCACCAGGTCAACCAAATTGGTCGGGCCGGTCCTAGTTCTGCCCCTTTTTGGCTTAGGAGGAAGATTTCGCATAGAAAACGCGAACTACAGCTCCGTCTATCTCAATGGAACAGCCAGCGGCGCCAGGACTGGCAATTTGTGGTCGGACGAGGTGGTAAACTCTGCCCTCTCCTTACCCTGCTCAGCAAGAGTGGCTGAGACCTGTGCTATTACTCAGCTCTTCCAGTTCTCGGCAAAGTCAAGTCGCTGATGCACAATCTAGGCTGCATCCATTTGTTCCTCGAGGAGAAAAAGAAGTGACCTTGTGTTGCTTGCTTCGTATCTATCTTTGTGTATAAGATACGCAGAGTGTGCTGGCCTCCTCTCTGTTGGTGCAGGTAAGAAGGCACTATTGGGTAAACGCCTTCAGGAAATAAGTATCCGGGAAGGTGCTTCCACTTGCTATGTAATTTAACCTTTTACTAGCTTGCCTAGAATTTTTAACTCATTATTGGGCCTTCGGCTCGTATCTCTTTTTTGCTTGATCGTAACAGATTGGTTTGATGGGATAATTAGAACATTCAGGCAAATCATATAGTTTCATAGGAATTTTCTAATTATGGTGGACTAGCTCCACTGTCAGTATTACACACGAAATAATACTTGCTCTCTCTGATACTCATATCTAATTTACAGAATTCCATTTTCTCAAAGAAACCCGTATAAAGTGGATTATAAAACAGACACAATTCCAATTATGACTTATTTATTTTAATTTATTTATTTGAAACGTTTTTCTATACCGCCCCTTCCAGAGATCAGGGATGGTTTACATTGTAATGAAACTTTTGCATGGAACAATATGAATGGATTAACACATTTTTATATGGAACATATGAGAGAGTTATAATAATAATTAACTATTTACATCAACTGTATACATTTTGTATTACAGTTAAAAGATTGTTTCTTGTATGGGAGGATTGTGTTTTATATTTGACAGAATATATCATGAGGCTATTTGTGTTGCTTTTACTTGGAGGTGGGCCGGGGTAGAGCAGGTAAGGGGGAGAGGTTAGGTGATGGGGGTGGTGAATGTGGTGGGATTGTTATTAGGGATGTGGTGGTGTAGTGATTATTTGTTTTTTGTTTAGTACCTTCAAATCAGTGCTGACTCTTGGTGACACAGCTGCCTTTGGATTTTCTTGGCAATGTATCACCAGAAATAGATTGCCAGGCCTTTTCTTCCTGAGGCAATGGAGGGTAAAGTGACTTGCCCAAGGCCTGCCAGTGGGAATCGAATCCTTGATCTTCTGGGTAACTAGACTGTTGCTCTAACCACTAGCCTACTCCTCCATATTCCAATTATAATAGACCTCATTTATTAAAATATATAGCTTTCATAATTGAACATATAGTAAATACAAAACATGTTTTAAATAATAATTCTACTTTACTTGTCTAATAAACAATAATATCCTAGTAATATCTAACCAAAAATAAAATTAAGAAAAATCCAAAACATTTGTCAAAAGGGATTTATTTGGATATTATCTCACCAGCCCAAGGAAAAAAACATTAGAACCAAATATTTTATGCTATTTCACTGAACTGACTGAAACTCTACCCATTGTGAAGTGGCGGCCAAGAATGCAAATAACATGCTAGGAATCATAAGGAAAGGAATAAAGACTGCACCTTGAATGTTGCATGCAGTTATGGTCGCCATATCTAAAAAAAGACATAGCAGAATTAGAAAAGGTATAGAGAAAAATAACCACAATGATAAAGGGGATGGAAGGATATCCCTATTAAGAAAGGCTTAAAAGGTTAGGGCTCTTCTACTTGGAAAAGAAACAGCTGAGGAGAAATATAATAGAGCTGTATAAAATGAGTGGAGTAGAACGGGTAAACATGGATCGCTTCTTTACTGCTTCAAAAAGTAGAAAGACTAGGTGACATGCAATGAAGCTACAATGTAGTGCATTTGAGACTAATCGTAGAAAATATTATTTCACTCAACGCTTAAGCAAACTCTGGAATTCGTTGCCAGAGAATGTAGTGAAAGCTGTTAGTATAGCTTGGTTTAAAAGAGGTTTGGCTGAGTTCCTGGAGATAAAGTCCATAAATCATTATTCCTTATCGTCCCTCAAGTCCAGTCCCGAATCTCTGGATTGTGATCCTCCTCCAGCAGCTTGGAGACTGAGAAATGTCATTCTTGTGATGACACTGGTGTATAACCACAGGATCTGCCTCCTCACTCCAGTTATCTCAGTCTCCAAGCAGCTGGAGGATTGTGAGCCTGGAGGTTCGGGGCTCACTTGAGGAACAATTAAGGAGAGCTAGAGTAGGGAATTTGGATTAGGTTCCTTTAAATTGTAAAGTTAGTATAGGATTTTTATTATTTTGAGAAAAGAGTTGATTTCTCTTTACATTTTTGGCTGAAGAGCTCCTTCCACCCCCTCCCTTTCCCCCCCCCCCTCCCTCGGGAGTGGGCAGCTGTGAGGCCTAGAAAACAGGCAGAGACAGTTAAAACAAGCCGATTCCTGATCCCAAGGGCAGCTGTGCAGCACCGGTATCGCCGGCACTCCAACGCACGCAGAAGTTTTTGCTTGCTAGCATTTGGAGGCCGGAGGCGGGGGAGATCCGCCGTATTGCCAGCGGTTTCGGGCATGCGGTGTTCTATCCCTGCGTGGAAGCAACCCCGCGGCAGATCAGGGAGCTCTGGGGTAGAGAACTGCTGAAACAAGTAAAGGTAAGGGAGTTCTCTATTTTAGAGCGCAAGGTGGAGATCAGCAAGGGACTCGGCGGCGAACGAGATGGCAGGAAAGGAGCCGGCCGCGCCGCGTGTTCAGAGCACGGGAAAATACGCTCTACTGAGGAGACCTACCGGGGCTCCTGCCCAGGTCAGAGAGCTTCATTTTGGCTGCTGAAGGGCTTGATCGAGTTGGGGCAGTTTAACTGTAGTTTCCAAGTCAGTTTAAAAAAAAAAAAAATTACAGTTCAGTCAGATCAGCTGTGGTGATTTTCAGTAGAGAATATTTGGGATTCACTGATACTGGGCTTCAGTAAGGCACCTGTTTGGTTGCATAAAGCACCCGTTTAGGCGGGATGCCTTCTAGGCTGCACCACTTGCTTTGCGGCACTAGAAAGTGCAGTTTCTGAGACAGGCGTGTGTAAGGGCTGTACTCAAGAGGCAGCTTCAATGGAGAAAGCCTTGGAAGCAGCTAGTGAGGGGAGCAAGAGTGTCCTGGGGATGTTGCCGGAACAGGTTTCTCCCGATACGCCACCTCAGGAGCTAGTGGCGGGGACTTCTTCCTCTCCAGATGTTCCAATCTCTCAACCAGCTTTGTCAGGGGGCCTAGCGGCCATTTTTTCTCCTGAATTTGTTGCCCTTATGCAGCATGCATTCGGGGGAGCTTCGGGGAGACCGGCAGTTACTCCCGCAGCAGGGGACCTGGGAGGCAAGAGACCCGGCATGCCTTTGGGCGCTGGAGCGACAGGTATTCTGGCAAAGAGGTTCAGGGTTGATAAGGCTCTGTCGGAGCCTTCCGTAGCTTCAGAGGGTATTCACTCCGAAAGCAGAGAGCCGGATTTGGAGTTGGACGATGAGTTGGAGGAAGGAGAAATAACGGAACAGGAGCATCAGGTGAGAGTTGTGCGCGTATTTCGCGGAGATGAATTGCCAGCGCTCATCTTGGAGTCCTTCAAGATACTGAAAATGCCAGCGATGGATGCGACCCTGGAAGACCCGTTATTACAGGCATTTAGAAAGATTAAAAGAGTTTTTCCAGTCCACAGGGTGGTAAGAGAGATGATTCAGGAAGAGTGGGACATGCCTGAGGTGGCCCTTAAAGGTTCCAGAGTTGTGGCCCGTCTTATCCTCTGGTAGAACAAGATCAGGAGTTGTTTAAAGCTCCGCGAGTCAATGGGGCTGTCTCGGCAGTTACCAAGAAGACTATCATTCCGGTAGAGGGGAGTGTGGCCCTCAGGGATGCTCTGGACCGGAAGCTCAAGGTCTTATTGAAGCAGGTGTTTGAAGTGAATGCACTGTCCTTACAAGCTTCTATTTGTGGAGCATGGGTGGCGAGAGCTTTTCTTCGTTGGTCGCAGAGAATTCAAAGGGACCCGGTAGAAGAGGCGACCGGGGAAGC
The DNA here is from genome assembly GCA_033557465.1 of Ichthyophis bannanicus. Taxonomy (NCBI): domain Eukaryota; kingdom Metazoa; phylum Chordata; class Amphibia; order Gymnophiona; family Ichthyophiidae; genus Ichthyophis; species Ichthyophis bannanicus. Next base: position 1,111,866,711 of record CM066033.1, on the reverse strand, counting down.
GGCCAGGTTGGAGTCAGGGACGGCGTATTTGGCTGATATTCACTATGACCTGATACAGGATTTAGCAAAGAGCATGGCCTCGGTGATTGCGGCTCGGTGTTATCTGTGGCTGCGCAATTGGGCAACAGATGGATCGTCCAAAGCCAGGCTGAGTAAACTCCCCTTTAGAGGAAAGCTGCTCTTTGGGGAGGATTTGGATAATCTGGTAGAAGATTTGGGAGAGTCCAAAGGAGGTAGGTTTCCGGAGGACAAACATAAGAACATAAGATATGCCATACTGGGTCAGACCAAGGTCCATCAAGCCCAGTATTCTGTTACCAACAGTGGCCAATCTAGGTCATATGTACCTAGCAGTTTTCCCAAGAGACACAAGTTCCACAATGCTTGTACTGGGTCAAGCATTGATATCTTCGGTCACTTCTTAATAATGGTTTATGGACCTTTCCTTCAGGAACTTGTCCAAACCTTTTTTAAACTCAGCTACACTAACAGCCTTTACTACATCCTCCGGTAACAAATTCCAGAGTTTGATTACACGTTGAGTGAAAAAATATTTTCTTTTATTAGTCTTAAATAGTTTACCCTGTAGCTTCATTGCATGTCCCCTAGTCTTTCTATATTCTGATAACGTAACCAATCGATCTACGTTTACCCGTTCCACTCCGTTCATTAATTTATAGACTTCTATCATATCTCCCCTCAGCCGTCTCTTTTCCAGGTTAAAGAGCCCTAACCTTTTTAGCCTTTCCTCATAGGAGTATCCTTCCATCCCCTTTACCATTTTGGTGGCTCTTCTCTGTACCTTTTCTAAAATCGCTATATCCTTTTTAAGATACGGCGACCAGAATTGCACACAATATTCAAGGTGCGGTCTCCCCATGGAACGATATACAGGCATTATAATATCTTTTGTTTTATTTTCTATTCCTTTCCTTATCATACCTAGCATTCTATTTGCTCTCTTGGCTGCTGCTGCACACTGGGCCGAGGGTTTTAACATGGTATCCTCAATGACGCCTAAATCTCTTTCCTGGGTGGTGGTTCCTAATGTGGAACCTTGCATCGTGTAACCATAGTTTGGGTTGTTCTTCCCTAGGTGCATAACCTTGCACTTGTCCACATTAAATTTCATCTGCCATTTTTATGCCCAGTCTTCCAATCTATCAAGATCCTCTTGCAATTTTTCACAATCCTCTTGGGTTTTAACAACTTTAAATAGTTTTGTGTCATCTGCAAATTTGATAACCTCACTCGTTGTTCCACTTTCCAGGTCATTTTATGAATATGTCAAAAAGCAGCGGACCCAGCACAGATCCCTGGGGTACACCACTATTCACCATTCTCCATTGGGAAAATTGGCCATTTAGCCCTACCCTCTGCTTTCTATCTTTTAACCAGTTCCTGATCCACAATAGTACACTGCCTCCTATCCCATGACTCTTTAGTTTTGCCAAAAGTCTCTGATGAGGGACCTTGTCAAAGGCTTTCTGAAAGTCCAGATACACAATATCAACCGACTCACCTTTGTCCACCTGTTTATTCACTCCTTCAAAAAAACATAACAGATTAGTAAGACAAGATCTTCCTTGTCTAAAGCCATGTTGGCTGTCTCCCATTAGGTTGTGACTATCTACATGCTGAGTAATTTTATTCTTTATGATGGTTTCTATCATTTTTCCCGGTACTGACATCAGGCTCACCGGTCTGTAGTTTCCCGGATCACCCCTGGAACCCTTTTTAAAAATTGGTGTTACATTGGCGATCCTCCAATCTTCAGGTATTAGAGATGATTTTAATGATAGTTCACAGATTACTAATAGCAGGTCTGCAATCTCATATTTCAGTTCTTTCAACACCCTTGGATGTATACCATCCGGCCGAGGTGATTTGCTACTCTTCAGTTTATCTAATAGTTGTAAGACATCTTCCCGATGTATCGATATTTCCTTCAATTCTTCCGCACCTTTAAATACCACTTCAGTCATGGGTAACATCCCTACATCTTCCTCAGTAAAGACCGAAGCAAAGAATTCATTCAGTCTCTCCGCTATCGCCTTGTCGCCTCTTAGTGCTCCTTTAACCCCTTTATCATCTAATGGACCAACTGACTCTCACAGGTTTTTTGCTACGAATGTACTTGAAAAGGTCTTTATTTCGCGTTTTTGCTTCCGCAGCAAGCTTCTTCTCAAATTTTCTCTTTGCCTGCCTTATCAATGCCTTGCATTTGATTTGCCAGTGCTTGTGCTGTTTCCAGGTTTCGTCGTTTGGCTTTTTTTTCCATTTCCTGAAAGATGCTTTTTTGGCAACAACAGCCTCTCTGACCTCACCTTTAAACCATGCTGGCAGTTTTTTGGACTTCCTTCCACTTTTCTTAAAGCGTGGAATACAGCTGATCTGGGCTTCCAAGATAGTATTTTTCAACAACACCCAAGCTTGATGTATGTCTTTTAACCTTTGCAACTGCTCCTTTTTAGTTTTTTCTTAACTGTTTTCCTCATTTTATCATAGTCTCCCTTTCGAAAGTTAAAGGGTAGTACTGTGGATTTCCTTACTATCCCTCCTCCACTAATTAAATCAAAGGCGATCATGCTATGATCACTATTGCTAAGTGGCCCCAACACTCTTATCTCTTGCACTAGATCTGGTGTTCCACTAAGGACTAGGTCTAATATGGCTTCTCCTCTGGTCGGTTCATGAACCAGCTGCTCCAAGAAGCAGTCATTTATTTCATCTAGGAACTTTATCTCCCTAGCATGTCCTGACGTGACACTGACCCAGTCGATACCGGGGTAATTGAAATCACCCATTATTATTACTGCACTGTAACGTTTGTTAGCTTCCTTGATTTCTTTGAGCATTTCATCATCCATTTGGTCATTCTGGCCAGGTGCTCGATAGTACACCCCTACTGCCATTGCCTTCCCCCTTTTATATGGAATTTCAATCCATACTGATTCTACAGCAGATTTTGTTTCCTGCAAAACTTTAATCCTTTCTGAGTCAATGCCCTCTCTAACATAGAGCGCAACCCCTCCACCAATTTGATCAGCTCTATCATTACGATATAGTTTGTACCCAGGTATCAGTGTCCCACTGGTTGTCCTCCTTCCACCATGTCTCTGATATTCCAATCATATCTAACTTTTTTCATTTAGTGCTATATATTCTAACTCTCCCATCTTATTCTTTAGACTTATAGCATTTGCATACAAGCATTTTAGAGAATGTATTTTATTCATGTTAATTTGGCTATTGTTAGACATGGGTAAATTGGGATCTTTAAGCTCTGTCTGCTCCATACTTGAGGGCATTTGGGCTACTTTACTCTTTTGTGGAACCTCTCTGCTTTTGGTAAGCAGAAGCAGGAACGGCCCACTCCTGTGCTTAAAGGACAGCAGAGAGAGTCCTGTCGTTTTCGTCCCCCGAGGTTCGGCCAAGGTCAGAGAGGACGTTTTCCCTATAGGGGCTGAGGGTTTCGGGGAGCGGGTAGAGGTTTTGTAGCCTCTTCCTCCTCAAATCTTAGAAAGTCACAATGAAGTCAGGGGACCCAGGTAGAATTGGTACCCGTAGGGGGTCGGCTACGAGATTTTTATCCTGCCTGGGTCCAAATTACGTTGGATCAGTCGGTGCTGGAGGTTATTTGAGAAAGTTATGCCTTGGAGTTTCACCAACCGGTGACCAATTCTTTCGTGCGCTCACCGTGCAAAGTACGTCTCAAGTGTTCTGCAGTGCAGCAGACGGTGCTCAGGGTTCTGGCTCTCAAGGCCATAGTTCCCATACCAACAGACCAATGCAGCTGCGGTCGGTACTCCATATACTTTGTTGTCCCAAAGAAGGAAGGAGCCTATCGGCCCATTTTGGATCTCAAAAGAGTAAATCGATGTCTCCGCGTGTCTCACTTTCGTATGGAGACTCTGAGGTCGGTCATAGTGGCAGTAAGCGGGTGAGTTTCTCACGTCCCTAGACCTCTCAGAGGCATATCTGCACATTCTGATCCATCAAGAGCATCAGAAATACCTCAGGTATGCAGTTCCGATGGGGCATTTCCAGTTTCGGGCCTTACCGTTTGGGCTGGCGACGGCACCTCGAACATTCACCAAGGTGATGGTGGTAGTAGTGGCGTCGTTGCGGAAGGAAGGGGTGCTGGTACATCCTTATCTAGACAATTGGTTAATCAGGGCAAAGTCCAGGGCAAAGAGTGAGACGGCTACAGCCAAGGTGGTAGCATTTCTGCAGAGTCTTGGTTGGGGTGGTCAATCAGGAAAAGAGCCGGTTGGTACCATCACAGTGCCTGGAATATCTGGGAGCGAGATTCTATACGAGCGAGGGGAGGATCTTTCTGCCTCGATATCACGCACAAGCATTGCAGAATCTGGTCCGGGAATTTCTGAAAAGGCCAAAGCCGACGGCGTGGCATTATCTTCAGTTGCTCAGGACCATGGTGGCTACTCTCGAGCTGGTTTCGTGGGCACAAGCACATATGAGGCTGTTACAGAGAGCTTTGCTCCGGCGGTGGTCACACCAAAAGGATTGGTTGTTGCAGAAGTTGCCCTGTCTGCCAGAGACGCATCAGGCACTGAAGTGGTGGCTGCATCCAGAAAATCTAGAAAACGGAATGCTCTTGGAAGCTCCCGCATGGATTCCCCTGATGACGGATGCCAGTCTTCTAGGCTTGGGAGCTCACTGTCAACATCGTTTCGTCCAGGGTCAGTGGACCACCCTGGAACGAGATTGGTCAGTCAACAGATTGTAACTCTGCGCGGTAACGTTGGCACTTCAAGAGTTTCAGCCCTCTCTTTGAGGAAAGGCCATTCGGGTGCTTTCCGACAATGCAATGGCAGTAGCTTACATCAACCGTCAGGGAGGTACCAGCAGTGCTGCGCTGGAAAACGAGGCCGGGGGGCTGCTCGACTGAGCCAAGGCGCATCTATTAGCTCTGTCGGCAGCGGATGTAGCAGGAGTAGACATTGTGGAGGCCGACTTCTTGAGTAGAGTAAAGGTAGATCCAGCAGAGTGGATCCTTCATCAGGAAGCGTTCGAGATGCTGGTTCAGCGGTGGGGCATGCCAGTAATGGATCTCATGGCCACGTTCCAATCGGCGAAGGTAGAATGTTTTTTTCAGCAGGATGAGAAAGAATGTTGGAAGGGCTGGGTGCCCTGATACAGCCTTGGCCCGAACACCAACTCCTATACGTGTTTCCACCGTGGGTGTTGATAGGACGGGTGTTGCAGTGCATAGCATGTCACAGAGGACTGGTGATGTTGATAGCATCGGACTGGCCAAGAAGGCCTTGGTACGCGGATCTGATGAGACTGTTAGTAAAGGAACCTTGGCGTCTGCCCTGTTGAAGGGATCTGTTAGCTCAGGGTCCATTGGTTATGCCTCAGGTGGATCGATTCTCGCTTACAGCTTGGCTCTTGAAAGGGCAAGGCTGAAAGCGAAGGGCTACTCCGCGGCGGTCATTGAAACTGTTGAATGCGTGGCAGAGGTCTACCTCGGTAGCGTATGTCCGGGTATGGTGTATGTTCAAGGCTTGGTGTGTAGACAGGGATGTGGTACCATTATGGGCCTCCATACCGCAAGTTTTAGCGTTCTTACAAGATGATTTCAGAAGGGCCTGGCAGCTGCGTCCCTCCGGGTACAGTTAGTGGTGTTGTCCTGTTACAGAGGAAAAGTAAAAGGAGAGGCGCTGGGAGGCCATCTGGATATAGAGCGTTTCCTGAGAGCGGTGATTCTGTTGAGGCCACCGTGTAGACAAGTAGTTCCAACATGGGATCTACAGATAGCGCTGGAGGCGTTGGTGCGAGAGCCCTTTGAGCCGTTATCACTAGTGACAATGAAGGATCTCACTCTCAAAGTGGTATTTCTGGTATCTGTTCAGCACGAAAAATCTCAGAGTTGCAGGCTTTATCCTGTAGGGAACCTTTTCTGTCCTTTTAGGATTCGAAGGTGGTATTGTGACCAGTGTTTAGCCTTTTTACCCAAAGTAGTTTTGGCTTTTCATGTAAATCAGGTAGTTTCCTTGCCGGTTTTCAGGAGCAATACTGTTGAGGCTTCGGCAGGGAAGTTAAGTCTGGATGTCCGTTGGGCATTAAAGAAGTATATAAGTAGGACGGCAGGTTTACGAAAGTCTGATAGGCTGTTTGTGTTTGGAGGATCTAGAAAAGGTGACATGGCATTGAAAGCTTCCATAGCTAGATGGCTCAAGGAAGCGATAGGGTCGGCGTATCTCTTAAAAGGTAAGGTGATTCCAGAAGGACTAAGGGCTCATTCGACTAGAGCGCAAGCGGCGTCTTGGGCGAGTATGGTTTAGTACCAGTTGTGGAAATTTGTAAAGCGGCGACCTGGTTGTTGGTAAGTTCATTTGTCAAGCATTATCTGGATATTCAGGCGCAGGGAGATGCCTGTTTTGGCTCCGCAGTGCTTCAGGTGGGGTTGGCAGGTTCCTCCCGTTGATTTCTTTATACTGCTCTGTTACATCCCCAGAGGTTCGGGACTGAACTTGAGGGATGATAAGGAAGGTTTAAATTAGACTTACCTGCTAATTGTTGTTCCTTGAGGAACTCAAGTCTAGTCCCGTATCCCGCCCGGTTATCCTTGGACTGTGGCCTGAAGCAGGAGATCTATTAAAGGTAAGAAGCATTTTTTCCTGAGGGGTCTGGTTCAGAAGGGCGTAAGGTCTGGAGGGGAATTTTAGTTGGGGTCAACATCCTTCATAAGGGTGGAGGAAGGACCTCAGCATTTCTAAGGCATTTTAGTCTGGTAAGGGAAAACAATGAAAGACTGTTAATTGTGTTCCTTAGTTAACTACAGGTTCAGTTTGTTCATAGTTTCTTGGTAGTGGTTACTACTTAATTGTTGCTCCGGGGAGTTTGCTTTATCAATAGGTTACTGGAGTGAGGAGGCGGATCCTGTGGTTATATACCAGTGTCATCACAAGAATGACGTTTCTCAGTCTCCAAGCTGCTGGAGGAGGACCACAACCCAGAGGTTCCGGACTGGACTTGAGTTCCTCAAGGAACAACAATTAGGAGGTAAGTCTAATTTTAACCTTAAAGGGGCTGGGGAAATCTACTGCTTACCCCTAGGATAAGCAGCATGGAATCTGTCTACCTTTTGGGAACCTGACAGAAAAAAAAGGCCAAGTGAAATTTATATAATTAATTAATTAGCAAGTTTTTATATACCGCACCTTCCATTGATCAGTTGCGGTTTACATGGAACAACAGTAAACAAGGCAATGCTGTTTTTACAAATAACAATGTGAAACTACAAGAAATTCAAATAAATAATAAATTAAATAAATATAAATAAATAAAAATATAAAAATCAATCTCTGCTGTCATGTTGTCTAAAAAACAGGGTGATCACAGATTCTCTCCAGGGAGAACTATTCCTGTAAATGGGAATTGAACCTAGGCAAGAGGGAACCAAACCATATCTGATGATCACCCACTATAACATCAGAAACACTCTTACCATTCATAAGCATCTAACATGCAGTCTCAGGACATGGGCAGAGATGATTTTTTCAAAAGTGAGTCTTAGACTAGATAAAACTACTTTGTCAAAATACTTATATCTTAAATAGTTAAATTTTACTTAGGTTTTTTTATGTTTTTAAAATATTTTAGATTGGCCACTGTTGAAAACAGGAAATTGGGCTTGATGGACCTTTGGTCTATCCCAGTATGGGCAGATCTTATGTTCTGAATTTCTTATTTTAAGACCGTAGTTCTCATATTACACAGGTACACTACCAAAAAACTGCCTCCAGTTTTGCAACTGATTCCTATAGATTTTGGGGTGCTGAATCCAGGAAAAATAGCCAAAATGTTCCATCACGTCACGTTTTCTTGCAAAATTAGATTTCTTACCCATATAAGGAATGTTCACATAATTTCTTTTTAGCCGACTGCAGTTTATTTTCTTGGCCCAAAATAGAGGTTGTAATGGTTAATTAACTAGAAACACTCCCTCATGATATTTTAGAGTGTTTTGTATTCATTTTATACATTAACAGGACAATTGGGAGGCGGGGGGCTAAATCCAGTACTCGCGCTGGCGCATGTTCTTTCCTGTTCGCCTCGCCTCGTTCGCTCGCTCAAACACGGTGGTTGCGACATGAACGTTCCTGTCAAATTTCAGTTTCTTGCAAGTTCATTATTACCTTTTGTTTGCTCAGTCGTAATCCAGCTTTATTCCGAAGTGGTTCACTACAGTTGTAGTTTGCAGTGCTGTGTATTTGTGATGGCTCACAGAGCCAGAGGTTGCGTCAACTCTCCGGACAGTTTTTGTTTTATTTGTGGGGAATATACCGTAAAAAAAGCGGCAGCAGAGGAACATTTCTGCATTTATTAAAAAAGTATATTTCGCTTATTTCGGTTTGAAGTTAGGCGATCAAGACAAACCGTGGGCTCCTCACAAAGTGTGCAAGACATGTGAGGAAGATCTACGCTTATGGATGAAAGGTAAAAAACAAGCATTTCGTTTCGGAATACCTATGATGTGGCGTGAACAAAGAGACCACAGCAGTGACTGCTATTTTTGCTTTTGCATTGTGAAGGGATACAACTTAAAAAATAAGAACGTAATAAGTTACCCCAACCTTCCCTCAGCAATTAGGCCTATGCCTCATAGCAACGAAGTACCTGTGCCTGAACCACCAAAATCTTTGGATCATATTTGTGTGGACTGTTCTGATCATGATGAGACTCATCAGATGGCTTTTCCCGATGAGTCCAGTACTTCCGAGTTTGAAACTGAACCAGATCCGAAAACTGAACTTCTCTCAAGCTGAATTGAATGATTTAGTCCGGGATTTAGGACTCCCAAAAGATGCTGCCCAACTGCTAGGTTCTCGGCTTAAACAGAAAAATCTATTGTCACCAGGAACAACTTTTTATTGGTATCGCAACCGCGAGACACAATTTTTGAAGTATTTCAGCAAAGAGGAAGATTTGGTATTTTGCAACGATATATACGGAGTGATTGAAAAGTTTAAACTCAAGTATGATCCTGCTGAATGGCGGCTGTTCATTGATTCGTCAAAAGACAGCATAAAAGGTGTTCTTCTTCATAATGGCAACACATTCGCTTCAGTTCCTATTGCTCACTCTGTTATTCTCCAAGAAAAATACGAGAATTTGGCCCTGATTCTTCAGAAGATTCGTTATGATGAGCATAAGTGGATGATTTGTGGAGACTTTAAAATTCTATCCATGCTATTAGGGCAGCAATCCGGTTTCACCAAATATCCCTGCTTCCTTTGCTTGTGGGATAGCCGGGCCCGCAACCTACACTGGGGGAAAAAAGACTGGCCAATTCAGGAGTATTTGAGACCCGGTGAGAAAAATGTTCTTCATGAGAGCTTGGTACCTCGTGATAAAATTCTATTACCACCTCTCCACATTAAGTTGGGTCTCATTAAGCAATTCATCAAGTCCCTTCCAAAAGATGGTGAGTGCTTTCGGTACCTTTGCTCAAAGTTCCCCCGACTTTCTGAAGCAAAGCTAAAGGAAGGAGTGTTTGTTGGCCCTGATATAAGGAAACTCATTTCAGATGGAGCATTCGCTGAAACGATGTCTGAGAAGGAAAAAGAAGCCTGGGATTCCTTCAAGGATGTTGTTCTCAAATTCTTGGGGAACAGGCGGGATGAGAACTATAAGGATATTGTTGCCAGGATGCTCAATGCCTTCAAAGAACAAGGCTGTAACATGAGCCTGAAAGTCCATTTCTTGCACTCCCATGTGAACTACTTTCCCGAAAACTTGGGGGCGTACAGTGAAGAACAAGGTGAAAGGTTTCACCAGGACATCAAGGACGCAGAGAGAAGGTACCAAGGAAGATGGAACACCACTATGATGGCTGATTTCTGCTGGTTGCTGCTGCGGGAAACCCCAGATGAAAAATACGCCAAGCAGCGCACCAAGAGAAGCATTCGGGGGAAGAAGAAACGGGCCCACCAGGAGATTGATTGACCCAAGAATGACTTTAAAATCTAAACTGTGTTGACAAATATCGTGTTTTTACTAAACTTTGAAATAAAAATTTGCTAGTTATTACCACAGTGTCGGATCTCATTTATTAGAATTTTATTTTCACACCATCGGGTGTTTGTCTTCATGTATTGCAATGGTGCGGTTTGCGTTTTCTATTCTTACATACCTGTACAACATTTTTTGCACATTTCTTTGCTTTGCTTTGTGTCTAACCTCGCTCTTATATGCTCAGTGTTTGTGCACATGTATGTGGCTGTTTTAAGTGCAGACAATTTTGCTACCATCACAGTGTGTTTTGTTGACATTACTCTATTCTTATGTGCTGCCTTGTTACAATTTTCTTTATTCTTATTTGAATAACTACTAAACAATTAGTATAAAGAATTCATCCAAGAAACTTTTATCTCGGTCGCACTCAATCTGAAACGTTCACCTTAAACTGCTAACCCAATGTAGCAAAAAATCTGTACGTGATGGAGCAAATTGGTTACCAGATTTGGATTCAGCGCACCAAAAAACGTAAAAATCAATCGAAACATTAGAGGCAGTTTAAAAAAAAATTTTTTTAGTGTACCTGTGTTATGGGTCGTGATACCAAATGGGGTCACAGATGGCCTCATTTGGAGTCATGACTGTGGCAGCAAAAAAAAAAAAGGCAAACCCCAGCCAGCTTGTACAGGCTTTTGGGATGCTGAAACTCAAAGTACATGGGCTCGATGGGTGGCAGTGACTTCAGTAACACCAACAGCCAATACTGCACGTTGGCTGGAGTAGACAGAGACTTAAAGGGAAAAAGAGAGCTTGATTTTTGGAGTTGCTAAGATGGCTGGGAAAAGTTTGACAAGCACTGTTGGCATTTTATAATAATATACTAATCAGCTTGTGCTTTTTCCATAATGGTGGTTTTTCCGTTTTGTAGGACTTTTGATTCATGCTAGTTTATCTTGCATGCTGGTTTTCATATTTCTTTTGTGGACCAAAGAATCTCATGCCCTTACTTCTCCTTTTGTACAAAGAGACCACATGCGCCCTTCTCCAATCAAGTGGAGCCACCAAACCTCCCTATATTTCTTCAATGCTTTCAGATGTATCCCATCCAGCCCCATCACTTTTGACTACTTTTAGCTACCTCCTCAGAAAAGTGGAGGAGTAGCCTAAGGTTTAGAGCACTGGTTTGGTAACCACGAGAGCAGGGTTTAATTCCCACTAGCATTCCTTGTGGCCTTGGGCATGCCATTTAACCCTCCATTGCCTCGGAAGAAAGGCCTGGCAATCTACTTCCAGTCACACTGCCAAGAAAACCTAGGAGCTGCTGGGTCGCCAAGAGTCAGCATTGACTCATTGGCGACCCATTGACTCATAGGCATGCATTGCAGTTAGCTTCTTACAAATACAGTTTTCTGAAAATCATTCAAGATCACCTCTATTTGTGTGTATTTTCTGAGATCCCACTCCTGGCCCTTCATCTCTGGCACAACAAAATATTTAAGCAGTTTTCTTTTCCTTATCGGCTTTTATATATTCTTCCCCTTCACTCTTGAGCCTGACAGTACCACTTTTGTATTTTCTCTCATTACTCTTGTCTCCCCATTTGATTTCATTGGCTATTTTTTACTTTCATTTGCCTCTTTTCTTTCATGACTAGCTTTTCCAAATATTGTTTTGTCTTCCTCTCTCTGATCTTTTATACTTCATGAAGGCTAATCTTTTTTCCCTACTTTTACAATTATTTCTTTTGAGAGCCAAGTAGGTTTGCCCTTAAAACATCCCCTTTCAGTTTTGTCCACTGCTTTTCTCCATCGCCTCAGGTGTTCCCATCCAACTAATGATTCTTTAAAGTATTTTGACAAAGTAGTTTTATCTAGTCTAAGACTCTCACTTTTGAAAAAATTATCTCTGCCCATGTCCTGAGACTGCATGTTAGATGCTTATGAATGTTAAGAGTGTTTCTGATGTTATAGTGGGTGATCATCAGATACGGTTTGGTTCCCTCTTGCCTAGGTTCAATTCCCATTTACAGGAATAGTTCTCCCTGGAGAGAATCTGTGATCACCCTGTTTTTTAGACATGACAGCAGAGATTGATTTTTATATTTTTATTTATTTATTTATTTATTTAATTTATTTATTTAATTGATGGAATAATCAATCAATCAATTCTTTCTATCCGCTTTTCACCAGGTCAAAGCAATTTACAATTAACAGTACATCTGGATACAGTGGAACAATAATGTATTTACATAGAACATTGTAACTATTTACAGGGACTATGAGGAGTTACATAGGACAGTATGAGTAGCATATTTACAGTGAATCTAAAAACTTACATTGAACAGTGTGAATTATGTCAATACATAGCACTATCATTATGAGTGAGGGTCATTGCATGAGTTAAGGTGGTGGTTCTTAAGTGCCGTTGTCGGTGTCGACTCCTGACAACCTTCTGGATAGTTGATCTGTCTTCAGCCAAGCGGCTCATTGTTGAGTGGTATCCATAGCTGCTTTTATTGTATCGATCCATTTCATTGCCGGCCTTCCTCTTTTACAGTGGCTTTCTATCTTGCAAAGCATTATATCTTTCTCCAATGATCTCTCTCTTCGCATGATATATCCAAAGTATGAAAGTCAAAGTCTTGTCATCTGAGCTTCTAAGGAAAGCTTAGGTTTGATCTCCTCTAGTACTGACTGACTTTGTTCTTCAGGTAGGCCATGATACACACAGTATTTGTCGCCAGCACTATAATTCAAAGGCATCAATTTTCTTCCTGTCTATATTTTTCACTGTCCAACTTTGGCATCCATATGACGTTAATGAAAATACCATGGCCTGAACAAGTTGAATCTTTGTATAGAAAGAGACATCTCTGCTCTTGAGAATCTTGTCTAGGTCCTTCGTAGCCATTCTGCCAAGAACAATGCATCATTGGATTTCTTGACTGTGTTGCATCTTTATTGATAGTTGTGGACAACTTTAACCTACTTGGATCGATTTCAATTTCTTCTCCATCAACGATGAACTTATTGATTTTGCCAGTTGTCAGGATCTTTGTCGTCTTAATGTTAAAGTGCAGACCCATTTTAAGACTATATTCCTTGTTTCAGATCGTCTTCACTTTCAGCCAGTAATGTGGTATCATCAGCATAGCAAAGGTTGTTAAATCTTCCACCAATTTTCAAACCTCGGTTGTCTTTATACAGTCCTGCTTCTCTGATGATTTGTTCTGCATATAAATTAAAGAGGTAGGGGGGAAGTATGCAGCCTTGTTGTGCAACTTTGCTGACTTTAAACCATTCAGTTTCTCCTTGTTCCGTTAGTTCTCTTGCACAACTTTTGCATTGATCAAGAAGCAAAAGTTCGATCAGGTGTTCTGGTATACCCATGCTTCTTAATGTGGCCCAGAGTTTCTCATGGTTTACACAGTCAAAAGCCTTGCTGTAGTTAATAAAACACATGGATATCCTTTTGCTATTCTTTGATCTTTTCAAGGATCCATCTCGCATCTGCGATGATGTCTCTCATTCTTCTCCCTTTTCTGAACCCTGCTTGCACTTCAAGTAGTTCTCGTTCCAGGTATGGTTGTAGTCTCTGCTGAATAATCTTGAGTAGAATCTTGCTGGCATGTGGTATCAGAATTATGCGATAATTTCTATAGTCAGTCGAGCCACCTTTCTTCAGTATTGGTATAAATACAGATCTTTTCCAGTCAGTTGGCCATGAATTTGTCTTCCAAATTTCCTGGCAGAACCTTGTAAGTATGGTAACAGCTTCATCCGATTGCTGTAATACTTGTGGGAATGCCATCAATGCCTAGTGCTTTGTCCTTTTGATAAGGCTTTCAATGTTGCTTCAATTTCTTCTTTCATCACCAATTGTTCCCCATCATAAAGTACAGGTTGAAACGTCTGTTGGTCCACTTGATCTTTATGGTATAATGACTCTGTATATTCTTTCCACCCTTTTCTTGATCTTCTCAGCATCATTTAACATTGATCCTTGAGCATCTTGTAGCATTCCAATTCGAGGCTGAATTTTTTCTTTAACTCTCCTAGCTTTAGAAAAGCCGATCATGTTCTTCCTCTAGTTTCTGATTCTATTTCCTTCCATGTGTCATTGTAGTACTCTCCTTGTCTTGCTGCACGTTGGAAATCTCTGAGTTCTGCCATTACCTCTCTTTCCCGTCTGACTTTAGCTTCTCTGTGTTTCTGGACAATTTTCAGAGTTTCTTCAGTCATCCATTTTGGCCGTTTTTTGCTTTTTCACCTTATGTAGAGACTTTTCTTTCTTCCAGCGCAACCTTCATGTCATCCCATAATTCTTCTGGAACGCTGTCATTTGTATCTAAAGCAGCAAATTGATTTTTCAGGCAGTCTTTATGACCTTGAGAACATATCAATGGAATTTAGTTTGCTGCATTCATGAGTGACTTGTTCATTTTCAACTTTAGCTTGAGTTTGCATACTGTTGGTGATCTGTACCACAGTCAGCTCCAGGTTTTGTCTTTGTTATCGAGCTTTTCCATTGTTGTCTTCCACAGATGTAGTCAGTTGGACTTCGTCCAATGGATTGTACAGAAATCAATGTGTACAGTTGGCACTTGTGTTGCTGGAAGAAGGTGTTTGAGATGAATAGATCATTGGTCTTGTAGAATTCTGCAGTCTTTCTCCAGCTTCGTTTCTGTTGCCAAGACCATATTTTCCAACCATGTTGCTTTCTTCTTTGTTGCCATCTTTTGCATTCCAGTCACCCATGACTATCAAGATATCCTGTTTGCATGTTCTGTCAGTTTCAACTTGTACTTGTTAATAGAACTCATCATTATGAGTGAGGGTCTTTTACATGGGTTAGGATGGGGGTGGTGGTAATTCTGATGTTCCAAAGTGTCCTGTAAGTAAGTGTATTTTGAGTTGTTTGCGAAATGTGGCCATTTCTGTGATTCGTAGTCTTTCTGGGAAGTGAGTTCCATATATTGGGCACGTAGAGTACGAAGGATCTATTGCATGCCTAATGGTTTCTTTTTTTAGTTTTTCATGGGGGATATTCAGCATGTTTTGAGTGCTTTCTCATCTTGCTCTGGTATTCTGTGTTTTGTGCAGTAGGGTTTGCAGTTGTGAGTTGTGGTGCTGATTGGTTATTGCAGATCTTGAAGGTGAGCCATATATTTATTTTTCTTTATTTCAAAGCTTTTATATACCACCTCTTCCCATAATCAGGGGCGGTTTACAATGAACTCAACAGTATACATTAAACACTGGGGTTACATTCAACTGGGATAAGTAGTAGTATATGGGGAATGAGATTTACTTGATTCAACTTGAAAGTGGGAGCCAGTGCAGGTGTTTTTAGAATAGGTGTTATATGTTCATACCTCATGGCACCTTGTATAATTCGGGCAGCTGTGTGTAGAGGTAGTAGTGGATTTTGGTAGACCTTGGTATATTGAGTTGCAGTAAAAGTGAGAAGTGAGGCCTGAACTTGACAGCAGTATGTCCCAATCAATCTTTAGCATATTTACATTTTTTTATCAGTAGCACTTACCTTTTTGTCTTTGCTAGACCAGTCCAGACAAGTGGGTTATGTTCCCCTACCAGCAGTTTGGTGGACAGACAATGAAATGCTCAGGTTTCAGTGACATCACTCCCATGCCTCTAATAGCCTGAGCCACTAGAGGACACCTCAGTATTCTGTGACCAGTAGATGGTGTTTGGATTTTCTCAACTCTGAAGAAAATCCAAACTATTGAGAGGGAAAAGATTGATTTCGTTTGTGAAAGACCACCTTGAGGGCGACACTCACTTGAGCGTGACTTGGAAGGCTCCACCAGACCAGTGTTTCCCAAACTGTGGGTAGTGACCCTAAATAGGGTCGCAGAATCCTTCTTTAGGGTCGTGGCCACATGTTGGGTTCAGGGCAGGGGTGAATCGGGCATGCCCTGGGAGACCATCTCGCATCATATCCAGCCTGCCTGTCATAAAGGTAGTATAGGTACGGGGCCTTTCTAGTACAAACGCGGGCGCCTCTAAGTCCCTGCCGGCCCTCCCTGTCCTGCCCTCTCTGTACTTGTCACATCAGAGAGGCCATGACAGAGAGAGTTAGGAGGGTCTTAGAGGTACCGGCTCTGTTGGTCTTCTACAGGATGGTCTGGAAAAGTGTTTTGCCCTTAACTACCTGAAAGTACAGGTTGCAGCCTTGTCCTGACTGGAAAGTCTTCAGTCCTGCACCTGGATGTTTCATGTTTTCTTCAAGGGGTTCAGCCTCTGCATCCTCTTCTCTGGTCATTTGTCCCTTCATGGGATCTCTGTCTGGTGCTTAGGGTCCTAGTGCTGAAGCCTCTGAAGTGTGTGTGCTACTCTCTGAAGAGCTTGACTCTTAAGATTGTTTGTTTTTCTTAATCATGATTTGTTTGACATTGCAGATTTCCGAGCTGCAGGCTCTGACTTGATGGGTCCAAATTTGTCCTTTTCATTTGAACCAGGTGGTTTACTTGTCCTCCATTTCTAAGCAGCAGTGTGGCGGGAAAGATAAGGATCTTTACCTTGTGGATGTTTGGAAGGTGCTTCTCCAGGACTTGGAGGTTATGAATGGTGTCCATAAGTCCGATCATCTTTTTGTGCTGTTTGCTGGCCTGTGCAAGGATGTTGCGGCAGCCAAGTCTACCTTGAGGTGCTGGATCGAGGAGGCAATTACCTCTGCATATCTGTGGCAAAACCAATCTACTTGGGTGCAAGCATCCTTGTGGGTGGAGCATGGTCATCACTTTTCACTTTTTTGTCAAGCATTACTGCTTGGATGTCCATGCTTGGGCAGACACAGCCTTTGGCTCGAGGGGTTCCAAGCTGCTGTGTCCTCTTCCTGCCCAGTGAAGGCATAACTTTGGTATGTCCCATTTCTCTGGTCTGGACTGCTCTATCAGGATGATATGAAAGGTGCATTTTACTTGCCAGATAATGTCCTTTCTTTGAGTCCTGCTAGACCAGTCCAGGACACACCCCTGGAACTGTGTTTGGTCTGTTTTGTTATAGCAGTATCTTGGGCCGCTATGATTTATATGCATGACTTTGCAGGTCCATATCCTACTCTCAGTCTGCTGTTCAATCTCTCCTGTACATAGATTTTCTACTGTTTGATTTATTATTATTGCCCACATTGAGGTTGTGTGAGGTTTTCTTTGCTTTCCCATATGGTTTGGGACAAATACTGAGGTGTCCTCTAGTGACTCAGGCTGTTAGAGGAATGGGAGTGATGTCATTGAAAGCTGGGCTTTTCATCGGCTATCTGTCTCCACCAATCTGCTGGTAAGGGGAACACAACCCACTTGTCTGTACTGGTTGAGTAGGACTCGAGGAAAGCACATTATCTGGTAAGTAAAATGCCACCTTCTCCTTTTTATAGCAATATTTTGAATTTATTTATTATTTATTACATTCTCTTATATACCGTGCTATTCTGCATCAGTGCGGTTTACATTGAACAAACTGAAATTACATTGAACGGGGCATAACAACTTGGAGATAACTATTTTACAGGGAACATGGGCTATGGAGGGTTAAGTGGTTTGCCCAAGACCACAAGGAGCACCTGTGGGACTAGAAACCCCAGTCCTTCCGGCCCAAGGTTGCTGTCCTCTAGTGAGATTTGAACCCCCGACCTTCTGGCCTGAAGTACCTTGCCCCAACCACTAGGCCACTCCTCCACTCTAATTTAATTGAATTGAATGTCTTCAATTAAATCTCTTAAGGGTTTTTACTTACCTTGGGGCTTTGTTCACCCATCTCTGACAAACCTAGTTTAAAACCCTCTTCAGTAGGTTAGTCAGTCTGATGCAGAAGGCACTTCACTTCTTTGGATAGATGGACACCATCTTTGCTTGGCAGCCCTTGGAAAATCACCCCATGTTCCAAGAAGCTGAAATACCTTCTGACACTATTCATGCAGCCATGCATTTATCTCCAGGATGTGAGCTTCCCTTCCTCATCTTTCACGTTGATCAGGGAGTATTGAGAACATCACCTGCTTACCTATGTGCATCACCCTCTCTCACTGAGCCGTGAGATACTTGTAGTGATACCTAGCAGTATCATTTGTGCCAACATGGATGAGTATCATTGGATAATAGTCAGTAGGCTTGATGCATCTCAGCAAATTCTCAGTAATGTCTTGGACTTTGTCATGTGACAGACAGGGTCTTCATGTCCAGTCAGCAGATGGACATCTCTGTACTTCCTCAGAAGGGAGTCACCAACCACCCACTTCTCTTCACTTCCTAATGGTCACTCATACAGCAACTTAGGGGGTTTTGAACTCTGGTTCCTGGGATGTTCTCACCTACTCCATTTCAGGGTGGCATATCATTTCTTCAGTTCAAGGGAGTCAGGGTGCTGATTCTGCAGGCTCCTTTGACCATTGTCCAGCTGTCTTCCTTCATTACCATATTATCTTTGCCTCTCTTGGAGCTCTTTGATGCCTCAAGAAGCATTTCATCAGTTTAGCTCTCACTATCATGAATGTTGCTCAGCTTTACCACTTCTCAGTTCCTCAACTTGTTTCATGAGGGATTCAGCCTTCTGGATGGAGGTAGAAGCTGGAATGGGGCAACAACTTTGGTGACTTCAGTTGTAAGAGCTTTGGTACCCGTTGGAAGAAAAGAGGAAAAAAAAGATTTTCGTAGTCCCTTATTTGTCCTGTAAGTCAAAAAGCAGCTAGCCTCTTATATGTGAGATCTAACACCTCTGTTCTTATTTTCTGTGTTTAGTCCTACTGGTTTGCTTATCTGTCATTGTGTATACAACAATTTCTTATCCCTTCAAATTACTAAAATATGTGTTATGTATCTGAGGAGTATAGTGTTCCTTTTTAAAATTAGCTATATTTCAGGGAGCTTTGATAAGATTAATTGTTCACTTTTAACAAAATGGATCTATTTACATCTAGATTTTCCCGTCCAACTAATACAAAATACTTGTATCTAATTCAGCCAGGTAACTGCTGAGTGGTTGTACATAGCAAGATTGTTATATGGGGTGTGTGGGAGTTGGGGGTGGGAAAAGAGGGAACTAATGCCTCAGAAGGGCTGTGACTTCAAGAGTATTAATCAGCTTTCTTCTAATTTTGAACTAGAGGTAAAAAAGAAAATTCTGGAGCAAACTACTAAGTTCCTAAAAAAAATCCTTCTACAGCAACAAAAAATAACCCAGCAGATAACTAAAAAATTCCCTTTCTATTCTTTCCAACCCCGCAGAAGTTGTATAGAATTTGCTTGTGTGTCTGAGGGCAAAGTAACTCTAAACATTCAACGGGAATAGATGAAACTTCACATGTGGGAAAAATTAGATAGAAAGATGCATTAAGTTTGAGAATTGTTCTAGAGAAAGAAGCCCCCCAAAATCTAGTCCAGTGTATTTCTCTGGGAGATGTTCCAGCTTCTGTAGCATAAAAACATATATAGACTGAAACATAGTAGTTAGGGAATTTTGCTTTTTTTTCAAACTCCCTCTCTCTGTTCTCTATACTCTCATGCCCCACCAACCCTGCACACTACCCTTACCCTATGAAGGCCATCCAGAAACACTACACACAATCAGACATATGAATGCCATAGAGACATGCACTTGAACAACATGTGTGCGCACACACATTGGCATTCCAAATAATTTCCTAGTTGTAATGTATTGCATTTTAAATTATTCACAGATAATATAATTCTTTTCCTTATCGTCTCTCCAGTCCAGTCCCAGAGCCTCTGGGTTGTGTACCTCCTCCAGCAGCCTGGAGACTGAACACTGACACTTCCTTGATGTCACTGGTATAAATACCCGAGGGACCGCCTCCTTGCTCCAGTTAATTCAGTCTCCAAGCAGCTGGAGGTTGTATGAGCCCAGAGATTCCAGGCTCACTAGAGGGATAATTAAGAAGAATAGTGGTTAAATTTCAGTTTAATTTAATTATTTCATTGATTTTGGTTGGTATAATTACTTAATTCTGAAGAGGCTTAGGAGTCCTGAGGTGTTCTCTCTCTCTCCTGAGAACCGCGGCTCTTCTCAGGCAGTGCTGCCGGGACGTCCGGCACTCGTGAAAGCAGAGTTCCGGCTCTCAAACCCACCTGTTTGGGGTGAGGAGCTGGGGATTCAAGGAGCCGCCGGCGTTGCGAGGCGCTCTGAGCAGACGAGAAAGACAGCTCTGAATGTCAGCTTCAGGAAAGCATCCGGTCTTTCCTCCGACGTTGAAGCTGCGATTGTGGGGAGAGCTGGACAGACCAGCGGGAAAGGAAAGTGTTCTTAAAATCAGCGGCATAGCAGGCCAAGAGGTAAGAGGGCCTGTTTGCAAGCTGGAAAGGAGAGAGTATGGTAGTTAGTTTCGGCACCATTTAGAACAAGCGGTTAGACGGGTGCAGGCTGCTCTGCGTGGCGCGCAAGCGTGGGAAAACGGCTGTGCTATGCAGGAAAGTCTTGCATATACCAGAGGGATCTGATTAAAGGGGGAGGCCCTCATTTTGGTAGATTGACCCTCAGTGGTAGCTGGGGGAGAAAACCAGATGCTCTTGGTTTAGTTTTTTTGGGATATTGTAAAAAATAAAAAAATAAAAAATTTGCTGTTATACAAAGTTGTCAAGCACTCACTTAGAACAGTTCGCAGAGGTGGGCTGCTGGGGTGGACCCTACCGACAATTACCAGGTGGACTGATCATCACAGGAGAGTCATAGTGGCGTAATGCCTTCTAGGCTACAGTGTTTGGTCTGTGGCACTAGAAGAGGAGCCGTGTCCGACACAGGAGTGTGTAGAGGCTGCGTCCAGGAGGCAGCAGCTATGGAGCAGGCTTTGGAGGTCACTGGTGAAGGTGCTAAAGGGACTTCCTTGACTCTACCAGACGCTGCGTCATCCGCAGTACCTTTACAAGAACTGGTGGCAGGGCCTTCCTCCGCTCTAGATTTGCCTTGGGCACAATCGATTCTGCCTGGAGGTTTGGCAGTGTTATTTTCACCAGAGTTCGTATCTCTGCTTCAGCAGGCCTTTGGGAATGGACAAAAGGGTCCACAGCCCGCCTCCTACCGGGGGGGAACCAGGAGGGAAGCATCCGGGTATTCCTCTGGAAGTTGCTGAGGGCGCAGTGCCTGCAAAGAAATCTAGAGGCGGGAAGGACCGACGCGAGCATTCGGTAACCTCAGAAGAGGTTCACTCGGAGGATTTGGATCTGGATTTGGAAATGGAGGAAGAATTAAAGGAAGGAAAAAGAGGACCAGGCGAGAGTGGTTCGTGTTTTCCGCCGAAACGAGTTGCCGGCACGGATTGTGGAAATGTTTAAGGCCCTTAATATGCTGGCCTTGGAGCCAGCGGACGATTCCAGCTTAGAGGACCCGTTGTTGTAGGCATTTTGGAAGACGCAAAGGGCTTTTCCGGTGCACAGAGTAGTGTGGGAGATGATTCAACAAGAATGGGACATGCCCAAAGCAGGACTAAAGGGGTCCAGGGTCATGGCTCGTCTGTATCCTTTGGTGGATCAGGATTGGGAGTTGTTTAAGTCTCCGAAAGTGGATGCAGCGGTCTTGGCGGTTACCAAGAAGACTACAATTTTGGTGGAAGGTAGTGCTGCTCTTAAGGATGGCCAAGATAGAAAGCTAGATACATTATTGAAACAGGTGTTTGATGTCAATGCATTATCCATTCAGGCTTCAATATGTGGTGTATGGGTAGCCAGAGCCTGTCTTCGCTGGTCCCAGCGGGTGCAGGGAGAACACGTGGAGGACGCTGCGGCCGAAGCATCCTGGTTAGAGACCGGGGCAGCTTATTTGGCTGACATTCATTATGATCTTGTTAGGGGGCTGTCAAAGTATGGCCTCTATAATTGCAGCTAGACGATATCTCTGGTTGCGTAACTGGGTGGCAGATGGTTCTTCTAAAGCAAGGCTCAGTAAGCTTCCTTTCAGGGGTAAACTGCTGTTTGGTGAAGACTTAGATAAGCTGATAAAGGATTTAGGTGAATCCAAATGCGGCAGACTGCCGGAGGACAAGCAGAAGCTGGGGCATTCGGCGCAGGTGACCAGGGGTCAGCAGAGAGACTTTGGTCATTTTCGTTCCCCTCGGTTCGGACAATTTCAGAGAGGACGTCCGCCTTACAGGAGCCAGGGTTTTTGAGGATTTCGAAAAGCGAGCAGGGGTTTTGCCGCCTCCTCTTCCACGAACCTTAGAAAGTCACAATGAAGTCAGGGGGGCCCAGGCAGGTTTGGTGCCCGTGGGAGGTCGTCTACGGGATTTTTATCCGGCCTGGGTCCAGATCACGTCCGATCGGTGGGTGCTGGAGGTCATTCGGGAATGATATGCTCTGGAGTTTCAACGCCCAGTGGTTGATTCTTTCATTCAGTCTCCTTGCAAGGCGCGCAACAAGTGCACAGCTGTGTGAGAGATCTTGCAAAGACTTCTGAACCTGAATGCCGTCATTCCGGTGCCACCAGACCAGTGCGGCTGCGGTCGATACTCCATCTACTTTGTGGTTCCAAAAAAGGAAGGATCTTTTTGGCCAATTTTGGATCTTCAAAGAGTAAATCATTGTCTTCGGGTGACACATTTTCGTATGGAGACACTGAGGTCAGTCATAGTGGCGGTATGGAAAAGAGAATTTCTTACGTCTCTGGATTTGTCTGAGGCATATCTGCATATTCCGATTCGTCTGGAGCATCGGAAATTTCTAAGGTTTGCAGTGCCCGTGGGGCATTTCCAGTTTCGGGCGTTGCCGTTCGGTTTGGCAACGGCTCCACGAATGTTCACCAAAGTGATGGTAGTAGTGGCGGCAGCGTTGCGAAAGGAAGGAGTGTTGGTTCACCCCTATCTGGACGACTGTTTAATTCGGGCAAAGTCCGAAAGAGAAAACGAGTTGGCAATAATCATAGTAGTAGAGTTGTTACAGAGTCTTGGGTGGTCAGTATGGCAAAGAGCAGGTTGACGCCATCGCAAACTCTAGAATACCTGGGATCTCGCTTCGATACAAAGGTAGGAAGGGTGTTTCTTCCTCAGATACGGGCGCTAGGGTTGAGAAAGCTGGTGCGCAGTTTCCTGGAGAGAGAGGATACCACTGCATGGCATTATCTACAGTTGCTCGGTGCCATGGCAGCAACGCTGGAGCTAGTTCCATGGGCAAGAGCTCATATGCGGCCATTACAGAGGGCGCTACTCAGGAGGTGGTCGCACCAGGAGGAACCTCTCTCGCGGAGACTACCCTGCCCTCCGGAGACACGTCAGGCTCTTCATGGTGGTTACGGCCAGGGATTGTAGAAGTAGGAATGCTCCTGGAATCACCCGCTTGGATTCCTCTTATGATGGATGCCAGTCTCGTGGGCTGGGGAGCTCAGTTTGAAGGACGGCTTGTTCAAGGTCAATGGACTGAACAAGAGAGGGTTTGGTCAATCAACAGATTGGAATTGAGGGCGATAGCTTTAGCGCTGCAAGCATTTCAACATTACCTTCAGGGAAAAGCCATTTGGGTACTGTCCGACAACGCAACCGCAGTGGCTTACATCAGTCGTCAAGGGGGCACAAGCAATGTCTCCCTGGAAGACGAGGCCGAACAGCTGTTTGTGTGGGCTGAGGTGAATTTGGGGGCTTTGTCCGCTTCACATGTAGCAGGGGCAAACAATGTGGAGCTCGATTTTTGAGTCAAGTCAAGGTGGACCCAGGAGAGTGGGTTCTGCATCCGCAGGTGTTCGAGATGATAGTGTGTCGTTGGGGAGCCCCCGTGATGGATCTCATGGCAACATTTGAGTCGGCAAAGGTCAACCGATTTCTTCAGCCGAAGACGAGAGAGAATGTCGGAAGGCCTGGACACTCTCATTCAAAGGTCGCCAGAGGAGCAGCTTCTGTACATTTTTTTTCTCCGTGAGCATTGATAGGGCATGTTCTGCAAAGAGTAGAACTGCACAAGGGACACTTAATATTGATAGCGCTGGATTGGCCAAGGCGGCCATGGTACGCGGATCTGATGAGGTTATTAGTAGACCGACCATGGCCTCTACCGATGCGAGCGGACCTGTTGCGACGGGCCATTATGCATGCTGCAGATGGCTCTATTCTCACTTACGGCTTGGCTCATGAGAGGGC
The DNA here is from genome assembly GCA_033557465.1 of Ichthyophis bannanicus. Lineage (NCBI taxonomy): Eukaryota > Metazoa > Chordata > Amphibia > Gymnophiona > Ichthyophiidae > Ichthyophis > Ichthyophis bannanicus. The sequence continues at coordinate 1,111,842,627 of CM066033.1, read as the reverse complement.
GAGGCTAAAGGCCAGAGGATACTCATCAGTGGTGATTTCCACATTGTTAATGGCAAGGAGAAAGTCTACCTCCTTGGCGTATATTCGAATCTGGAGAATCTTCGAAGTGTGGTGTGACGACAAAGGTTTTGAGGCATTAAAGGCGTCTATTTCTCAAATTCTGTCATTTTTGCAGGACGGGTTTGAGAAAGGCTTATCCGCTGCGTCATTGAGAGTTCAGTTGGCAGGGCTCTCTTGTTATAGAGGTAAGAGAAATGGTGAGGTGCTAGGGGCGCACCCGGATGTGAAGTGTGTTTTGAGAGTGGTGTCGCTGTTGAGGCCACCATGTAGACCGACGGTACCGACGTGGGATCTGCATTTGGTGTTGGAGACGCGAGCCGTTTGAGCCGTTGTCGTGGGCAACTTTAAAGGATCTTTCTCTCAAAGTGGTTTTTCTAGTGGCGATATTGTCAGCACAGAGGTTTTCGGAGTTGCAGGCTTTGTCCTGTAGAAAGCCTTTTCTATCTTTTTACGAAAAGAAGGTGGTGTTGAGGCCAGTACCTTCGTTTTTGCCTAAGGTGGTGTCGACTTTTCATGTGAATCAAGTGGTTTCCTTGCCAGTATTTGAGGATAGTGGCGAAGAGGTACAGTTCAGAAAATTGCATCCCTTAGATGTGTGTAGAGCATTAAAGACGTTTTTGCGTCGAACACAGGAATTCCGTAAGACAGACAGGCTGTTTGTTCTTTTTGGGGGGCAAGAAAAGGGCACGCAGCTTCCAAAGCGTCTATTGCCAGATGGCTCAAAGAAACCATAGCTTCAGCGTATTCGTTGAAGGGCAGGACGATACCTGACGGGCTTAAGGCGCATTCAACAAGGGCGCAGGTAGCGTCCTGGGCTGAGTACAATTTGGTACCGGCGGTTGACATCTGTAAGGTGGCTACTTGGTCCTTGTTAAATTCCTTTGTCAAACATTATCGTCTAGATGTGCAAGCGGAAAGGGATACCTGTTTTGGATCAGCAGTGCTTCAGGGTGGTCTAGCGGGTCCCTCCCGTTTAAAGGTTTTTACTGCTGTTACATCCCCAGAGGTTCCGGGACTGGACTGGAGAGACGATAAGGAAGGTGAAATTAGACTTACCTGCTAATTGTTGTTCCTTGAGGAACTCCAGTCCAGTCCCGCATCCCTCCCTAATATTCTGTCGTTCGGACTACGGCCTGAAGCACAGAGGTATAGTATTTGACACGGTAAGCTCAAGGGCCAAGTATATGAGTTACAGTCCATATGAGGAGGGTGATATTCCTCTATCAAGATGGAGGGCGGACCATAACAGGACAACACTAGTAGTAATTTAAGAGCACATTCTGTGTCTTAGTTTATAGTTGATAGTTTGTTAAAGTTTGATAGCGATGTTAGCTACTTAATTATTGCTCCGGTGAGTCTGCTTTGTCAATAGGTTACTGGAGCAACAAGGCGGTCCCTCGGGTATTTATACCAGTGACATCAAGGGAGTGTCATTGTTCATCTCCAGGCTGCTGGAGGAGGTACACAACCCCAGAGGATCCAGGACTGGACTGGAGTTCCTCAAGGAACAACAATTAGCAGGTAAGTCTAATTTCACCTTGCTGTGATTTCTACTGTGAAAGTGACTAGCTAGCTGGATGTGTAGATGTTCCATGTGCTATTTGTGTTGCCTTTAACATGTGTATTGCTGTAACTCGCTCAGAAATTCTATGATGAACAAGAGATAAATATGAATAAATTAAATGTAATGAAATTTGTTTGGGAAGATCTTCTAGTAAAACTATAACATCTGATATAATATTGATTTCTCTCCATTAACAAGAAAAGCCCCCTTCCCACCTTATCAACAATTTTGATTACTAGCTGTTGAGAAGCTGAGAACTCTTTAAGAGCCCTCATGCCTTTCTAGTAATATTGTGGGAAAATCATTTATATCTAACACCTACAAGTCTTTCGTATCCCTTAAAACCAATGCATAAACAATAGCGCACCATCTGCACATATTTTTATGTGTAGACATTGTGCCGCAATGCAGCAAATGGATCCGCACAAATGTAATCATTGCGCAGCAGCCAGCACCGGTGCTGGTATGATAATCAGGCAATTAGCTATTTTGCCTGGATGTAGAGAGTTTTGCAGAAGAGCAAAGAATAAACTTTAATGCCGGAACTTTAATGCCTACTCGAAGGAGACATAAAGGTTCTGCGCTTAGTGCTGAAGAGGATTTTATATCTGTTTCGTGAGTGGACAACCCTCCACTGTATTTTCTGGGCTTTGCTGAAAATATTTTTTAAAAAAAAGGCAGGGGAATTGTGCTGGAATGAATGTATGTACATATGATGGAATTGTATGTAACACAGTACAGCCACCATTCTGCTCAGAATATCACTTTTCAAAGACACCAATATTGTTCAGAGTAAAACCTCTGAGCAGAAATATGTGCCACATAAAATTCCAGCACAAGTGCCTTCTTGTATGCAGGCTCTAGTTGCTGCTAATGCAAATGCTTGTGTGCATGTGCCTGCCTTTGTGCCTACCTCATTTGCATGCTATTTGCTTGCTGCATATAGGTGCACAACTTCTGTGTTACACTCGCGCATATCTCTAATGCCGGCTTTCTACATTGGCCCCATGTGTTTCCTTATTTTGCTAGACCAGTCTAGAAAAGTAGGTTAGGTTATGCTCCCAACCAGCATATGGTGGCAGAGAACACTGAGTTTGTGACATCATCATCGGTATAAGGATTGTGCATCCCTGGAACTTGCCAGTATTTTCTGCCTCCAAAAGATTATGCAGATGGACTGGTGCATCAGGATTCTTTTCGAATGACTTAACTTCCTAGGGCACAGACAGTAGCCCATGGCCCTGTGGTCGAGTGTCTGGCTAAAAGAAGTTCTCGGGGATCGGTCTAAGAAATGTTTCCCCTGTTGGTGCCGTGGGACTTCTCCCTTTGTGTGCCCCATTCCCTGGCATGTGGGCCTGGTCTTAGAGAGGCTTGTACTGGAGTAGGCAGAAGTCTCCTTTGCATGCCCCAGTCCAGGCCTCAGGTTGTGCTCAGCAGGCAGTGGGCACTGTAAGCCCTCTAGGTCTCCCTCTGCAGGTTGCATACTCTGTGGATTCAGTTTCCTGTTCTGGGGAAGGCACAATGAGAGCAAGCTTCCTGTCTCATTCTGAAAGTTGTAGGCCCTGTGCAAGCTCCATGGCTTGCTCCAGGAGTTGTGCATACAGTGCACCCTCCACATTGGCAACTGTGCATTCTGACCCTGGAAGATGCATGGCTTGTTCTTTGGGAGATGTGCTCCATGTTCAGTTCTGTGGTTGTTTGCTCTGGGCAGGCTCCATGGTCTTTTCTAGATCTGGTGAGTTCTGTGGCTATTTTGGTTTGTGATGGGTTGATTGTATTCTGTATGTGCAGGCACAGAGATTGCACATCATAAGAACATAAGATAGGCCATACTGGGTCAGACAAAGGTCCATCAAGCCCAGTGTCCTGTTTCAAACAGTGGCCAATATAGGTCACAAGTACCTAGCAGTTTCCCCAAAAGACACAGGTTTCATGTTAACTGGCATTCGCACATTATTGTGGGTAGGTAGAAGCGGAGCATGGGTGTGGACAACACTGTAGCGTGCAAGTGCAGTTAAGTAGTACTTGGCATGAGTTTATCTGATGACACCTCTATAAGTGGTGTTAGGTTCTCCCATGTTACTGTGCTGCTGGTCATTGTTCCCTCTAATTTTCTGTAGGCTGTGTGCGCATAAAATATCAGCTGTGTGCAGCTTTTGAAGGAAGGTTAAATTTTTGTGCGCCACATAATGACACTCGGAGTTATATACTTTAAAATTTGACTACACGTCAGAATACAGTATGTACACCACATTGATTTTAATCAAATTAAATGAAAATAGACGATTACTAAATGAAGCGGAAGATTTCTAGTAATTACAATCATAACTTTTAAATTTTAAGACGTCTGTGTTGTTTTCTATCAGAATCAGAGCTGTAATTTTTGTGCGCTCTGTTGTAAAATATGTGCGCTCGCTCGGCGAGGTGTGTGCGCGCGCACACGCGCACAGCTTAGAGGGAACAGTGCTGCTGGTTAGGGTGCCCATCATGTGTTAGCTGCTGGGAACATACAGGTCATGCTACTGTGGAGGTTTTGCACTTAACATTCATTACCAGTGCATGTTAAGCGCAAACTCTTAGCGGCATTTAGTAAAAGAGCCCCTCAGTGATCTCCAGGAACAAGCAGGAATAAGTCATCACATATGGGTACGTCGGTACCGACGGAGCCCACGCGGGAAAGCTCCCCAGCTTTTCAGATTAAAAGCTTTTGGGGCCTCCCACTGCACATGCGCGCTGCCTTCCCGCCTTCCTGACCAGCTCTCGTCAGTTTCTTTTTTTCCGCGGAGCCAGCAAGTCATGTTCCTGTCACCGCTGAAGAAATTGTTAATTTTATTGTTTTCTTTAGACCGCGTACCTGCTTTCCCCTTTCTGAAACCGGTACTGCCGGTCTCTCTTTCTTTCTTTAAAAAAAAAAAATATATTTTTTTCTTCAGCACAGCTTGGTACTTTGTTAGGCCTTCAGGCCTACACAAATTCTCCTCATGGAGAAGCCAGTTCCTGCTTTTAAAAAGTGCACCAAGTGCAGTGCTGTCATTCCTGTTACAGACACCCATGAATGGTGTCTTAATTGTTTAGGACCTGACCATTCCATACCGGACTGCCCATCCTGCTCCCAGATGTCGAAACGTGGATTGCAGAACCGGGCCAACAAGTTCCATGTGCTGTTTCCTTCAGAAGCATCACAGTCATCCAGGTCTTCCTCTCCGGATGGATCTCAGGTAACCAAAACTCCAGTGGGCAAATCCTCTAAAAGCAAATCTCTTTCTAAAGATCGAGAGGCTCTCAATTCTGAGTTCGAGGATTCTGCCCAGGCCAAAAAAACCCCGGCGGGAGGTTCCGGCCTCCAAAGCAATCATGGGGTCACAGGTTGACATCGATGGCGCGGCCTCGACAGATCACCTGTTGTGCTGCTCTGGGGTACCGGCCCATACCGGTACCGATATCCAGGCAGCAGTGGCGTCTATGGGCAATACTGTCCAAGTCATGCAGCAGGCCATTCTGGCTTTTATTAATGCTGCTACGCCCTCGGTACCGCGGCCAGCGGTACCGGTTCCGGTTCCGGTAATGGCTTCCATACCGGAACCGAGGCCATCGTCTTCCAAACGCAGATCGGTTCCGCATGCCGGATCCGGGCTTTTGCCCGGTACCGATCCCATACCCGGTATGCCCGATGTCGATACCGAACGGTATGCGTATCGTGCGTTGGAAGCACATAGAGGATACTCTGCTTCTTCAGAGGATTTTAACTCCTCTGATGATTCTGATGAGTTCTCCCTTGATCTTCCTGAGGAGCCTTCTTCTCCTAAAAGCAGAATGTCTCCACCAGAGGATTTGTCCTTTCAGGACTTCATCATAGAAATAGCTAAAGGTCTTTCTATTGCTTCATCCTCTGAAAAGGAACCCAGATCAAAGAAACTGGATATTTTAGGATACTCTAAGTCTCCTAAAGAGGCAGTCACCCTGCCTATCCATGAAATCCTTCAAGAACACTTGATGGACTTATGGGAGGCTCCTCTAACATTGTCTCCTTCTTCTCGCAGGTTGGACACCATGTACCGTGTCCCCCCTTCTCCTGGTTTCCAAAAAACCCAGTTGCCTCACCATTCTATTGTGGTGAAGTCTGCAATGAAGAAGATAAAGAGTACCAAAAGGCACTCTTCTACTCCTCCAGGGCGAGAATGTAAGACTCTAGACTCTTTTGGCAGGAAAAATTTCCAGGCTACTATGCTTATAGCCAGGATTAATTCCTATAGTCTTTACATGGGCATGTTTCTCAGTGAAATCGCTCTAAAAGTTCGGCATTTTGCCCCCTTCATCCCTGAGGATAAAAGGGAGGAGTTCATTTTCTTAGTGAAACACCTTTTGGATATTTCAAAGTTCTCCAACAGGGCAGCTTTTGATTCCTTTGAGGGTGCTGGTAGGGCTTCGGGCATTGCTATAGCAGCCCGACGTCTTGCTTGGCTCCAGGCTTCTGATCTAGAACCTTGGGTCCTAGATGGCTTACGGAATCTGCCCTGTACAGGTGAGAACTTATTTGGTGAGGAGTGGCAAATTAAGGCCACTCAAATGGACGCAGAAAATGCCACCTTAGATAGACTTTCTAAGTCTACCTCCACTCCTGCCAAAAAGAAGTCTTTTAAGAGGCCTTATTACAAGAAGTCCAGAGTTTCCACAAATACTGGCCAACAATCCTCTCAGCCTCGTTTTGCTGCTAAACGTCAGCAACCTAAACAGGCAAGGTCAAAGCCTGCGGCGTCTGCTACGCCTCAGCAGGCTCAACCCCCTCAGGGGTTTTGACTTGCCCCTAGAGAACTTAACTTTTCTGGCTCTAGAACAACCAGAGCCCCTCACCACACCCGGAAGGTTAGCTCACTTTGCTCCCAGATGGGAGCAAATTACATCAGAGCAATGGACCCTCTCTATCATCAGAGAGGGTTACAAACTCCATTTTTCCGACCTTCCTCCTTATACTATGGTGAGGCAGTTCAATTCTCCCCCATCTCTCCTGACCCTCTTGGGTCAGGAAGTCTCCTCCCTCCTTGCCCAAGGGGTAATAGAGGAGGTCCCTCTTCTTCAACAGGGGACGGGATTCTACTCCCCTTATTTTCTAATACCAAAGAAGACAGAGGGCTTCAGACCAATTCTAGATCTGAGAGAATTGAACAAATTTCTTTTCAAGGAGAAATTCAAAATGCTTTCTCTGGGCATTCTCCTTCCATACCTTCAGAGTCAGGATTGGCTTTGTTCTCTAGACCTAAAGGATGCGTATACACACATACTCATCCACCCATCCCACAGAAAATACCTTCGATTTCTGTTTCAGGGACAACATTTCCAGTACAGAGTACTCCCCTTCGGTCTAGCCTCTGCTCCAAGAGTGTTCACCAAATGCATGGCAGTCGTAGCTGCCTTTCTAAGAGGCCTGGGAATTTTCATATTCCCATACCTGGACGACTGGCTCATCCGAGCTCCATCTCAGTCCCAGGCCCAAATTTCCCTGGACCGCACAAGGCGTCTTCTGCAGTATCTGGGACTGGTAGTAAACCTTCCCAAGTCTCAACTAATCCCTACTCAGTCTCTCGAGTTCATAGGGGCCCAGTTAGACACCATTACTGCGAGGGCCTACCTGCCTCAGCTCAGGGCCCAACGCCTGCTGAGTTTGGCCTCCCAAGCTCAGTCCAGCAGTCATTTGACAGCCCGGGAAATGCTGCGACCTCTGGGCCACATGGCCTCCACGGTACATGTGGTGCCCTACGCTCGTCTGCATATGAGAGCAGCTCAATGGACCTTGGCCACCCAGTGGACTCAAGCATCTGGAGCGCTCTCCGACCAAATACTCACCTCAAGCCGTCTGTTTTGGTCCCTCCAATGGTGGACATCCACCAAGAATCTGTTGTTGGGGGCCCCCTTCCAACCTTTGTTGCCCCAAGCAACCCTCACAACAGATGCCTCCCAGACAGGGTGGGGAGCTCATCTTCAGAACCTCTCCACTCAGGGCACTTGGTCTCCACAGGAGACCACCCTTCATATCAACCTCCTGGAACTGCGAGCAATTTACCTTGCCCTCAAGGTCTTCTATACCCTCCTTGTCAACCTGACTGTCCTAGTTCAGACAGACAATCAGGTAGCCATGTTCTATATAAACAAACAAGGAGGGACAGGCTCTCTGTCGCTTTGCAACGAAGCTCTCAGATTATGGGCCTTCGCCAGAGAGCATCAAATTCACCTTCTTGCAGTGTATCTTCCAGGAGTTCAAAACTCTCGTGCGGACAGACTCAGTCGAGTTCTGCTTCCACACGAATGGTCCCTACATATGGACCAGATACGCAGAATCTTTCAGGAATGGGGGACCCCGGACATAGACCTCTTTGCAAGTCCGTGGAATGCCAAACTTCCCCGGTTCTGTTCCAGAACTCAGTGTCAGGGAGCTCAGGCCCACGATGCCTTCCTCCTGCATTGGGGTCAGGAATTCCTCTATGCCTTTCCACCCATTCCTCTAATATCCAAGACTCTGTTCAAGCTCCAGAGGGATCACGGGACTATGATCCTCATAGCTCCCCGCTGGCCACGCCAGGTGTGGTTCCCTCTACTTCTGCATCTCTCCCAGGGATCCTCCCTGGACCTGGGAGCTGCGCCAGACCTCCTGTCTCAGGAGAAGGGGACTTTGTGGCACCCAAACCCCAAATCCCTACATCTCAGAGCTTGGTTACTGAAGGCCTAAGTCTTCAAGACTTTAATCTTTCTCAGCCTGTGAAAGATATCCTTCATGCCTCTAGGAAACCTTCCACGAGGCGTTCTTATGCTTTCAAATGGAAGCGTTTTTCCATTTGGTGTGCTCAGCAGGGTCTTGACCCTCTAGCACTTCCTTTGAATTCTCTCTTGGACTATCTCCTGCATCTTTCAAATGCAGGCCTTAAGACGAATTCAGTAAGGGTCCATTTGAGTGTATTGCAGCATCCTTAAAACCTATAAATGGACAACCTGTCTCCTCTCATCCTCTTGTTGCACGTTTCATGAGAGGCCTGACCCTAACTAAACCTCCCATCCGACCTCCCCCGGTAGCATGGGATTTGAACCTAGTTCTAGGTCAGCTTATGAAGCCACCTTTTGAGCCTTTGGACTCTACCTCCTTCAAATTTCTTTCCTGGAAGGTTGTTTTCCTTATTGCAGTCACTTCGGCTCGCCGCATCAGTGAACTGCAGGCTTTAGTGGCTCATCCACCTTATACTAGGTTTCATCATGATAAGGTGGTCCTTAGGACGAATCCCCACTTTATGCCCAAGTGGTCTCGCCTTTTCATCTTAATCAAGAGGTATATCTACCTGTCTTTTTCCCGGCTCCTCATGCATCCAGTGCAGAGAGGAACCTTCATACTCTGGATTGTAAAAGAGCTCTTGCCTTTTACCTCAACAGGACTCAACCACATCGAAAGTCTTCCCAACTTTTCGTGGCTTTTGATCCTTCTCATTTGGGACTTCCAGTCACCAAGCGTACACTTTCCAATTGGATCGCTCAGTGTATTTCTTTTGCTTACCAGAGTAAGAACATTTCTCTGGAGGGCCATGTCACAGCTCACAATGTGAGAGCCATGGCCACTTCTATGGCTCATCTTCACTCTGTGTCCATAGATCAGATCTGTCGAGCAGCCACTTGGGCCTCGGTTCATACCTTCACAGCCCATTACTGCTTGGACAAGGACTCCCGCCGGGATGCCTTGTTTGGTCAGGCTGTCCTCAAACACCTGTTCCATACTTAAACAACTCCTGCCCACCTTCCCTGGATGGATGCCTGAGATCCATACGAAGATGGTTTACCCTTGGAGGGGGATCTCCCAGGCATCTTAGCTAGGGAGTCCCCATATGTGATGACTTATTCCTGCTTGTTCCTGGAGATAGCAGTTACTTACCTGTAACAGGTGATCTCTGGGAACAGCAGGAATTAGTCATCACAACCCACCCACCTCCCCTAGGAGTTGTATCTCTATCTATCTATCTTCCTGTCCTCTCTCTCTATTGTCTCATCTTTAAACTCGAACTGACGAGAGCTGGTCAGGAAGGCGGAAAGGCAGCGTGCATGTGCAGTGGGAGGCCCCAAAAGCTTTTAATCTGAAAAGCTGGGGAGCTTTCCCGCGCGGGCTCCGTCGGTACCGACGTACCCATATGTGATGACTAATTCCTGCTGTTCCCAGAGATCACCTGTTACAGGTAAGTAACTGTGCTTTCTCTGCTTCCTTATGTTGGTTGAGGAGCATAACCCACTTGTCTGGACTGGACTACAAAGATTCAAGGCAAGGAAATTTAACAGATAAAAAATAAATAAATTTAAACATTCATCATCCCTGAAGGAGTCTGTTTTGGCTTATGTGGAACCACTGACTTCTGAAATAGTCACAGAGTCCTGCAATACCTGTACAAATCTCTATGAAAACAGGAGACATTAGTTAATCATCTCTCTCTTGTGTATGCTGACCGTTGGTGGTTACTGAGGGATTTTTCCATGTGAAAAAAGTCTCTAGATCATATATTTAAAGTACTGTACTCCTTTTGGATGAATGGTATTATCACTTGAAATGCTTTCCTCTCAATATTTTTGTGGCTTTCTCAAGTGACCATAATTGATTTCTCAGATGAATGTTTATAATGATCAAAGGAGAGGGCTGCATATTCATGTCTCACTTTCATCTTGTCTTTCCCCATTTTCTACTTTGCTGGTCTCCACAGTGAATAAATCATAATTTTCTGGCAGCTTTTATACCCATAGTTCTCCTATATCTCCAGGAACAAGCGGGACGTCTGTATCGGCGGAGCCTGCGTGGGAACACTCCCCAGCATCCAATAGGAAAGCTTTTGGGAGCATCCACTGTGCCTGCATAGCTGCCTTCCCGCCTCCCAACTCTGCTTCCTCAGTTCTTCATTTTCTGTGGAGCCAGCAGGAAGCAAATCCTGTCACCGCAGAAAATTCTTTAGTTCTTTATTTTTGTTTGTGTGTGTTGGTTTTTTGGGGGGGTTTTTGTGGTTAGCGTCTGCCTTCCTGTTGCTGGAACCATTCCTCATTGTCGTTTCTTTCTTTCATTCTGTAAAAAGAAGAAAAAAAAAGAATATTTTTTTCTTCAGGCATATTGATGCCATTTTAGGCCTTAAGCCTACCATTCTGTCTACTGACACTATATAGAAAAAACATTTAGTGGTTTTAAGAAATGTTCTAAATGTGGCAGTAGCAGACCAAAAGGAGCAGCGAATACCTGCACTCTAACACAGGAAGCCAAACAAGCAGGTACGTGAAGGAGACTAGCGATAATCCAATTCGGGTAAACCCCTTTTATTAGCCCCAACGCGTTTCGACTAAAAAGCCTTCTTCAGGGGGTCTTTGGAGGGGAACACACCTCAAAAATATATAACAACAATAAACATCAAACATAGACATAATGACATATTAAAAATCAATTAATTATAAAAACGTATAAATAATGAATTTAATAAAGTTATTCAAACTGATAAAACATAAAAAGTGTTCTTAGACATATGAGATAAATATATAAAAATAAATAAAAAGATGTAGATCAGTTTTATAACAAATCAAAATGTTAAAAACATGAATAGAATATCAGAAACATAATCAAATTACACAATCAAATCAAAAAACATACTTAAACATATCAAAAAAACATAAAACGGTGAAAAGAGAGGAGGACATAACAAAATAATAAATAGTACTGAAATGATACCTTTTTTCGTCTCGTAGTACACAAAAATGACCACTAAAGATAAAATAAATAAATATGTTAATAAGAGAACCATAAAGGCGTAAGAGAAAAATCTTAAAAATCTTATAATAGGATACCATATATTTTAGGACAGGACCATCCAAAGTTTTTTCAAAAACATTTTTTTATAACAAAAGGGGGGGGGGGGACAATGGAAAAATAGACACTAGACATTGCCATTCGAATTTATATGAGGTAAGAAACCGCATACCTAAAAATACACCTAAAAAGTGAACACTATTGTACTGTTACCACTTATGAACATGTAAAGTTTAAATCCATAAAATGTAACATCTGAATGCTGAAAATATATATAAAAAATAGTAACATCTGAATTTTTTTAAAAAAGCTCTTAATAATTTTATAGTGGAAACGCCATAGCATTAGGTTTTACTGAATGGAATCAAATATTGTGACCAAATGAATAACATGAAAAAAATGATAAGTTTTTCCTAGTGAAAAGGTTTTTCTATTGATGAAATGTCATATAGTGTATTGTCCATTAAAAAAGAGAAAAGTATTATGGCACTAAAGACCAAAAAGGACTGATAAAAACCATCTTTAACATAAATGTAATGAAATATCATCGGATCAAAATAATATTGCCAAGTAGGGAACGCTAAGACAAACTGAAAGCAAAAAAACTTTATAGTTTTACACGCTCTTCTATATTGGTAAAAAACATTCTGCAATCGGATGCTTAAAAATACAAGCTGGTGCTTGTTTTAAGAAGATAAAGTTTACGTGATTGCAGAGTGCAAAAAGAAACGAGGTGCTTTTTACGACGACGCTTGAAAAAGTAACGGACTGTACTATGGCTGTATGAACAAAGAGATTGCATTTACCAATGTTAAAATATCACACTACAGGACCAAATTTCTCTAAGAACCTTTCTAATGCATAAAATGCAAAGTGAACGTGTTTCTAAAAAAAAAAAATAATCACCAAATCGAAGTGATAAATACAACAATCCATCAAAAAAAAGTTTTCCACCAAGAGGAGGAACACAAAGAACCAAAGCCGGCTGTGCAGATAGGTAATGAAATGATGGAAATATTCAGAAAGCAGAAGGGTGTTACTGTTCAGTGCAGGCTTCAATATTTGCTGCTTTGAAAAGAAACACTCTGCTAGCGGCTGTTTTAAAGATATAGGCGTTTTCTCGCACTGACGAGGTGAAAGGTCATGAATACATGACTGCAGAATGCAGAAAAATCAACTTGCTTTAAACCGGCTTCTGAAACCTGAGACTTTAGCTCCCCTTCCCCTTCTTTCCTTCCTTCCCCCCTCCCTCCCTTTTTTCCCCCTCCTTTCTCCTCCCCTCCCCTCTTTCCTGCCCTCTTTTTCCCATAGTCCCTCCTCCCTCCTTTCTCCCCTTCCTTCCACATAGCCATAGCTAAATTTGGTGATTTTTTTAAAAACACTTTCACTTTGCATTTTATGTATTAGAAAGGTTCTTAGAAAAATTTGGTCCTGTAGTGTGATATTTTAACATTGGTAAATGCAATCTCTTTGTTCATGCAGCCGTAGTACAGTCCGTTTTCTTTTTCAAGCGTCGTCGTAAAAAGCAGCTTGTTTCTTTTTGCACTCTGCAATCACGTAAACTTTCTATCTTCTTAAAACCAGCACCAACTTGTATTTTTAAGCATCCAATTGCAGAATGTTTTTTACCAATATAGAAGAGCGTGTAAAACTAAAGTTTTTGTGCTTTCAGTTTGTCTTAGCGTTCCCTACTTGGCAATATTATTTTGATCCCCTTTTTTGTTATAAAAAAAAACTTTTTTGAAAAACCTTCCGATGGTCCTTTCCTACAATTTATGGTATCCTATTATACGATTTTAAGATTTTTATCTTATGCCTTTATGGTTCTCTTATTAGCATATTTATTTATTATTTTATCTTTAGTGGTCATTTTTGTGTACTACGAGATGAAAAAAGGTATCATTTCAGTACTATTTATTATTTTATGTCCTCTTTTCACTGTTTTATGGTTTTTTGATGTTTCTTAAATATGGGTTTTGATTTATTTGATTATGTTTCTGATGTTCTATTCATGCTTTTAACATTTTGATCATTATTATATTTGTTATAAAACTGATCTACCTCTTTTTTTATTTATTTTTTTATATATTTATCTCATATGTCTAAGAGCACTTTTTATGTTTTAATGATAAAACTGATCAGTATGAATAATTTTATTAAATTCATTGTTATTTATACGTTTTTATAATTAATTGATTTTTAAAATGGCATTATGTTTATGTTTTGATGTTTATTGTTATATATTTTTTGAGGTGTGTTCCCTCCAAAGACCCCCTGAAGAAGGCTTTTCAGCCAAAATGCGTTGGGGCTAATAAAAGGGGTTTACCCGAATTGGATTATCGCCAGTCTCCTTCTTGTACATACTTGTTTGGTTTCCTAAATGTGGTAGTACCATCTCGGCTACTTCACTCGCGACTGGTGTCTGAAATGCCTTGGACCTGACCACCAGCCATTAGAATATCCTCTTTGCAAGAAGATAACAAAGAGAGGCCTGCAGAACTGGGCCACAAAGTTAGGAATACTCTTTGCCTCAGATGTAGTTTATTTGGCATCGTCTTCCTCAAGGATCTTGAGTATCGAAGCACAAGTCTTCTTCGACGACAGACCATCCCTCCAAGGGTAGATCTCTTTCTAAGCATTGAGATGCCTTGTGCATTGCCCTGAAGATGGATTGACCAGCCAAACACTGGCGGGAGGATCTGTCCTCCAAAGCCACCGAGGGGTTCCATAATGCTCCCACCTCAAAAGAGCTCCTGGTGCCATGCTCTAGGACAGTAGTGTAAATCTCAGGTACCGACGCCTAAGCATTGGTTAGCTCCATGGATCAGTGTATCCTAGCCATTGAGCGGAGTTTGGCAGCTCTATTGGTAGCTTTTATCCAATTAAATCATTATCGATGGTACTGCTGACACCGGTACCACGATGCAAACTGCCTTGGGATACATGCTGTTGGATCTACTGCTGCCCATGCCTGCCTTCGAGTCTGTTCACGGTACCGAGGTCTCATCCAACTGACTTTAACTGCTACCTGTCCTTAGTGGAACAGGATCATTGTTCCCACTGATTCGAGTCCTCTGACTCGGAAACCTCTGATGATGAGTCCCTCGATACCCGAAGACTACAAAGCCTGCCAGAGGATCCTTCTTCACCGGAACGGCACATGTCCCCGCCTGAGGACATGTCTTTTCAGGAGTTTATTCGGGACCTAGCTAGGTGTCTCTCCATAGCGGTAACATCTGAGAAGTAGCCTAGGGTGGAGGAATTGGAGATCCTCCAATACCTCACAGCTCCTAAAGAGGTGGCCACCATGATCTCATGTTCCGGATGTGGGAGACTTCCCTCACTATTTTGCCACATACTCGATGCCTCGATACTATGTACCGAGTACCGGAGTGTCCCGGCTTCCAAAAAAACGCAGCTTCCCCACCACTCAATGGTGGTGGAGTCGGCGATGTGTCACATTGAGTTCAAAGACCCATTTCTCTAACCCATCGGGTAGAGAATCGAGAACTCTCAATGCTTTTGAGAGTCAATGTTTTCAGGCTTCCATGCTTTCAGCCAGGATAAACTCCTACATACTTTATATGAGTATGTTCCTCAAGGAGGTTACTAGAGATCTTAAGACCATGTCCCCTCTTCTTCCAGATGATGAGAGCAGTGACTATCTTACACTAGTTAGACATGCCCAGAATGTCTCAAAGTTTAACAGAGCAACCTTTGATGCCTTTGAGTGCACTAGTAGAGCCACATCAATCTGTATCCGTGCACACAGGATTGCATGGCTGTAGGCTTTGGATCTTGAACAGTGGGTTCAAGAAAATTGGGCAATATTCCCTGCACAGACAAAAACATTTTTGGCAAAGACTGTCAGGATAAGGCTTCTCAGTTGGAATCTTGAGAATACCACTCTAAATAGGCTGTCCAGAACTACATTCAACCCTGCTAGGAAAAAGGCAGCTTCAAAAAAGTCTACTAAGAAAAATAAGTTTTACCCTTATACTCTTGCTCCTCAATACCAAGCTCAAGGTCCTCAGAAGAGACAACAGCCTCCCAAAGGGAAGAAGCCACAGGCGTCTAAGGTTCAACCAGCTCCGCAGACGATCTTCACCTGTTTTTTGACACTTCCCTGGAGAACATAGCTACCCTGCCTCTGGAGGTTCCCCAACCCCTCCACTTAGCGGGCAGACTCTGTTAAGATGCCACCTGTGGGCATAATATCACCTCAGAGCAGTGGACTCTAACCATAATGAAGGAGGAGTACAGACTTCATCTTCACACGCTGCCCCCTCCACCCTAGTAGGGGAATATCGTACTCAACCCCCACTCACTGCTCATCTTCTGCAAGAGGTCACTTCTATTCTATCACAAGATGCCATAGAGGAGGTTCCAACACCTCAGCAGGGAATAGGTTTCTACTCTGTGTGTTTCTCATACCAAAGAAGAGCGGAGGGTACAGGCCCATCCTGGACTTCAGAAATCTAAACAAGTTTCTGGTCCACGAGAAGTTCAAGATTGTCTCCCTAGGGACCGCCCTTCCCTACCTCCAGAGTCAGGACTGGCTCTGTTCTCTAGATCTAAAAGGAAGCATACATGCATATCCTCATTCATCCACAACATAGGAAATATCTATACTTCATATTTCAAGGAAGACACTATCAATACAAAGTCCTTCCTTTCAGACTCGCCTCTGCCCCAGGAGTCTTTACAAAGTGCATGTCTGTCGTGACCGCATATCTAAGATCTCTAGGGATATTTGCCTTCCCTTACTTAGATGACTGGCTCATAAAGGCAGGCACCTCCCAGGAGGTTCACCTGTCTCTCTTTCATACAGTGCAGGGTACTTCAACACTTGGGCTTTGTCATAAATCTTCCAAAATCCCATCTTCTACTCAAAGACTAGAATTCATAGGAGCTCTCCTAGACACTCAGCAGTCGAGGGCTTTTCTGCCCCAGCCCCGTTGTTCTTGTCTCATTCAGCTAGCATCCCAGGTGCTCCTCAGAGACCATCTGACTGCCCAGGAAATGCTACAGCTTCTAGGGCATATGGTCTCCAGTGCATCTGGTACCATATGCCCCTCTATATGTGCACACAGCCCAATGGGCATTTGCTTCCCAATGGAAACAAGTCGTGGGCCACATCAGGGACACGATCCAAGTCACTGCCCCTCTTTCCACATTCTTCCAATGGTAGTGTTCCCCCAGAAAATCTCGTCGGGTCCCCTTTTCAGATGCCTCCACATCAAATCACCCTGACGATGGATGCCTCCAAACTGGGGTGGGGGGCACATTTGGGCTTCCTCTCCACTCAGGGCCTCTGGACAGAACAGGAGTTGCAGATCCAGATAAATCTGCTGGAGCTTCATGCTATTTCCAATGCCCTCAGGATGTTTCAGGATCACCTATGATTCCACAGGGTCCTGGTCCAGACAGACAACCAGGTGGCCATGTTCTGTGTGAACAAACAGGGAGGAACAGGCTCTGGATCCCTCTGCAAGGAAGCCATTCTTCTCTGGTCCTTTGCCATTGCTAATCAAATACACCACTTGGAGGTGTATCTTACAGGGGAGCAAAATGTCTTGGCAGACAAACTGGGTAGGTTCCTTCTTCCTCACGAATGGTCTCTCCATCCAGATACAACCTCCTACATCTTTCAGACCTGGAGACTCTGGAAATAGATCTGTTTGCCACTCCACAGAATGCAAAGCTCCTACGTTTCTGCACCAGGACTCTCATGTCCGGCAATCAGCAAGTGGATGCTTTTCATCTCCATTGGGGTTAAGGTCTCCTCTATGCCTTCCCTCCAATTCCCCTCATTCACAAGACACTTCTCAAGCTTGAGGCAGACAGAGGCTTCATGATCCTCATACCCCGCATTGGCCATGTCAACCGTGGTTTTCTCTCCTGTTCCATCTGTCCCAGGTTCCACCTCTGTCTCAGATCTGCTCCTGATCTCCTCTCAGGAAGAAGGGACACTGCTCCATCCCAGTCTGCAGTCTTGTCATCTCACAGCTTGGCTGCCGAAAGCCAGCATTACAGGATCTTAACCTTACTCAGGAAGTAAAGGAGATCCTATTAGCTTCCAGGAAGCCATCCACCAGACATTCGTACACTTTCAAGTGGCGTAGATTCTCTACCTGGTGTTCCCAGAAGGATCTTAACCCCTTCTCAGCTCCAGTGGAGGCACTCCTCCAATATCTCCTCCACCTCTCCTCAGCTGGTCTCAAGACCAACTTGGTGAAAGTTCACCTCAGTGCAGTTGTCACCTTTCATCTCTTGGATGGACAGCCCATCTCCTCACAACCGCTTGTAGCGCACTTTGAGAGGCCTTTTGCTCACCAAGCCTCACATCAAACCTCCCCCCGGTGGCTTGGGATCTCAATTTTGTTCTATCACAGCTTCTCAAGCCGCCCTTTGAACCTTTGGTTATGACCTCACTAAAGTTTCTTTCATGGAAGGTTATCTTCCTCCATGCCCTCGCGTCAGCGAGATGCATTAGTGAACAGACTCTCCTTACACCTGGTTCCACCATGACAAGGTCGTCCTTAGGACTCATCCACATTTCATGCCAAATGTGGTGTCTCCTTTTCATTTGAGTCAATTTACCTTCCTGTGTTTGTTTTTTTTCCCCTAGACCACATGCATCTAGAGCAGAGGCAACCCTGCATACCCGTGACTACAAGCGTGCCTTGGCTTTTTATCTCCAGAGGACTCGAGCACTGTAAGACCTCACAGTTATTCATTTCCTTTGACTCTTGTCACCTGAGTTTGCCAGTATCTAAACGTACCCTCTCCAGGTGGATAGCAGATTGTATCTCATTTGCTTATGATAAAGCAGGACTATCACTAGAGGGTTATGCCACTGCTCATAATGTTATGGCAGCAACTTGGTCTTCGGTCCATACTTTTGTTGCTTATTACAATCTAGACAAGGACTCGGCGGCGCGTCTTCTTACTCATTCCTCCCCCTGGGACAATGTGACCCCCTGCCTTCTCTCCCTCCACTGGCTCCCTATCAAGGTTCGATTCCTGTATAAGCTTCTATCTCCAGGAACAAGCAGGAATGAGTCTTCACATATGGGTATCGTCGGTACCGACGGAGCCTGCGCGGGAACGCTCCCCAGCGTCCAAAAGGAAAGCTTTTGGGAGCATCCCACAGCGCCTGCGCGCTGCCTTCCCGCCTTTCCCAACCGTCTCTCTCCAGTTCTTCTTTTCCACGGAGCCAGCAGGTCGTGTTTCCTGTCACCGCTGAAGAATTTCTTATTTTCTTATTCTTATTTTCTTTAGTCGCGTGTCTGCCTTCTCGAGGACTGGTATCACCGATCTTTTTTCTTTCTTTTAAAAAAAACAAAAATTATTTCTGCTTCAGTGCATTTTCTTCTGTGGCCCTAGGCCTACAGTCTTTTTCCTCATGGAAAAGCCCGCCTCCGGGTTTAAAAAGTGCACGAAGTGCAGTGGCACTATTTCTGTCACAGACACCCATGACTGGTGTCTAAAATGTTTAGGTCCTGATCATTCCATCGCGGATTGTGAGTCCTGCTCCATGATGTCTAAAAGAGGGTTACAGAATCGGGCAGCCAAGCTCAGTACCCTGTTTCCCTCCGATGCAGCTTCGGTGGCATCGACGTCTTCCAGGGCTGCTTCTTCATCCCATGGATCTCAGGTAACAAAACTTAAGTCCGGTCGGTCCTCAAAGGGTACATCTCCCTCTAAGTATCGAGATGTTCCCGAGCTTACTATTGAGGAATCCACACCAGCAAAATTACCCCGGCGGGAGGCTCCGGCTTCCAAAGCATTATCTATGGGGTCACAGGTTGACATCGATGGCACGGCCTCGACCGATCACCTGTTAAAATGTTCTGGGGTACCGGCGGTTCCCGGTACCGACATCCAGACGTTGGTGGCGTCGATGGATCAGAATATTCTGACCATGCAGCGTGCCATTACGGCCTTCATACAAGCTGCGACGCCCACGGTACAACAACAAACTTCATTGTCGATACCGATTCCGGTTCCGGATCCAGCTCCGGTTCCGATACCAGTACCGCTTGCATCGGCATCAGCATCGAAAGCAGCGATACGGTATCCAGTGATGCCTGTTAGTACCGATTCGGTACCAATGACTCCTGATGTCGATACCCCTCGGTACTCGTATCGAGCTCTGCAAGAGCATCCAGACAGTCGATACTTCGATTCCTCTGAAGAATCTGATTCATCAGAGGTTTCCATCGAAGCATCGGAGATCCGTCCTCAGGAACCCTCTTCTCCAAAAAGCAGAATGTCTCCTCCTGAGGACTTGTCTTTCCATGACTTCATCAGGGAGGTGGCCAGAGGCCTGTCCATTGCAGTAGCCTCTGAAACTGAGCCCAGAGCCAAAAAATTGGATATTCTTCAATATCCTAAGGCTCCTAGAGGCAGCCATTTTACCAATACATGAGATTCTTTATGACCACATGTTAGGTATATAGGAAACTCCTCTTACCACCTCTCCTTTTTCTCGTAGGTTGGACACCATGTATCGTGTTCCTCCTTGTCCTGGATTTCATAAGACTCAGCTTCCTCACCACTCTATTGTGGTAGAGTCTGCTATGAAAAAAATCAAGAGCACAAAAAGGACACTCCTCTGCTCCTCCAGGAAGAGAATGCAGAACCTTAGATGCTTTTGTCAGGAAAATCTTCCAGGCCAGTATGCTTGTAGCCAGAATCAACTCCTATAGTCTCTATATGGGGATGTTTCTAAAAGAAGTTACAGACCATCTACACACCTTATCTCCTTTTATGTCAGAAGATAAGAGAGAAGAATATATTACCTGGCTTAAACATGCACAGGATGTATCCAAGTTTTCCAATCGTGCAGCCTTTGACTCCTTTGAGGGTGCCAGTAGAGCTTCGGCTATTGCCATAGGCGCACGCAGAGTAGCTTGGTTACAAGCCTCTGATTTGGAATCCTGGGTACAGGATGGTCTGGGCAACCTTCCCTGTACAGGGGAAAACCTGTTTGGCAAAGATTGGCAAGCAAAAGCCACCCAGATGGATGCTGAAAATTCTGCTTTAGATAGACTTTCAAAGTCTACTACTACTCCTCCTTTCAAGAAGAGGTTATTCAAGAAAGGATCTTTCCCAAAAAAAGGGAAATTTTCTTCTGGTTATGCTCAGGCCTCTTCTCAGGGTCGTTTTGCTACAAAGAGACAGCAACAACCAAAACAGGCCAAGCCTCAGGCTGCGAGGACTGCTACGGCCCAACAGCCTCAGCCTCCTCAGGGCCTTTGACTTTCCACTAGAGAACTTAGCATTTCTGGCTCTAGAACATCCAGAGCCTCTCACCATCCCAGGAAGGTTAGCTCACTTTGCTCCCAGATGGGAACAAATCACAGCAGAGCAATGGACCCTCTCCATTATAAGGGAGGGATACAAGCTACATTTCTTAAACCTTCCTCCTCACACCATGGTGAAACAGTTCAACTCTCCAACGTCTCTTCTCGACCTTCTAGGTCAAGAGATTGCTACCCTTCTTGCCCAAGGGGCAATAGAAGAAGTACCCCTTCTTCAACAGGGCTCAGGGTTCTACTCCACCTATTTTCTAATCACAAAGAAAACAGGGGGCTACAGACCCATCCTAGATCTCAGAGAGTTGAACAAGTTTCTATGCAAGGAGAAATTCAAGATGATTTCTCTTGGTTCTCTCCTTCCATACCTCCAGAGTCAGGACTGGCTTTGTTCTCTAGACCTCAAGGATGCGTACACCCATGTTCTCATCCATCCAACACACAGAAGGTTCCTTCAGTTCCTTTACCAAGGAAAGCACTACCAATACAGAGTGCTTCCTTTTGGTCTGGCCTCTGCTCCAAGAGTGTTCACAAAATGCATGGCAGTAGTAGCTGCATTTCTACGCACTCTGGGGATATTCGTATTCCCATATCTGGACGACTGGCTCATCTGAGCTCCATCCCAGTCAGAGGCCCAGACTTCCCTGGCCTGCACAAGGCGTGTTCTTCAGTATCTGGGACTGGTAATCAACATTCCAAAATCCCATCTCACCCCTACTCAGTCTCTAGAGTTCATAGGGGCCTTACTGGATACCACAACTGCAAGGGCCTATCTTTCCCAGGCCCGTTGCCTACGCCTGGTGCAGTTAGCCTCCCAGATTCGGTTAAAATCCCATTTAACTGCTCGAGAGATGTTGCAACTCTTAGGCCACATGGCATCCACAGTGCATGTGGTTCCTTACGCTTGACTTCACATGAGGGCAGCTCAGTGGACTCTATCCACCCAATGGACCCAGGCATCAGGTTGCCTGTCAGACAAAATGGCAACCTCCAGTCGCCTCTCTTGGTCCCTCCACTGGTGGAAGTCCACTCAAAATCTGTTGTTGGGGTCCCCCTTTCAACAGGTGCTACCCCAAGCAACCCTTACAACAGATGCCTCTCCAAAGGGTTGGGGAGCTCATCTTCAAGATCTCTCCACTCAAGGTATCTGGTCTCCACAGGAGACATCTCTCCATATCAACCTCTTAGAGCTCAGAGCAATCTTCTTGGCTCTCAGAGTATTTCACACCCTGCTCGGCTACAAGACAGTCCTCATCCATACGGACAATCAGGTAGCCATGTTCTATGTGAACAAGCAGGGGGGGGGGGGACAGGCTCTCTGTCGCTTTGCAACGAAGCTCTGAGATTGTGGGCCTTCGCCAGAGAGCATCAAATCCATCTCATGGCAGTATATCTTCCAGGGGTTCAAAACTCTTGGGCAGACAGACTCAGTCGAGTTCTGCTTCCACACGAATGGTCCCTCCATGGGGACCAGATAGCCAAGATTTTTCGGATTTGGGGTACCCCAGACAGACCTATTTGCAAGTCTGTGGAATGCCAATCTTCCCCGGTTTTGTTCCAGGATTCCGTGTCAGGAAGTTCAGGCCAAGGATGCCTTCCTCCTTCACTGGGGGCAAGACTTCCTCTATGCCTTTCCACCTATTCCCCTCATCCCCAAGATTCTATTCAAGCTTCAGAGAGACAAGGGGTCTATGATCCTCATAGCACCACGTTGGCCACGCCAAGTGTGGTACCCTCTACTTCTGCATCTCTCTCAAGCTCCCTCCCTGGACCTGGGGTCTGCTCCAGATCTCCTCTCCCAGGAGGAGGGAACCTTGTGGCATCCAAATCCTCAGTCTCTTCATCTCAGGGCCTGGTTGCTGAAGGCCTAGACCTTCAAGATTTACACCTTTCTCAGCAAGTGAAGGATATCCTTCATGCTTCCAGAAAGCCTTCCACCAGATGCTCTTATGCTTTTAAATGGAAAAGGTTTTCCATTTGGTGTGCAGAAAATGGTCTTAACCCTTCTGCAATACCCTTGAATTTGTTACTAGATTATTTGCTGCATTTATCCCATGCAGGCCTCAAAACAAATTCAATCAGGGTCCATTTGAGTGCTATTGCAGCATCCCTGAAGCCTCTTAATGGACAACCTATTTCCTCTCATCCTCTTATAGCAAGATTCATGAGAGGCCTTCTTTTAACTAAACCTCCCATTAGACCACCTCCAGTGGCATGGGACTTGAATCTGGTTCTTGGCCAGCTTATGAAGCCACCCTTTGAACCCTTAGCCACTACCTCCTTGAAATTCCTTTCCTGGAAGGTTATTTTTCTCATTGCACTCACCTCAGCTCGCCGTATCAGTGAGTTGCAAGCTCTAGTGGCTAATCCTCCTTATACAAGGTTCCATCATGACAAGGTAGTTCTTAGAACTAATCCACACTTTATGCCTAAAGTGGTCTCACCTTTTCATCTGAACCAGGAGGTATATTTACCTGTCTTCTTTCCAGGACCTCATGCATCAAGTGCAGAGAGGAGTCTTCATACCCTGGATTGCAAAAGAGCACTTGCTTTCTATTTACAAAGAACACAGCAACATAGAAAGTCCTCTCAACTTTTTGTTGCTTTTGATCCTTCCCATTTAGGACTGCCAGTCTCTAAGAGAACTCTGTCCAATTGGATTGCTCAGTGTATTTCCTTCGCCTACCAGAGTAAGAATCTTTCTCTGGAAGGCCATGTCACAGCTCACAATGTGAGGGCCATGGCAGCCTCTATGGCTCATCTAAACTCTGTGTCCATCGACCAAATCTGTCGAGCAGCCACCTGGGCCTCGGTTCATACCTTCACAGCCCATTATTGCTTGGACAAGGATTCCCACCGGGATGCCTTGTTTGGTCAGGCTGTTCTCAAACACCTGTTCCATACCTAATCAACTCCTGCCCTCCATCCCTGACTGGATGCCTGAGATTCATAGGTGGAGATGGAGCCCTTCCAGGGACTCACAATCTGGGTGATCTCCCAGGCATCTCTAGCTGGGGAGTCCCCATATGTGAAGACTCATTCCTGCTTGTTCCTGGAGATAGCACAGTTACTTACCTGTAACAGGTGATCTCTGGGAACAGCAGAAATTAGTCTTCACAACCCTCCCACCTCCCCTAGGAGTTGTATCTATCTATCTTTCCTTTCCTCTCTCTCTCTTTGTCTCAGCTTTAAAACTCGAACTGGAGAGAGACGGTTGGGAAAGGCGGGAAGGCAGTGCCCAGGCGCTGTGGGATGCTACCAAAAGCTTTCCTTTTGGACGCTGGGGAGCGTTCCCGTGCAGGCTCCGTCGGTACCGACGATACCCATATGTGAAGACTAATTCCTGCTGTTCCCAGAGATCACCTGTTACAGGTAAGTAACTGTGCTTTACTCACAAGGTCCTACATACTAGCATGCCCCAGTATCTTGCAGACACCATCTACCTTCAACCCTCCCCTCGCCTACTTCGTTCTGCTCACGTTAATCGTCTTTCTTCCTTCTCCTGCCCAAGCTCACCTCGAATTGACCCGGCATGCGCTTTTTTCTTTGAGTCCCGCCGCTTGGAATTCCCTTCCCCATTCTCTCCGCACCAAATCATCCTTCCCTCAGTTTAAGGCCCTTCTCAAGACTTATCTCTACTGTCAGGCTTACGATCTTCCGTTCTCGTCTGATCTCTCTTCACAATGATGCCACTTAAGATTGTCTCTCCATTACAAACCCCAACCTCACCTGGCCCATCAGATACAGCCCGCCCTCCTTCCCTCCCCCCACCCTCCCTTTATGTTTATACTTGTGGTGTTCCTCATCTATCACTGTTCATTTCTGTCCTTCCCTCTCCCTTTTTGCTTGCTTTCCTTTTAATTTAATGGCGTTCTCTTTCCTCCTTTATTTTCACCAGCTGCATTTTGTTTTAGTATTGTACACCGCTTTAACACTTCGGTAATGGGCGGTATATCAAATGTCACAAATAAAGATAAAGACTCCCACTGGGATGCCATGTTTGGTCAAGCTGTTCTCCAGCACCCCTTTCAGACTTAAGGGCAACTCCTTCCCTCCGTCCGGGACCTTATCAATACCAGACATCCATGAAGGATTTATGACCTCTTGGAGCCTACCCTGAGGCAAACTTTCACCGGTTCTGAGGTCACTTCTCTGGCATCTAGGAGCTAGGGAATCCCATATGTGCAGACTACATTCCTGCTTGTTCTTGGAGATAGTATAGTTACTTATCTGTAACAGGTGATCTCCGGGAACAGCAGGAATTTAGTCTTCACAAACCACCCTCCTCCCCTAGGAGTTGTAGGGTTTCTTTTTACTCTCCTTTTCTCTCAGCTACAAACTCTTCTGAGGAAGCAGAGTGGGAAGGCAGCTACGCAGGAGCAGTGGGATGCTCCCTAAAGCTTTCCTATTGGATGCTGGGGAGCGTTCCTGTGTGGGCTCCATTGGTACCAACGTCACCCATATGTGAAGACTAAATTCCTGCTGTTCCCAGAGATCATCTGTTACAGGTGAGTAATTAGGCTTTATGTGCATGTGTTCCATATACAGGTATTGCAAGAGGTGTGGGTTTTTTTGTTTGTTTGTTTTTAATAGGGGAGGAGGGAGAACCATACATTTTTGTAATTTCCATTAGAATGATTTTTAATGTATGTTTTTTGTATATTTCAGGTGCATCAGATTTGTTCCTGCCAGCTATATGAAAATGTTATGCAGAGTGAATTTAATTTTAACAGTTATTGTTTCTGGATTTGTGAGTTGTCTTAGCAATAATGCTACAAACAGTTCAGTTCCTAAATTACTTCTGGTGTCTTTTGATGGCTTCCGAGCTGATTATCTGAAAAACTATTCATTGCCCTATCTCCAGAAGTTTATTGAAGAGGGTGTCTTGGTTGAGCATGTCAGCAATATATTTATCACAAAAACCTTTCCAAACCACCATACCATGGTTACAGGTTTGTATGCGGAAAGTCATGGCATTGTGGCTAACAACATGTTTGACCCAGATGCAAATAAAACATTTTCTCAGTCTAGTATATTGGATCCTTTTTGGTGGAATGAGTCAACTCCTATCTGGCTGACTAATGAAAAGGAAGGACATAAAAGTGGTGCTGCCATGTGGCCAGGAAGTGATGTTCCAAATTTTAGCCCTTCTTTTTTCTTGGTTTATAATGCCAACATAACATTTGAACAAAGGGTGGACAATATTACTGCATGGCTGACTTCAGCTGATAATCCAGTTAATTTTGCAGTACTTTATTGGAATGAACCCGATAGCAGTGGACATAAGTATGGTCCAGAAGATGTCGCTAATATGACTATTGCACTGAAAAAAGTAGATGGGAACATAGCCTACTTGATTACAAAACTCAAGAGCTCAGGATTGTGGGAGACCATTAATGTGATTATTACAAGCGATCATGGAATGACCCAATGTTCTCAGGATCGTGTCATTGACCTGGATAAATGTATTGACCATGGAAGCTACACTTTGGTGGATGAGAGCCCAGTTGCTGCAATTCTTCCAGGGCCAAAAGCAAGTAGGTATATATTTGGTTGTACAGTTTTTAACTTCATATTGTTTAATCTTTATTGTCAGTATGCATATGGTTTGCTGCAATGGTTCGAAAATTGCAGACAGAATGTCACTCCCATTTCTTATCACAATGACGTTTACAACAGTTTTTACACAGCTGTAAAACAGGATACCTAAAATAGTAAGGGAGCTTAGAGATGTTCTGAAACTTCTATAGCCATATCTGTTCTATCAGTCTTTAAAAAAGAGTGGTTCTGAAAATCTAGTGAAGGACATATGTTGTCATACTTCCATAAAAGTGGTACAAGGGAAGAGGCTGAAAATGACATGTTAATCTGAACTCATGGTGGGTAAATTTAATGAAGACTCTACAAAAGGAAAGACTAGTATAACACCTTGATTCCAGCAGGTTGCAAGATCTGTGGCAGGATGGTTTAAATCAGAAGATGATCATGTCGTACAAATCTGATCAATTTCTTTGATTAGGTAACTAGAAAATTAGATCAGGAACAGGCACTGGATGTGGTAGATTTGAATTTCAGCAAGCTGTTTGACACACTCTTGCATAATAGACTTCTGTATATACTGGGCAACCTAGGGGATACGCGGATCAGAGTAATTGACTGGATTAGAAATTTGTCAAACAAACAGAACATAGTAGTAAATGGATGTCGCTTCAAAGAAAGAACGTTGCTTTGGGGACTTGTTCTGGGGCAGATTTCTATTCAGTATTTTTGTGAAGAGTTAGTAGAAAAACTCTTTTTTTTGGTAACAGACACTAACATAGTAACATAGTATATGATGGCAAAATTCCGAAGATCTACAATGGAATGGATACTCTTAAACAAACAAATAAAATGAGGAGTGACCTCAGAAAAAATGATTTGAGTGCTGGGCAGTAAAACTTTAATGAAAAATAGTGGCATGCATTAAAGGTGAAGTACTACTGAAAAGGTGTAAGCTAAAATACTACTACTACTACTACTACTAAAATGCATAAATTCTAAGGGAGCAAGATGGGATGGATGCAAAACTGATAAACACCAACCAAGGGAGTAATGATAATTCCTTATCATTTTGCTAGACCTCTGGCAGTCCAGCCTTATCCCCTACTTGTGTAGCTTGGAACGCAGAAGAGGATGCCTTTTCTCCAGGAAGGTGAGCTGCTTCTGATGGAGGATAAAGATCCTTCTGTGATCTGACTTTTTCACAGGGAGGACCACCTTATTCTAATTCAGGATGCTATAGTGGCTTTGTATCGATGAGTCTGCCTCTAGACAGGCTTTGCAAGCGTATCCTATTTTGGAGGGTATCCAGTATTCTTCTGGCGTCTTTCCCCTATTGGAGCCTGTATTGCAGGTCCTATCTCTCCCATCGCTCTTTCAGTGTTAGTTCTGGTGGCTCCTCCTCTTCTGATATCCCACTCCCAGTTGGTGTACCCCAAGGATCTATCTTGGGTCCGCTCCTTTTTCTCTCTATATACCCAGTCCCTTGGTGCGCTCATCTCTTCTCATGGCTTTCAGTACCATCTTTATGCCGATGACTCCCAGATCTACCTCTCTACGCCTGAAATCTCTCCGGCAATCCAGACCCAGATCTCTGCCTGCCTTTCTGACATTGCTGCTTGGATGTCTCACCGCCACTTGAAATTGAACATGGCCAAAACTGAACTTCTTACCTTTCCCCCTAAAACCTCCTCTCCTCTTCCTCCTTTCTCTGTCTCTGTAGATAACACTCTACTCCTTCCTGTTTCCTCAGCTCACAACCTTGGGGTTCTGAGCCGAGGAAAAACACATTCATATGATAGCTAAGACTTGCCATTTCTTTCTCTATAACATCAACAAAATCCGCCCATTCCTTTCTGAACACTACTAAGATGCTTATCCACTTCTTAATCACTTCCCGTCTTGACTACTGTAACCTACTCCTTGCTGGTCTCCCTTTGAATTATCTCTCTCCCCTTCAATCTGTTGAACACTGCTGTGCGGCTAATCGTCCACCAGCCTCGTCATGCCCATATTACCCCTCTTCTCAAGTCACTTCATTGGCTCCCTATCTGTTTCCACATCCAGTTCAAACTTCTCCTGCTGACCTATAAATGCATTCACTCTGCAGCTCCTCACTACCTCTTTTCTCTTATCTCTCCTTACACCCCCCCTCGGGAACTCCGCTCTTCTGGCAAACTGCTTCTATCTGTGCCCTTCTCTTCCATTGCTAACTCCAGACTTCGCTCCTTTCATCTTGCTGCACTTTACGCCTGGAACAAACTACCTGTTTCTGTATGCCAGGCACCTTCTCTGACCCTTTTCAAATCCAGGCTGAAAACTCACCTTTTTGCTGCTGTTTTTGGATCTTGACTCATCTGATCTCCTTGTTTCTTTACCTTTCCCCCTTGTTTTATCCCTCTTTACGCCTTCTGTGTTGTCTGTCTTGACTAGATAGTTCCTGCTCATCAGAGCTTACAATC
The DNA here is from genome assembly GCA_033557465.1 of Ichthyophis bannanicus. Lineage (NCBI taxonomy): Eukaryota > Metazoa > Chordata > Amphibia > Gymnophiona > Ichthyophiidae > Ichthyophis > Ichthyophis bannanicus. The sequence goes on along the minus strand of CM066033.1, from coordinate 1,111,813,878 downwards.
TCTTGCATGTCTGTGCAGCACTGCGTATGGCTTGCAAGCACTATACAAATGCTCAATAGTAGTAGTAGTAGTAGTTGGGTCTGAAGGACCCTAAGGTCCTCTCTTGGCTGTACCCTCTGCCCCAGGATGAATTGGGTCAACTCTTCAGACTTCCTTGGGTTAATGTGCTTGTCATGGAAATGACAGAGCACATCATTGCAGTAGAAGGTGGTGCTGTGCTCAAGGAGTCTCACGTTAGGAGGGTAGATTCCCTCTTTAAGAATTCCCTTATGGCGTCTGTCTTAGGCTTCCAAGTGGTATTTTCTGCAGGCCTCTTTTACACTGGAACCAGCAGCTGAAGACAGCTCAGAGGCTGTGAGTTTAGGGTTGCGTATGTGCTTGATCAGGATCACTTCCAAGTCTGTAGCAGCTGTAGTAGTGACTAGGCTCAGGCTTTGGTCCTGCAGTTTGTTGGCTGATGCTGCCTCCAAGTTATGTCTGAGCAAACTAAGCTCTCCAAGGGCAAATTGCTCTTTGGGTAGAACCTGGTGAAGTTGCAGAAAGACCTGGGTGAGGCTTGCCCCCAAAGGCTCCCAGAAGACAGGCCCAGGGGCACTAGAATTGTCTCTTACAAGATCCTGCATGGAGACATCCTCAGCTAGGAATCCTGGTAAGATTTATTCTTTTTATGGGTCTAAACCTAAGAAGGACCAGTCCTTTCAGAGTTTGCCGCAGCCTCGAAACTCAGCTATGGTGCCTTCTGGAACTGGTAAGTCACTGCAGTGAGAGCCAGTGGGTCTCTTCCAAGGTACATCTAGTTTGGGGGCAGTGCTAGCCTAGTTTCTCTCTGAGTGGACCCATATCATATCAGACCAATAGATCCTTAAGGTCCTCGGTCAAGGATATGCCCTGGGGTTTGCAGACTCTACTGGATGCCCTCAATGAGTCGTTTTGTGGCTCCCTGCTCAAGCAAGCACCATCAAGGAAGCTTTTTCCTGCAGTCAGAGGTTAATTCTATTTGTGTCCTCTGTAGAGTAGGGTCAGGGGTGTTATTCAATCTATTTCATGGTACTCAAGAAGGAAGGTTCTTTCCAGCCTATTCTGCACATGAAGGTAGTCATGCCAAACTCTGTTCCTCACTTTCACATGGCGACCATCAAGCCAATCATTGTGTCGGCCCAGCAAGGGGAGACCCTGAACCTAGCCAATGGGTACTTTCACCTTCTCATCCAGGAGCAACACTAGCAGTTTCTTTGCTTATATGTTCTGGGCTGCCACTTCCTTTTCCGGACTTCCCTTTTGCCTGGCCATGACTCCTCACACCTTTTCAAGGGTCATGGTGGTGACAGCATTCCTGTGTAATCATGGATCCAGGTTCATGGGACGACACGGCTCTGGTAATTCATTAGCTAGAGAGGCTGGGATGGTGATCATCAGCTATCCCAACAGCAATCTAGTTCCTTCCCAAAAATCTGGTTCTGAACTCTTCTGTGTTGTGTTCTTCATGGAGGACTCAAGCTGCAGAGCCAGCTCAGGGGGTTCTGTGTTATTTCAGCACCCCAGGCCTGGGACTACCTTGAACTCATAGGGTCCATGACGTTGACCCTGGAACTGGTCCTTTGGACTAGGGCACACTTGTGCCCCCTCCAGGGAGATAACCTGGACTCTCTGTTCTAGGTATTGACCAGAACCTTCTGCTTCCTTAGGAGATCAAGGAGCAGGGCTGGCCCCAGAGTTGGTTCAAGGTATTCACACCCTAGGCAGACCTTAAGCCCTACACCACACCTGGCTGTCAAAACCCATAGTTTAACTTTGAATGACCTGCTCTTGACTCCATCCCATCCCTGATGCTGCCACCCTAGATGACCATCTAGTTTGTTTAGTGGTTGGGCCAGGTTTGTCAAGAAGCAGCTGGTAGGGTGTTGCAGTCTCATCTGAGTGACGGGCTGCTCCAGAAAGCACCAGAGTGGGTGATAGTCACCATGGGCAGCAGCCTGAAATGCTGGAGAGCTCCCTGTCTCTAGTTCTGTTTGCTGAGTCTCGACAAATCCCAGCCACCAGGTTGCTATGATGACTAGAAATTTGCACTTAGCACCTGGTATTTTCTTGCCCTCCTCCCCCACCCAGTTAAAAAAAAAAATGTGATCACTGTCCCAAAAGCAGCAGATTGCTTTTGGAGATCCCATCACCTGCCAGCAGAAGAAGAAAAGTAAGCCGGTAAAGGCCCCTCTATCTTTCTGCAGGAGATCGGATCCTCGTGGGCAGAACAGGAGGGGAATGTCATGATCTGGAGCCAGAAACAGCAGGCTGCCAAGTGAGTTGCCCTAACCTCTTATGGTGGCATCGTGGCCCGTATTAAAAAAGATAAAAAGGTGTTGGGGGGGGGGTGGAGAGGACAAAGTGAGAGAGAAAGCAGAGACAATTTAATGGAGCAATGTGCCTATTGAAAAAGGATGGGGGAGGAGGATTTTAGGACAGGGGATGGGAATGCTGTGGGGGGGGGGGGGTGTTGGTGAAGGGGGAGAGTCTAGAAGGGTAACGGAGGAAGGCAGCCAGCAGAAGAGGGGTTTGGAGGGGGAAGAAAAAGCAGGAAGTGTTGCCAAAAGGTGCATTCCCCGTTCCTCAGAACACACACACAAGCACACCACACAGGCACTCCACACATTCACGTGCATGCATGGGCAGCCCCCCTCTGCACTATAGCTGCATGCGCATGCCCAGAAGTCCAATATCTAAAGCTATAACTGTTAGCTGTATTTCTTTCTAAAGATGCTGTATGATATAGGAACTCTGGCACTGGTCTTGTGAGACTTGAGAACATGAGATAAGCGTGAGAGACTATGGGGAAGGGGGTGGTGTGCAAGGAAGGTCACAAGCACTGGCTTCTAAGATTTTGACCTGGTCTTAAATGCACACACAATTTTGTCAATGCCTGCCTTAAGGTAGATTTTCTGGTGGCTCTTGTATTGGCCAGATGGGTATAAGAGCTGCAGGCTTTCTCCTGCAGTGAACCTTTCGTGGTCATCTTCTTTCTCCTTGCAGACTGTTCTATCCTTTCTCCCAAAGGTGCTGTCCCCTATTCATTTTAACCAAACTGTCATCTTGCCCTCAGAAGAGAACCAACCAAGTGAACCCCTTTCTGTGTCTGGTGAATGTGAGAAGGGTTTTGTTTAGATACTTGGAGGTTACTAATCCTGTTGCAAATTGGACCATCTTTGTCCTCTTCAGCAGCTGAGAAAAGGTCAAGCAGCAGCCAAGTACTCTGTTGCTTGATGGATTAAAGAGGCCATTGGTTCGGCCTGCCTTCTGTCAGGAAAGCAGCTACTAGAGGGAGTCAGAGCTCACTCCACCATGGCACAGACCACCTTCTGAGTGGAGTCCACCTTGGTGTGTTGAGAGAACACCTGTATGGCGGCTACGTGGTTATGTCTGAGCATCTTTGTTGAAGCACCAACGGTTGTAAGTGGTAGCTAGAGCAGATGATGTCTTTGGCAGCCAGGACATTTTTTCCTAGCTGTTTGGGTACATCCCACTCATCTGAACTGATCTAGCAGGATGATAAGGAAGGAGAAATTTTACATACCTGTTAATTTTCTTTCCTTGAATTGTGCTAGACCAGTCCAGATGTGTGGGTACTGTTCCTTGCCAACAGGTGGGGGTAGAGTTGAGCAACTTTTAGTGATGTCACAAGGTGGTTTCCTGGTGGCTATTGTGTCCATCAGACCTTTATTGGTCATCTCATTGGCTTTTGTTTACTTGTGGACTGTGCCATCCTCCTTCCCAAAGGTTCTCTCTCTCCTTTTCACTGGACCATTGTTCTCACCACCTACTCTGAGGAGGATCTTCAGGCTGATCCCTCTCTACATCTGGTAGACGTGAGGAGGGTGTTAGTCAGTTCCTATTCCCTTCAGTTGCTCAGATCATCTCTTTTGTTCTCTTCGGCAGTCAGAGAAAAGGATAGGCAGTGGCCAAATTCTCTATTGCCTGCTGTATTAAGGATGCTATTGGTTTAGCATAGCTTTAGGCTGTGAAACATGCCAGAAGGAGTCAGAATTCACTCCACTAGGGCAGTTGGTGGGTGCCACAACTAGATGCTTCAATGCTAGCTGGAACCCGGGGATAAATGGGCAGTGGCAATATTCAGCCTCTGCCTGGCTATTCCTCAGTGGTGAAAGTTAGGCACATTAAAGGCTGTCCTAACTTTTGCTGCCAAAGCTATCTGGGCAGTGGTTGAATATCGCTGCTGCCTGATTAGCTTCAACACTATCTGGCAGACCCAAATATTCCATGTCGGTGGCCGAATATGGTCCCAGCATTGAATATTAAGGTCTTAGGTTCAGCAGCAATGGCTAGCCATTGCTATTGAATATTGGGCTTAACATTAATAACCAACCATAAATTGTGACAAATATTTGGAACAAGTATTTGTTACCATAAACAGCCAACCATAAATTGTGACAAATATTTGGAACAAGTATTTGTTACCATAAACAGACATTAAGACTGACAAGGCATTCAAGAGGCAGAAGGGCCCCTAAACCAGTAGAAGCCTTCCAGGGTAGGTCCTGGACTGGTTTAGCAGGATTCAATGAAAAATAAATTATCAGTTATGTAAACTTTCTCCTTAATCATATTATGCCATTATTGATTGCAGAACATTGGCTCCCATACATACTGAATCAAATTTAAAATTCCTTATCTTGCTAGATGAGTCCAAATGTATGGGTTATGCTCCCTTGACAGCAGGTGGAGATAGACTTGTGCAACTTTCAGTGATATCATCACTAGGTATATCTGCTGATGCAGCACAAAGATAAGCCAGAATTTGTCTGCTTCCAGCAGGTGCATTGAGGGCTCTATAATGAGGCAGAGTGAGGCAGCTGCCGGGGGCGGCAAAAAATGCCCCCAAAACAGCCAAGTGACTGTCGCCTCATTCTCCCTTCAAGGTAGAAACAAAAACAAAAATCTAGTGGATCAACCACTGCCGCCTCCACTTCTCCCAGGTTGGCAGCGGCAGAATTGACCCCCCCCCCCACCCCTCTCCCCGTGACTGCCCTAAATCCGAGGTCACTGGAGCAGCAGCGAACTATAAATTTTGGGAAAAAAAAAAACCCTTAACGTGGGGTTTTGAAGACTCCGGTCCTTCTAAGTCTTTGCTGGTTCCATCCCCCTCTGATGTGAGAAAAGCAGCATCAGAGGTGACGGGACCCATCGGAGCCTTAAAAGCATGCCAGAGTCACAAGAGCCTGCGATTTTACTTTCAGGTGTGTGTGTTGTTTTTTTTTAAATTGATAGCTCACCACAGTGGCAGCAAGCTATCAACTTTGAAGAAAACAGGAAAGCACAATCGTGGGCTCTTGTGACTTCGGCGTGCTTCTAAGGCTCTGATGGGTCCCGCCCCCTCTGATGCTTTTTGCGTCAGAGTTGGACGGAGCCAGCAAGGACAGAAGTGCCGGAGTCCTGAAAACCCCTGCTTTTCCTATTCTGACATCTCTATGCAAAGGTGGATGCAGATACTGAACAACGGGGGGAGGGGGAGGAGGATAAATGCTAGATAATGGGGGTGGGGGAGGGGGTGGCAGGAGGTCAAATGCTGGACAGCGGGGAGAGGGACAAGAGGGCAAATGCTGGATAAAGGGAAGACAGGATGATATAATGCTGGACAACGTGGGGGAGGGACAGGAGAGAAAATGTTGGACAAAGGAGGGGGCAGAAGGATATAATGGAGGTGAGGGACAGAAGGGCAAATGCTGGAAATGGGGGTGAGGGGGGGAGGTACAGGAGTGTAAATGCTAGACAAAGGGAGGGGCAGGATGATAAATGCTGGATAACATGGGGGAGGGACAGAAGGGCAAATGCTGCCCGTGGGACATACTGTTACATGGGCATGCTTTGCTCCTTGTACGTACAAGGGATAGACATGGGGGGCATTGAAGGGGGGAATGCACATGAGGGGGCTTTGAGATGTGGAGTGGATGGGCACAGGGAGTCAGAAGAGAGATGCTGTGTGCAGGAGGGGAATAGGGAGGCAGCAGGGATAAGATTGAGGTGGGAGGTTTGGGGAAGAGAGATACTGGATATTGAAAGGGGCATAGGGAGAAGCAAAGAGGGGAGATGGAGTAGTGATGTTGGCCAAGAGGTTATAGGGAGACTGGGAAAATGCTGAGCTTGGGGAGGGAGGATAAAGGGGAGATGCTGGACATGGGGTAATAAAGGGAAAAGAAAATGCAGGATATGGGAGTGATAGGGAGAGAGATGGGAGAAGATGGACATGGGGTAAATAGGCTTAGAAAGAGACGGAGAGATGCTGGTCATGGGAGTAATAGGGAGGGGATAGTACGGAGATGGGTAGATGCTGGTTGAAGGGGGATAGGAAGGGAGAGGGCAGACATGGAAGGAAAGAGAGAGTGAAGGTACTAGATGGAGGATGAGAGATGTTAGCTATGGAGGGGAAGAGAGTGAGCAAAAAACTAGGGAATAATGGACCAGGGAAGAAAAGCTGGGGAATAGAAGTACTAGGGTGAAGTTTGAAAAGCGTAGGTAAATGGTGTAAAAAAGAAAAGAGGGAGATTGCGAATTGGATAGAGTGGACAGAGAGAGAGAGAGAATGGAAGAAAGCTGAAAAGAAATCAATCAATATCCAAGATGGAAGGAAATGAAGAAAATAAAAGGAGAGACAAGAAATGGCAGATAGACTAGACAGAGGACATAGAAACAGAGCTAAGAGAAGACAAAAGAAAGCGGAAGCCTCAGATCAGGCCAGCATGATCAGAGAATAAAATGTTCAGACGACAAAGGTAGAAAAAATTAATTTTATTTTCAATTTAGTGATTTAAACTTTGCACCATCTTTATATTTTACACAATATGGGGAACTGCATCTCTTTTATTTCTCTGGTGGTGTTTCTCATGTGGAGTCTGGCTTAGTGTTTTAGTTTTACTTTAGGTTTTGGTCACTTATTCTGTACTTGGTGAGGGTCTGTGTGTGACTGAGGCCAGATGTTCTGTTAACATGGAGTTTGTACGTAGGGATCTGTACTGTAGTAATTTGACTTGTTCAGCACAATTCATCGAGCCTTTGAATTCATAGCTACCAGGATTAGTTTTTTGCATTTTATATCTTCCCTCCTCATCAATAATCTGGTCATAGTAAAACAAATCTGATGTGAAGATACTTACTGTATATTGGTTTGATTGGGGGGGGGGGCTGTGTAAGTGATTTTCATTAATTAAATTTTATGTTTGTTTGTTTTTATTGTAAGATCTATTTTACTAAATTGCATGTGTATGTTTGGAAGCCACCTAGGATTTTAGATGGATGGAATTTACATTTTAAAATAAAGTGTACTAAAATGTATGCAAATTATGCTGCAGTGAATCTTTGAACATGGCTCTGCATTACCCTCATGCCGCCCCTGGGGGGGAAGCAGACAGGGGATATGCTGGGAGGTAGAGGAAAGTAGTAACCTCAGATTGAGACCAGCATGATCGGAAAATAAAATGGTCGGACAACAAAGCTGGAAGAGAAAATTATTTTCAATTTAATTATCGGGCTTGGTGCTATTTTAATATTTTTATAAAGCACAAGAAAATGCATATCTTTCTGTTTCTCTGGTGTTGCATTGTATGCAGAATCTGACTTCTTGGGGTTGCAGTTTAATTTTTATTTTTAGGTTATGGTCACTTATTCTGTACTTGGTGAGGGTCTGTGTTCTGAGTTTGTGGCTAAGGCCAAGTGCTCTGTTCAGATGGAGTTTGTGTGTAGGGATTTGTACTGTAGTAATCTGAATTGTTCGGCTTTTCAAATAGATGTTGGAAGTTCCAGGGTCCACTTGCAGTATTTACAGTGATGCTCTTTTGGGGTTAGCTCCTTATGTGAGTTTTGGAAGTTGGTGCTGGTATGGTATTTATTTTTAACTAGGAGGGAGGAGTGGTCTAGTGGTTAGGACAAGGTACTTCAGGCCGTGGGTTCAAGTCCCACCTGGGGACAGCAATCTCAGGCCGGAGGGTCTGGGATTTCTAGTCCTATAGGCACTCCTTGTGGTCTTGGGCAAGCCACTTAACCCTCCATTGCCCATGTTCCCTGTAAGTATTAGCGTATGTGTCTCATATATCCCCTCGTGTTAAATGTATCCCCCAATTGACCGCTTTGACCCGGTGAAAAGCGGGATATAAATACAGCTAAATAAATAAATAGTCAAAGCAGTGTACATTCAAGTACTGTATATATATTTTTCCCTTGTCCCTGAAGAGCTCACAATCTGTTTTAGTGGCTTGCCCAAGGCCACAAGGAATACCTGTGGCATTAGAAAACCCCAGTCCTTCCGGACCAAGGTTGCTGTTCTCTAGCAGGATTTGAACTGCTGGCCCTCTAACTCAAGGTTACTTGCAGCAACCACTAGGCCACTATTCCCTCTACAAGTTTACTCTACAGATCCTAGGTGACTTTTTGTTATAGGGTTTTGTATTAGTTCACAATATGCCTGGTACTGGAGAATGTTTGTTTGTTATTGTAGTGAAATGATCAGAATCAGATTTTTTTTATTTTTTTATTATTTTTTTAGATATTGAGTTCTGTGGGTGAATGTCCTAGTTCTGTTCTGCTCCACACCTATTGTTGAAGGAGGCTGTTCTGTGAATGCAAAATATATGTTCAAAAAGAAAAAGCAAGAACCATAATGCAGTTTATAACAACAAAATAAAAATGAGTTATAATTTAGTGTTATAAACTGTGCTGTGGTTCTCGCTCTTCCTTTTAGTTCCTTAGTGTGTGAACATCTTGCATTTTCTCCACATTATCTAAACAGCTTTTTGGTTTAGTTCAGTCCCTGACTGGAGTTTTGAGAAAGCACCCCCCCCCCAACAGCGGGGGTGGGGGCACCATCTCATTCCTCGCCTCGGACAGTAGATTGCCTTGAGCCACCCCTGAGCAGATGGCAAGGTGTATGAACTGGTACAGCAGTGCAGAAAGGCCTGATTCTCTTGGCCTCAGACTATGGTCCTGTGGCTTATGTGCAGAAACGGATAGGTGCAACCACTGTTCCCTCTAAGCTGTGCGCGTGTGTGCGCGCGCACACCTCGCCGAGTGAGCGCACATACTTTACAACAGAGCGCACAAAAATTACGGTTCTGATTCTGATAGAAAACACCACAGACGTCTTAAAATTTAAAAGTTGTTATGTATTTATGGTTTTCACAAGTTCTATAATATTTTCTAGTGCAATCAATGTGGTGTACATACTGTATTCTGATGTGTAGTCAAATTTTAAAGTATATAACTCCGAGTGTCATTATGTGGCGCACAAAAATTTAACCTTTCTTCAAAAGCTGCACAGCTGATATTTTTTGCGCACACAGCCTACAGAAAATTAGAGGGAACATTGGGCGCAACGTTGCCTGGAGCTTTAATACGCCCCTGTCTCCTAAAGCCGATAGCAGCCCTGTGCCCATGCTATTTCCCATGAGTTTTAGCACTGATGGGGTGGACAGCGGACAAGAAGACACCACGGAGCGCCTGAGAAAGATGTTATGTTTTTGAGCCCACACCCCCTTCTCTCTTGCTGTCCTATATAGTTTTGTATATTTTTTTTTCTAAGACAAAATTAGCAGTCACCTTTTTTTTCCCATTGATTTTAATGGGCCTGTATTATGCTTTACTGCAAGCAGAAGAGAACCACTCCATATTTAAAAAAAAAACAAACCCCACCAGAAACCTCTCCAGCAGCTAGACCTCTCAGGCTTGTGGGGATAGCTGGGGCTGTCCTTCTCAGGTTTTGCCAGCCAACCTGGCAGGTTTGGGGATTCCACTTTGGGGTTCCTTTTCACCACATTTCTTAGGGGGAATTTTTTTTCCATCATGCCATTGCTGCTTTTTTAAATTGCTGCCCAATGCAGCCTGCAGTCGATCATCTTCATGACATCTTCAGGAATGTATCCAGAGCATCCATTCCAGGTATCTCTAGAAACACAATTCTAATGTTTCTGTACTACAGTACACTCCTGTCTTTTTTTTCCCCATATACTAAGTCATTTACCTGCAGCGGTGACATAATAGCTGCTTCTGGTTTACAGTTTGATAATATACATTTCTCCAGGAACAAGCAGAATGTCGGTCCTCACAAATGGGCGACGTCAGCACCGATGGAGCCTGCATGGAAGCATCTCCCCAGCTTTCAAAGAGAGGCTTTGGGGGATGCACCATGCATGTACTCCCTTGGGTGGATCCACTTCCCGCCTAAGGGTGCCATCTTGCCTCGGTCTTCTTTTTTCCACAGAACCCTTCAGACATTGTCCTTTTTTCCCCGGAAAAAGTTAGATTATTTTTTATAGTCAAATTATGTCTGGTTTGCATACTGGTTCCTTCCCGCCTCCAAGCAGCCCACCTTGGCGTCGCTCCTTGGGTTCATCTCTCCATTTTCCACTTTTTTCATTGAGGTCCGCCTCAACCAGCGTTCGTGCCCTATTTTAGCCAGAGGCCTCGGACCCCTGCCAGGAGGCAGGGACCCCGTTTTTCCTATGGCCTCAAGTGGCTTCAAAAAGTGTGACCGGTATGGCAAAGTTTTATATTACTTACCAATCCACACGACTGCTGCCTCCGATGCCTTGTCCTGGAGCACAAGGACTCCGACTGTGAACTCTGCAGAATAATGACCCTAAAGGCCTTAGAGTTGCCATCGGCAGCAAGAAAAATGTTTTCATGTATGACTTCACCCCGGTGTCTCCGGTAACAACACACTCCAGGGCCCCCTCCGATACCTCAGTGCCCCGCGAAGCCAGAGCTTCAGAGTCACGTGATTGTGGCTCCTCCGAGCGGACATCCCTGGAGGTGGAGCATAAGAAGAAGAAATCCTTGAAGCCTGCTTCAGAGGATGGATCAGGGAAGAAGGTGAAATCCCATCCCAGGTCCTGCAGCCCCAGGCGTGAGTCTGAGGAATTGGGGCAGGAGCAGCCCTCCAAGTTGTCCTGCAAGGAATCTTTGGCTCTTGCTGACCAACCTCAGGCCTTCCTCATTGAGGACTCTCCTCAACAGTACCGACATCAGGCCCGAAGTCCTGTGCCCTCATCGAAGGCTGTGGAGCCAACTGGCACGGAGACCAGAATGGCAGCCCTAGAGAGCAGTATATCTGCCCTAGTGGCCATGCAGTGAGTGTTTATGTCCTGCATGTCCGGTTCATCCGTCCAGATACCACATTTATGCGGATGATATTGTGTTGTACACCCCAATTAATACAAATGACCCTAGCTATGATAACCTCTCAACCTGCCTCGCCGAAGCCGAACAGTGGCTTCGCTCAAAGAATATGAACATTAATTTTAAGAAAACTGAAATACTGTTTACATCAAGAAACCCCAATTTCGCACCTCCATCAGAAATCAAACTACATAACTTCTCCCTCCCAGTGAAGTATGAAATCAAATATTTGGGAGTCATACTTGATAAAACTCTCAGCTTCACTTCACACATTAAGAAAATAACCAGAACAATCTTCTACAAGCTTAGAACTATCCAGCAGCTTAGACCACTTATAGAAAGTGACGACTTCCGGACCATTACTCAAATTTTAATAACACCTCACCTTGACTATTGCAATGGTATCCTTAAAGGCATAACAAAGAAAAATCAAAATATTCTCCAAATGGCTCAGAATGTTGCCGCAAGAATAATTTCCAAGGCTAAATTATCCGACCACATTTCTCCCATTTTATACTCATTACATTGGCTTCCCGTTGCATGCAGGATACATTACAAAATTATACTGACTACATTCAAGTTAATTAACAACATTGCCCCATCTTACCTATCTACCCTTATCCATAGCCCCTCAGATAGTAAACTAAGAAGAAGGAGGAATCTCAATACAGTGCAAGTACCAGATACAATAAGAAAGACAAAGCAAATAACAAGCAACAGCGCTTTCACATACGTAGCACTTACACTATGGAACAACCTCCCTGATCAACTAAGAGAGACAAAAGATCTCCAAAAGTTTAGAAAGGAACTAAAAACACACTTATTCACCCAACATTACTGTCAATTCTCAGATCTAGCCTCCCACCCCCCATAGCTCATTCTGCTAATCTGCCAAAAAAAAAAAGAAAATACTCATTCATTTAATATTATCATTCCCAAAGCCGATGTTATGTCACAGGCTGTAAAATACCACAGTTCTGCAAATAATCAAGATTTCTTGTTATAACTTCTGTAAATAATTAACTGTCTAAATAATCAAAGGTTCTTGTTATGAGCTATACATGATTGCTTTTGTTTATAATGTTCCTTGTACATAGTTGCAATGTTGCATAATGTTCCATGTATTTGTTCACCAATGTTCTATGTAAACCGCCACTGATCTTGGGAAGGGGCGGTATATAAATAAATAAATAAATGGGATCCTCGACATCAAGGGCTTCACCAAATTTTGAACTGATCCTCGAGCACCATCGGCCTCGGTTCAGGTCCCGGTCCCTTTCTTCAGGGCACCAGTCCTCCCTGGTGAGCTCCCACAACTCAGACTGACGGTCCTCCAGAGGTCCTGCACCGTGGAGTGTGGTCCTCGACCGAGGTGATCGTGCAGTGTCTGACTTGTACTCCAACTTCGAGTCCGAATGAAGAGTCCCCGGACATGAGGCGATACGGTGACGTGCCCTTGGACCCGTCTCTCCCAACAACCCAGCGCTGCTCCCCACCCGAGGACATTGTTCCTTGATTCTCTGAGGGGATATGGCCAATGCTCTCATGATGAAGGCCGAGGAGGATCTGCGAACCGAGGAATTGGAAATACTCCAATACAAGGCACCCCCCAAAGGAAACCCTTATGGTCCTGGTGCCCCTGATCCTCGACTGCCACCACCTCCTCCGGATGTGGGAAACACCAGCATCGGTACCAGTTGTCAGTAGGTGTCTTAATGCCATGTACTGGCTACTCTGGAGCGCTGGGTTCCAGAAGGCCCAGCTCCTCCACAACTCAGTGGTCATGGAGTCAGCCATGTGCCGACTTAAAAGCCAAAAAACACACTCGTTGGTATCACCCGGCAGGGAGGTCCAAATTCTTGATGGCCTCGGCCGAAAGGCTTTTCAGGTCTCGATGCTAATATGCCAATTCAACTCATACCAGCTCTACATCGGCATGTAACTGAAGGAATTGTCGAGGGAGCTCGGGAGGATTCTTGGCATGCCTTGATGGAGAATCCGTACAGAAGTTCAAGACCCTAACCTTGGTGGTAAAGAAATGTTCAAGGTTCCTGTCCCGGGCACCTATGATGGCTTCGAGTCATCGGCTAGGGTGGCCACCGCAGGCATCGGAGCACAATGCCAAGCATGGCTGTAGTTGTCCGACCTGGAACAATGGGTACAGGACAAACTGATCAATGTCCCCTGCATAAGTGAAAACCTGTTCAGGAAAGCCATGGCAGACAAAGCGGCGGAGATAGAGACCGAATATGTGATGAGAACCAGGCTCTCAAAAAAGACTTCTGTGCAAACCTGAAAAAGAACCCCGGGGAAAAAGCACTTCTCAAGGAAGAGAGGGGACTTCAGTTCTAATCCGCCATTCCAAACCTTCTCGGACCCTCAGCAAGCCCAGCAACAAAAAGGCCAGGGACATGGTCCCAGAAAGCATAAAGCCCCGAAGCCCCAGCCTCCAGCTCAGGCACAGCCTGGGGGAGGCTTTTGACTGCCTGGGCATGATCCCACACCCCCAGGGCGTCCTTTGCTGCCCATAGAGGGGTGGCTAGCCCTGTTTGCCCACAGGTGGACAGCCATCACCACCGACGCCTGGGTATTACAGGTGGTCAAGGAGGGTTACCTCCTCCAAACATCAGAAGCCACCTCCATTCTTCCCAGGAGAGCCTACCAGGCCTCTCCTTCACCAGACCCTGCTCCTCACCAAGCTAGTAGGACTACTCCAGGACAAAGCAGTGGAGCAAGTCCCAAAACACTTCTGGAGCACCGGCCTCTACTCCAGATACTTCCTAGTTTCCAGGAGGACTGGGAGCCTCAGACCCATCCTGGACCTGCAACAGCTCAACAGGTTTTTGGTCAGGGAGAAGTTCAAGATGCTTTCTCTTGGAGCACTGCTGCCATTCCTCCAGCAGGGAGACTGGCTTTGCTCCTTAGATCTAAAGGATGCTTACACTCACATTCTAATCCACCCTAACCACAGAAAATACCTCCGGTTCGTGATAAGTAGACAGCACTACCAGTACAGGGTACTGCCCTTCGGGCTGGCCTCGTCTCCAAGGGTCTTCACAAAAATGCCTTGCGGTGGTCGCAGCCCACCTCAGGCTTCAAGGGGCCTTCCCCTACCTAGACGACTGGCTTATAAAGGGGGACACAGCTGCAGAGGCACAATGCACCCTGCAGAACCTGGGGTTTGTCATAAACTACCTCAAGTCCCACCTCACTCCTGCTCAGAGCCTAGAGTTCATAGGGGCTCAGCTAGACATCCTTCAGGTAAAAGCCTTTCTCCCTCAGAAAAGGTCAGTATGCCTCACGGAACTAGCCTCAGAGGTACAACGGCACAGGACAATGTCTGCCCTGCTTCTCCTCCACCTACTGAGACACATAGCCTCCTCAGTCCACGTCACCCCAGATGCCCGCCTACACATGAGAGCAGCCCCGTGGTGCCTTCGCTCTCAGTAGACCCAAGCTACGGGCAGGCTCCGGGACAGAGTGCATGTGACCCGCCAGCTGGCAGACTCCCTCAGATGGTGACACAATCTAGGTCACACCTTCAGGCTGGGATGCCCTTCTAGGCACCCATCCCCCAGAAAGTCCTCAACACGGATGCCTCTCTAATTGGCTGGGGAGCGCATTGCGAGAACCTCCAGACGCAAGGCTGCTGGTCCCAGAAGGAATCCGAAATGCAGATCAATCTGCTGGAAGTCAGGGCCATATTCTTGGCCCTCAAAGCCTTCAGCCACCAGCTGCAGCACCCCACACGGTGCTGATCCAGACCGACAATGAGGTCACGATGTTCTACATGAACAAACAGGGGGGAACAGGGTCATACCCCCTCTGCCAGGAAGTGGTCGCCCTCTGCTCTTATGCCACACGCAGAGGAATGCTCCTGTCGGCGGTCTACCTCCTGTGGTCAGAAGGCCTCCTGTATACCTCCCCCCCTTGCCCAACACCATGGATAGCCAAGATCCTGTTCAACACAGAAGAGAGCTTTCTGGTTACATTTAGAACCCATCAGAGAGCTTGTAGTTTAAATTTCATAATAAGTTAGAGCCTAGCAGCAGCAAAGAGCTATAATTTAAATCAAATCAGAATATAGCTTACCTCAGCAGCACAGGACAGGGTACTGTGTAGCAGCCCTCTTTTAATAAGTGTTATTTCCCTCCCTCCCTCCCTCCCCAACACCCAACCACCCCTGGGATAATCATAGCTTTATAGGTACTTACACATCTTAAAAGACAGGAGGTGCTCTCAGGTGACGCTCGTTACCCAAATCAGTCATACACTAAGGACCTGAGATTAATATACCTTGTTCACCTGAAGCTTAATTAAATGTATTGGGTACAGTTTTATTAGTATAAATATCCATAGCAACCCTTTTTGTTTAGATCTTTAAGTTCTTTATTTACTAGCTTAAAACTAAGATGCAGACAGCAATCCAGCAGCAAGATGGGGGCTTTCCAGTCTTTTGCATTGAGTGTCACATGTATGATTTTCTCCCAGTTGCTGAGAGGTCTTACGTGTGCACTAGGTGCAAGGAGCTCTTTGCTCTCAGGGAACAAGTCCGTTCCCTAGAGGCTAGAGTAGCAGACTTGGAAAACATAAGAAAGACAGAGAGGTATATAGATGAGACCTACAGTGATATAGTCCTGAAGTCCCACCTCCAGTCTGGCAGCATCCCTCTTGCCATGGAGGAGAGAGGTCACGTAACAGGAGAGCATCACCCTGGTGTGGCAGGAAGTGATCCTGTAACTAGGACATGTCCTCCAGGTGATGTAAAACCCTCTCGCACTGAGGAAATTTCTCCAGGGCCATGTGCCAATGAGGGAAGGGTTAGGACACCCATTATAGTTGGTGATTCGATCATTAGGCATGTAGATAGCTGGGTGGCTGGTGGACGTGAGGATCGCCTGGTAACATGCCTGCCTGGTGCAAAGGTAGCGGATCTCATGCGCCACCTAGATAAGGTCTTAGATAGTGCTGGAGAGGAGTCTGCTGTCTTGGTACATGTCGGTACCAATGACATAGGAAAATGTGGTAGGGAGGTTCTGGAGGCTAAATTTAGGCTTTTAGGTAGGAAGTTGAAATCCAGAACTTCCAAGGTAGCGTTCTCCGAAATGCTTCCCGTTCCACGTGCAGGACCCAAAAGGCAGGCAGAGCTCCGGAGTCTCAATGCGTGGATGAGACAATGGTGCAGAAATGAGGGTTTTGGATTTGTTAGGAACTGGGGAAAGGAGGGGCTCTTCCGAAAGGATGGGCTTCACCTTAACCGGGATGGAACCAGACTGCTGGCATTAACCTTTAAAAAGGAGATAGAGCAGCTTTTAAACTAGATAATAGGGGAAAGCCAACAGGTTAGATATGATTGGAATCTCAGAGACATGGTGGAAGGAAGACAACCCATGGGACACTGTTATACCTGGGTACAAACTATATCGTAATGACAGAGCTGATCAAATTGGTGGAGGGGTTGCGCTCTGTTAGAAAGGGCATTGAGTCAGAAAGGATTAAAGTTTTGCAGGAAACAAAATTTGCTGTAGAATCTCTATGGATTGAAATTCCATGTAAAAAGGGGAAGGTGATGGCAGGGGGGGTTGTACTATCGACCACCTGGCCAGAATGAACAAATGGATGATGAAATGCTCAAAGAAATCAAGGAAGCTAACAAAGGTTACAGCGCAGTAATAATAATGGGTGATTTCAATTACCCCGGTATCGACTGGGTCAGTGTCACGGCAGGACATGCTGGGGAGATAAAGTTCCTAAATGAAATTAATGACTGCTTCTTGGAGCAGCTGGTTCATGAACCGACCAGAGGGGAAGCCATATTAGACATAGTCCTTAGTGGAACACCAGATCTAGTGCAAGAGATAAGGGTGTTGGGGCCACTTGGCAATAGTGATCATAGCATGATCGCCTTTGATTTAATTAGTGGATGAGGGATAGTAAGGAAATCCACAGTACTACCTTTTAACTTTCGAAAGGGAGACTATGATAAAATGAGGAAAATAGTTAAGAAAAAGCTAAAAGGAGCAGTTGCAAAGGTTAAAGACTTACATCAAGCTTGGGTGGTGTTGAAAAATACTATCTTGGAAGCCCATACCAGCTGTATTCCACGCTTTAAGAAAAGTGGAAGGAAGTCCAAAAAACTGCCAGCATGGTTTAAAGATGAGGTCAGAGAGGCGGCTGTTGCCAAAAAAGCATCTGTCAGGAAATGGAAAAAAGAGCCAAATGATGAAACCTGGAAACAGCACAAGCACTGGCAAGTCAAATGCAAGGCATTGATAAGGCAAGCAAAGGATATATCGATACATGGGGAAGATGTATTACAACTATTAGATAAACTGAAGATTAGCAAATCACCTGAGCTGGATGGTACATCCAAGGGTGTTGAAAGAACTGAAATATGAGATTGCAGACCTGCTATTAGTAATCTGTGAACTATCATTAAAATCATCTCTAATACCTGAAGACTGGAGGATCATCAATGTAACACCAATTTTTAAAAAGGGTTCCAGGGGTGATCCGGGAAACTACAGACCAGTGAGCCTGACGTCAGTACCGGGAAAAGTGGTAGAAACCATCATAAAGAATAAAATTACTCAGCATGTAGATAGTCATGACCTAATGGGAGACAGCCAACATGGCTTTAGACAAGGAAGATCTTGTCTTACTAATCTGTTATGTTTTTTTGAAGGTGTGAATAAACAGGTGGACAAAGGTGAGTCGGTTGATATTAGTGTATCTGGACTTTCAGAAAGCCTTTGACAAGGTCCCTCATCAGAGACTTTTGGCAAAACTAAAGAGTCATGGGATAGGAGGCAGTGTACTATTGTGGATCAGGAACTGGTTAAAAGATAGAAAGCAGAGGGTAGGGCTAAATGGCCAATTTTCCCAATGGAGGAAGGTGAATAGTGATGTACCCCAGGGATCTGTGCTGGGTCCGCTGCTTTTTGACATATTCATAAATGACCTTGGAAGTGGAATAACGAGTGAGGTTATCAAATTTTGCAGATGACACTAAACTATTTAAAGTTGTTAAAACCCATGAGGATTGTGGAAAATTGCAAGAGGATCTTGATAAATTGGAAGACTGGGCATCAAAATGGCAGATGAAATTTAATGTGGACAAGTGCAAAGTTATGCACCTAGGGAAGAACAACCCAAACTATGGTTACACGATGCAAGGTTCCACATTAGGAACCACCACCCAGGAAAAAGATTTAGGCGTCATTGTGGATAACATGTTAAAACCCTCGGCCCAGTGTGCAGCGGCGGCCAAGAGAGCAAAGAGAATGCTAGGTATCAAAAGGAAAGGAATGGAAAATAAAACAAAAGATATTATAATGCCTCTCTCATTCCATGGTGAGACCGCACCTTGAATATTGTGTGCAATCTAGTCGCCGTATCTTAAAAAGGATATAGCGATATTAGAAAAGGTTCAGAGAAGAGCCACCAAAATGGTAAAGGGGATGGAAGGATAATCCTATGAAGAAAGGCTAAAAAGGTTAGGGCTCTTTTTAACCTGGAAGAGACAGCTGAGGGGAGATATAATAAAAGTCTATAAATTAATGAATGGAGTGGAACGGGTAAACGTAGATCAGTTGTTTACATTATCAGAATATAGAAAGACTAGGGGACATGCAATGAAGCTACAGGGTAAACTATTTAAGACTAATAAAAGAAAATATTTTTTCACTCAACGTGTAATCAAACTCTGGAATTTGTTACCGGAGGATGTAGTAAAGGCTGTTAGTGTAGCTGGGCTTAAAAAAGGTTTGGACAAGTTCCTGGAGGAAAGGTCCATAAACCATTATTAAGAAGGGACCCAGGATATCAATGCTTGACCCTGTACAAGCATTGTGGAACCTGTGTCTTTTGGGGAAACTGCTAGGTACGTATGACCTAGATTGGCCACTGTTGGAAACAGAATACTGGGCTTGAAGAACCTTGGTCTGACCCAGTATGCATATCTTATGTTCTTATATGTTCTTATGTAAGGCTCAACGTGACAGAGCGTCACTAGTGCTGATAGCCCCTGGGTAGCAGACAGCCCTAGTTCCCACTGTTCCTCTCCCTATTGGCAGTACCGCCAATTCCCCTGGGCCAAGCCCCAGGACTACTCTCGCAGGAGCAGGGCTCTCTCCTACACCCCAACCTGGGGTCACTCTGACTCATGGTTTGGCTGCTGAAAGGGTAACGCTAGCTCCCTTCAACCTTTCAAGGGACTCAGAAGGCTTCCACGAGAAGTGCGTATGCCTTCAAGGTGCGATGTTTCTCACTGTGGCGCACAGAAAAGTGGATGAACCCATTTTACTGCTCAGTGCACGTGATACTTCGACACCTGCTCCACCTATTACAGGCGAGACTAAAATCCAACTCGGGCAGAGTACACCTGAGCGCCATTGCAGTGCACTATCACTCCATTGAGGCTCAACCCCTCGTGTCTCTGTTCCTTAGGGGCCTCATTTTGCCAACCCCCTGTCCACCCTCCGGCGGTGGAATGGGACTTTAATGAGGTGCTCTTGCAACTCACTAAGCCTCCGTTTTGAGCCTTTAGCTACCTGCCACCTATGGTATCTCTCCTGGAAGATCACCTTACTGGTAGCACTCACATCAGCGAGCTCCAGGCTCTGATGGCAGAGCCTCCCTGCACCAGGTTCTACAAGGACAGGGTGATCCCCCTCACATACCCTAAGTTTCTACCGAAGGTGGTGTCCCCATTCCACCTCAATCAGGAGGTGGTAATCCACACCACCTTCCCCAGGCCTCATGTCTGCAGGGCAGAGACCATCCCCATACTCTGGATTTCAAGAGAGCCCTGTCCTTCTACCTGCAATGGACTCTGGGCCACCACAGAGCTCAACAGCCTTTTGTATCCTATGACCCCAGCCGGCTGGGGCTCCCGGTGACTAAATGAACTCTGTCCACTTGTGTGGTGGACTGCACTGTCCTTGCTACGAGGAAGTGGGGATCCCACTGGACCAGAGAGATGCTGGGGAGATGCTTCCATGCAGGCTCTGTCGGCGCAGACGTCACCTATATGTGAGAACTGATTCCTGCTGATCCTGGAGAACATCTGTTACAGGTGAGTATGCTTTTTTGCCACTATGATTTCAAGATTTTAAAGGTTGTGTCTAAGCTAGCTCTCCTGAGACTTAACTGCGATTTGATAATCAAACTTATTATCGAGAACACAGGTTACCAACCTTTTCGGTTGTATGGACCCCTTATTAACTTCCAAAAAGTTCACGTACTCCACCAGTTCATCCCCACTGCTCTTCTTGGACTCCTTCCCCTTCAACATCAAAACTCCTCACTAGGCCTCTTTCTCTTTTTTTCCCTTCTTGTCTCCACCAGTCTCTCTTTCCCTCCAGCCAGTCCCCATCAGTCTCAATCTTTCTCTTTCCCTTTCTTCCCCCCCTTATTCTCCAGTCTTTCTCCCCTCCCACTCCACCAACCAGTACCCCCCAGCCTCTTTCTCACTTTTCTCTTTTCTGTATCCTGTGAACTCTTGTCTCACACAAGGCTCAACAAATCCCAGGTGCCAGGTCTCCATGGCTTCTGAAAAATCAGACCTGATGTCTAGTGTTCACAGCACATATGAGCAGAGGGAAAGTAGGGCAGTAAATATCCATGATTGCGGCAGAGACCAGCACTATCCGGCTGCGGGGATCCTATCTCCTGCAGATAGACGGTGCTGGTCTCTGCCATGATCGCCTTGGGCAGAAGTGCTGCAATGTCTGAGCCTGTCCAAGCAAAAAAGAAAAAGCACAGAAGCTAAAGCAATTTAAATGGGCATCGGACTTCATTTAATAAAGAAGAGGGGGGAAGGAGAGCAGGGGGTGAGTGCAAGGTTGGGGAGAGAGTCTGGGAATGGAAACAAAGCATTGGGGATGGAAGAAGGACATCAATAAAGGGGTTGGAGAAGGGGAGAGAGAGAAGAGTGCAAGCGGTTGGAAGGTGAAGCACCATACCCCATCTCTGCATCACACAGACATATACAGGCGGGGCTATTTTTGAGGGTGTACTTGGTGGTACCAAGTAGCGGCACCTTTTTCATTGCCTGCCAAAACTCAGCTATGGTCCTGATGTATTAATGAAAGAGCTTTGCTTGAGAGTATTAGCACCTTTTTTGTTAGGATAAATACACTCCCTAGAGATGTAGCTTAAAGGACCAGTGGTAGTGGTGGTGGGATATGGAGGAGGAGGAGTGGGGCCACTGCCTTCTGTTGGCACTATGCAGTGGTTCAATTAAAAACCTGATTTAATAAGCTTTTTCCTATTGAAAATGGGAAAACAGTCTTAGTAAATCGTAACCTAAAATGAAACTGTGATGCACCTTTTGGAGGGGGGGGGGGGGGGCATGCAGTGGCTGACTCCTAGATTCCAAGAAAATTTATCAAAGCCTGGTCTCACAGACCCTCAGGAGCGCACGGAGCTTTACATTTCATATTGTTTTCTCAAGTTACGATACCCACCATGAGTGGTATACTTTTGAGGGAGGGAAGGACGTGTATAATAATTCTTTAAGAGTTTTAATTGTGATTATTTATAGTAATCTGAGAGATTTATTGCATATTGGGAACATTTGTTAAGATGTGTTTGGATTTTTTTCTTCCACTTCTTGGTGCCAGTTAAGAACATAAGAACATAAGATATGCTATACTGGGTCAGACCAAGGTCCATCAAATCCAGTATCCTGTTTCCAACAGTGGCCAATCTAGGTCATACGTACCTAGCAGTTTCCTCAAAAGAGACAGGGTCCACAATGCTTGTACTCGGTCAACCATTGATATTAGAATTGGTGCAAGTTATTAGTATCCTAGTGTTTGGCCTGCTTTTGAGAATTGCTGTTACTGTAATGGTCTCTACTACA
The DNA here is from genome assembly GCA_033557465.1 of Ichthyophis bannanicus. NCBI lineage: Eukaryota > Metazoa > Chordata > Amphibia > Gymnophiona > Ichthyophiidae > Ichthyophis > Ichthyophis bannanicus. The sequence goes on along the minus strand of CM066033.1, from coordinate 1,111,791,842 downwards.
TCTACCGGGAGGCTCTTCCATGTGTCTACCAATGCTACGTGAATAAATTTCTCTTTATAGAGAGTGGTCCATACAACCCTCCCACCACCCCTTTTTGAGGATTTTTTGCCTTAAATAGAAAACTGAGGAGCCAGGAGGCTGACTGCTGGCAGGAAAGCTCATGCATGGTCATATCAGAAGCATTTTCTGTACAGGCCTGGGAAATTACTCCACACAGCCACATTTAAGATGATCACTTGATCAGTGTTTTCACAGCAATTCAAGTTGGAGAACTACAATTATAAATAAATATTGACCCTATATGTGGTGCCACGTGCAAAGCATCATACAGAAAATATACAATATATTCGTGGCTGTCCCCTTCCAATAGGTGGACTAGGTGTTCATCTAGGGTGGCACAAATTAGGGGACAGTACCAACACAACTGTCCTTAGTAACTTTAAATCAGAACTACTGCTGCTGTTGCCCTCCATCTGGCCAACTCTAAAGCGAGCAAAAGTGGCCAGCACAGGGCTTTGATCAGATTTGTGTTTGCTCCAAGTCCTGGTGTATCCCGTCCCCTCTTGCCCCATTCTAAAAGTTCAGAGGGAGTGGGATGCGGCCTGTCTTTAGCATAAAGAGGAATAGGGGAGGGGGAGATCTTGGACACCTGGGGTGGCACTTAAGGGAAGGGGAGATGCTGGACAGGATGGAATATGGAAGATGTTGGACTTCAGGTGGGAGAAGTAGGGTCTTGAGCTGCCCTTGGTGGGGAGGGGCAGCTGAAAGTTTGCCTAGGGTGTGAGATATCATTGGGCTGGCCCATAATATAATGTACGTACATCAGTAGACAATGAATTGGACATGACAAAATTATATTGGTTTCTGGTTAATTTATTTAATATGAAAATAAGAGGAAATTGCCATAAACCTGCTAGAGGTGATTTGGGGGTTGCTTAGAATAACCCAACAATAACAAAGGGGAGAAAGCATCACTATATCTTCACAGGCATGTCAATTCTGTCCATTACCCAAAACAGGACACCAAACAAAATGAACAGGATACAGGTCTTGATGGACTCTTGATCTGACCCAGTATGGCATCTTATCTTATGTTCTAATATTGTGTAAAAAAAAGTTAATAAAGTAAATTATACAGTGTGCTGTAGATCTTGATCTACTTAATTCGTTGATTATTTCTCCTACCAGATAAAACTGAGGTATATAATTTACTGAAAAACTGTAGTACTCACATGAAGGCTTATCTGAAGGAGGATATCCCTAACAGATACCATTACAAACACAATAGCCGTATCCAACCTATCATTCTGGTTGCAGACGAAGGATGGATGTTTGTACAGAACAAAACACTCTTAACATGTAAGTGCATCTTATTTTTCAACTTTTTTTAAGTTTTTGTACTTACGGGTCTTGTTAATGTGACAAAATTAAACATAAGCAATTGATGTAGATATGAACATCTTCTGCCTGCACTGTACAAATTTTGTTGACTGTAAACCGCACTGATTCTAAAGAGTGCGGTATAGAAAAGACATTAAATGTGACCGCTTTTTTTGAGACCTCTCAGGATATTGTCTCTGAGAGTGTGACTCTGCTGGCCACTTTTGAACTGGAGGCTGATAAGATTGCTGTCTTGAAATTATACTTTTCTAAAAAGTCTTTCCTTTTGTGGCCAGCCAATAAACATTTTTCCTGATATTGCCATGCCTACTCAAATGCGTCAGAAGGCTTTCTTGTAGTTATGATCTAAATTCTCCAAGAACAAGCAGGAAGTCAGCCCTCACATATGGGTGACGATGGCTGACGGAGTCCTCATGGAAGCATCTCCCTAGCTTTCAAAGGAGGTCCCCTTCCTGCCCAAGGGTGCCATCTTGCTCAGTCTCCTTTTTTCTATGGAGCCCAACAGTTGTCTGTCTTAATTCCCTAGAAAAAGTTGATTAAATTGTGTGTTAAACTGTTTTTTCTTTCTCCGGTTGCACTGGTCCCTTTCCTTCTTCTGAGCTCGCTTGTCCCAGCATTGAGTCTCTGATCTGTTCTAGGTAGTATCGCCCTTCCATCTCAACCAGGAATTGGTGCTCCCTACCTTCTTTCCAAGACCTCATTCCATTCGGGCGGAGATGGTCCTTCACACCTTGGGTTGTAAGAGGACTTTGTCCTTCTATATCCAATGCACTCAGGGCCATTGCGTAAGCTTCTCAGATTTTCATCTCCTACGACCCCAGTAGGCTGGGGGAGACGGTGACCAAGCATACGCTGTCCACCTGAGTGGCAGACTGCATCGCCCTCACCTATGAGCAGGCGGGGCTCCCACTGAAAGGCAGCGTCCCATGTGGACCGTGTTGGGGCCATGACGGCAAACTTGCACTCTGTCTCAGTGGTGAACATCTGCCAGGCTGCCACCTGGTCTTCAGTCCATACAGATTGGCTTTTGAGGTGGTGGAGCAGTTGCTGGACGGAGGAGCTTTTGATTGTCCTGTCCACAGCCCACATGGCAGGCGTCAAAAACATACAGGCCAACTTCTTGACTCTGAACAATGTGGATCACATCAAGTAGGAATTAAGCCCTCATACATTCAACCTTATGGTATAGAAGTGGGGTCTTGTAATCGACTTGATGGCCATTCAGGAGAATTCAAATTTGGGAACTTTTAGCTGAAGGAAGGATGCACAGATAGTGGGCTTGCATACCCTGCTTCAGGAGTGACCCTAGGAGGGGCTCCTATATCTTTCCCCCCTGTGGTCCCAGTAAGCTGTCGTCTTTGTGGGATTTAGTCTCACCTGGGCTTGGATGTCCTGCTTCAGGAGTGGCCTGAAGAGGGGCTCCTATATCGTTCCCCCCTGTTGTCCCAGTGAGCTGCTGCCTTTGTTTGATTTAGTCTCACCTGGGCTTGGTGATCTTAATGGCTCCAGACTGGTGCAGTCTCATGTTGCTTCAAGAGATGTCCTCCTGCAACAAGGGCCCCTGGTGATGGAGGATTCTATTCCCATCTTGCTTATGGCCTGGCACTTGAGAGGTGTAAGCTGTCTAAGAAGGCTACTCTCAAGGCCTGAAGGGCATCTACTTCCTTAGGCTATGTGAGATCCTGTAGGGGTTTTGAGAGGAACTGTTCCTTTCAGGTCCCAGAGACAAGGAACCTAAGAACATGAGATATGCCATACTGGGTCAGACCAAGGTCCATCAAGCCCAGTATCCTGTTTCCAACAGTGGCCAATCTAGGTCATACGTACCTAGACGTTTCCTCAAAAGACACAGGTTCCGCAATGCTTGCACTGGGTCAAGCATTGATATCCTGGGTCCCTTCTTAATAATGGTTTATGGACCTTTCCTCCAGGAACTTGTCCAAACCTTTTTTAAACCCAGCTACACTAACATCCTCCGGTAACAAATTCCAGAGTTTGATTACACGTTGAGTGAAAAAATATTTTCTTTTATTAGTCTTAAATAGTTTACCCTGTAGCTTCATTGCATGTCCCCTAGTCTTTCTATATTCTGATAACGTAAAGAATTGATCTACGTTTACCCGTTCCACTCCGTTCATTAATTTATAGACTTCTATCATATCTCCCCTCATCCGTCTCTTTTCCAGGTTAAAGAGCCCTAACCTTTTTAGCCTTTCTTCATAGGAGTATCCTTCCATCCCCTTTACCATTTTGGTGGCTCCTCTGAACCTTTTCTAATAATGTTATATCCTTTTTAAGATACGGTGACCAGAATTAGAGTAGTTACTCACCTGTAACAGGTGTTCTCCAGGAGCAGCAGGAATCAGTCCTCACATATGGGTGTCATCGGCGCTGATGAACCCCCAGCGGAGCATTTCCCCAGTTTTCTATGAAAGCCTTTGGGAATGCAGGCACGCATGCGCGGTTCCCTTCCCGCCTAAAGGTGCCATCTTACCTCAGTCAAATGAGATAGCTAAGAACAGCACACACAAATGAAAAACTAAACTATGTACAATTGCAACTCCAAGGGGAGAAGGGAGGGTTGTGAGGACTGATTCCTGCTGCTCCTGGAGAACACCTGTTACAGGTGAGTAACTACTCTTTCTCCAGGACCAAGCAGGAAGTCAGTCCTCACATATGGGTGACTCCCAAGCTCTGGGCTACCGAGGAACCCAGGCTGAACAAGAGAACTCCCTCTAGTCTCAGCAGCAAAGAGAGGTTTTTCAAGGACACAACCTCCACCGGTAGCCCAACAGAGGGCAGGAGTTGCCTAAACCTCAAAGAGATTCCGGAGTACTTCTTGGCCAAAAGCACTGTTCCTCCAGGCAGTAATGGGCTGCAAAAGTCTGGCTTGAAGGCCAAGTTGCAGCCCTGCAGATGTCTACCAAGGGCACAGAGCGGAGATGAGCCACTGAGGCAGCCATTGCCCTGACACGATGGGCCGTGACCCTACCCTGCAAAGGAAGGTCAGCCACCTTGTAAGCCCAGGTGATACAGTCAGCCACCCAGATGGACAAGGTACGCTTGGACACAGCTAACCCCAACTTATTGGGGTCAAAAGATACGAAGAGCTGAGTAGCCCTTCTATGCCCCTGTGTACGGTCAAGGTAGAAGGATAAGGCCCTCCTACAGTCCAGGGTATGCAGGACTGCTTCAGCCTGGCTAGCATGAGGCCTAGGGAAGAATGTTGGAAGAACCACCTCCTGATTGAGGTGGAAAGAGGAGACAACCTTTGGGAGGAACTTTGGATGAGTCCTGAGGACTACCCTGTTCCTGTAAATCCTGGTGTAAGGCATGTCACAGACCAGGACTTGAAGCTCACTTACTCGCCTAGCCGAGGTAAGGGCTATGAGGAAGAGTGTCTTCCAGGAGAGGAAGCGTAGTGGACAAATAGCCATCGGCTCAAAAGTTGGGCGAGTCAGCTGCTGCAAGACCACGTTCAGCTCCCACTCAGGGGCTGGAGGACGGATGGGAGGCTTGAGCAAAAGCAAGCCCCTGAGAAAGCGGGACACCAAGGGGTGACCAGAGAGAGACTGCCCCCCTACCAATGAGCGGTGAGCTGCTAGAGCTGAGAGGTGGACCCGAACAGAATTGGATTTAAGACCCTGATTGGACAAGTGCAGTAAGTACTGAAGGACTACTGGCACAGTACAGGAGAAAGGATCCTCTGTACGTAGCTGACACCACACAGAAAACCTTTTCCATTTGAGAGCATAGGTTCTCCTAGTGGACTGTTTCCTAGAGGCTAGGACAACGTCCTCAACTTCCTGAGGTAGGCCCCAGGGAGCCAAGACTACCCTTGCAGCTTCCAGGCCATCAAATTGAGAGACTTGAGATTGGGGTGCAGAAGTGAGCCCTGGTCCTGTGTGAGAAGGTCGGGTTGCAACCCCAGAGGTAGTGGAGGATCCACCGCCAGTTGAAGTAGAAGAGGAAACCAAGGCTGTCTCGGCCATCTGGGAGCTACCAGGAGGACCGAGGCTTTGTCCTGAAGAATCCTGAACAGGGTTCGGGCCACCAAGGGCGTGGGAGGAAACGCATAGAGGAGTCCCTGAGACCAAGATATCAGAAAAGCATCCGGTGCTATCCGCAGAGGATATGGTTGCCTGGAGCAGAACTTGGCAGCTGCTTGTTCAGTGGGCTGGCAAAAAGATCCATCAAAGGAAGACCCCATTTGAGAAAGATCTTCTGAACTACCGAGGTATAAAGCTGCCATTCGTGGGGCTGCAGTATTCTGAGGAAGATGTAGGGATGTTACCCAAGACTGAAGTGGTATTTAAAGGTGATACTGCAGAGGAATTGAGAGAAATATCACTACACCGGGAAGATATATTACAACTATTTGATAAACTGAATAGTAGCAAATCACCTGGACTGGATGGTATACATCCAAGAGTGTTGAAAGAACTGAAATATGAGATTGCGGACCTGCTATTGGTAATCTGTGAACTTTCATTAAAATCATCTGTAATACCTGAAGATTGGAGGGTCGCCAACGTAACACCAATCTTTAAAAAGGGTTCCAGGGGTGACCCGGGAAATTACAGTTCGGTGAGTCTGACTACAGTACCGGGGAAAATGGTAGAAACCATCATAAAGAACAAAATTACACAGCATGTAGATAGTCATGGCCTAATGGGAGACAGCCAACATGGCTTTAGACAAGGAAGATCTTGTCTTACTAATCTGATATGTTTTTTTGAAGGTGTGCATAAACAGGTAGACAAAGGTGAGTCGGTTGATATAGTGTATCTGGACTTTCAGAAAGCTTTTGATAAGGTCCCTCATCAGAGACTTTTGGCGAAACTAAAAAGTCATGGGATAGGAGGCAGTGTACTATTGTGGATCGGGAACTGGTTAAAAGATAGAAAGCAGAGGGTAGGGCTAAATGGCCAATATTCCCAATGGAAAAAGGTGAATAGTGGAGTACCCCAGGGATCTGTACTGGATCCGCTACTTTTTGACATATTCATAAATGACCTGGAAAAGGGAATAACGAGTGAGGTTATCAAATTTGCAGATGATACAAAACTGTTTAAAGTTGTTAAAACCCAAGAGGATTGTGGAAAACTGCAGGAGGATCTGGATAAATTGGAAGACTGGGCATCCAAATGGCAGATGAAATTCAATGTGGACAAGTGCAAAGTTATGCACCTAGGAAAGAACAACCCACACTATAGTTACACAATGCAAGGTTCCACATTGGGAACCACCACCCAGGAAAAAGATTTAGGAGTCATCATGGATAACATGTTAAAACCCTCTGCCCAGTGTGCAGCGGCAGCCAAGAAAGCAAATAGAATGCTAGGTATCATAAAGAAAGGGATGGAAAATAAAACAAAGGATATTATAATGCCTCTGTATCGTTCCATGGTACGACCGCACCTTGAATATTGTGTGTAGTTCTGGTCACCGTATCTTAAAAAGGACATAGCATTATTAGAAAAAGTACAGAGAAGAGCCACCAAAATGGTGAAGGGGATGGAAGGCTACTCCTATGAAGAGAGGCTACAAAGGTTGGGGCTCTTCAACCTGGAAAAGAGACGGCTGAGGGGAGATATGATAGAGGTCTATAAATTTAATGAATGGAGTGGAGCAGGTAAACGTGGATCAATTGTTTACGCTATCAGAATATAGAAAGACTAGGGGACATGCAATGAAGCTACAGGGTAAACTATTTAAGACAAATAAGAGAAAATATTTTTTCACTCAACGTGTAATCAAACTCTGGAATTTGTTACCGGAGGATCTAGTAAGGGCTGTTAGTGTAGCTGGGTTTAAAAAAGGTTTGGACAAGTTCCTGGAGGAAAGGTCCATATACCACTATTAAAAAGGGACACAGGATAATCAATGCTTGACCCAGTACAAGCATTGTGGAACCTGTGTCTTTTGGGGATATTGCTAGGTACGTATGACCTAGATTGGCCACTGTTGGAAACAGGATACTGGGCTTGATGGACCTCAGTCTGACCCAGTATGGCATATCTTATGTTCTTATGCTCAACCTGTCTGCCAGGTAGTTGTCCTGGCCTGGAAGGTACACAGCCTTGAGCATGTGGTGCTTGAGGGCAAAAGAACAAAGGTCCTGAGCCTCTCGACAAAGGATCCTGGACCCAGTTCCGCCCTGTTTGTTCACATAAAACATGGCATCCTGGTTGTCTGTCTGAATCAGGACAGACTGGTGAGCCAGGGTAGGTGTGAAAGCTTTGCGTGCTAATCGAATAGCTCTGAGTTCGAGGAGATTGATCTGCTGTGCTGCTTCCCAGGGAGACCAGAGGCCCTGGGTGCACTTTCCCAGACAATGGGCCCCCCAGCCTTGCAGGGAGGCATCTGTTATCAGCACTACTGTGTGCCCTGGAATCTGAAAAGGCACCCCTCTCAGATTGGGTGGGTGCAGCCACCAGTTGATAGAGTGCAGAAATGGTCTGGACACCCTTATCCTGTCTCTGAGGCTGCCTGTGGCCTGTGACCACTGAGTCCGAAGGCACCACTGTGCAGGCCTCATATGGAGCCTGGCATTGGGGGTCACATGAACTGTCAAAGCCATGTGGCCCAGAAGCCTCAGGCAGAGTCTGGCGGAGACCAGGGACCTGCTGAGAAACTGATTTGCCAAGGCCATCAACCTTTGGGCTCTGTTTTCTGGCAAGAATGCTTTTGCCAGGAGAGAGTCCAACCTTGCCCCTATGAACTCCAAGTTCTGGGAAGGGAGCAAAGTGGACTTTGCGAAGTTTATGACAAAACCCAGGCGTTGTAGAAGAGCAATGGTCCTGAGGGTGGCTTGATTGGCCTCCTGACTTGTCTGACCCCTGATGAGCCAGTCATCCAGATAGGGGAAGACAAAGATGCCCTGATTTCTCAGGTAGGCCGCCACCACAGCTAGGCACTTTGTGAAGATCCTGGGGGCGGAGGTGAGGCCGAAAGGCAGCACTCTGTACTGATAATGGTTTCCTCCCACGATGAACCTCAGGTACTTTCTGTGGTCTGGATGAATGAGGATGTGAGTGTACGCATCCTTTAGATCTAAGGAGCATAGCCAATCTCCCTGCTGCAGATAGGGCAGAAGTGTTCCAAGAGTAAGCATCTTGAACTTTTCTTTCACTAGGAACTTGTTGAGGTTCCTGAGGTCCAGAATGGGACGAAGGCCACCGGTTCCGTGACTTTGCAAGTGGGGAGGCACAGGCTCCACTGCCCTGTCCACCAACAGACCTTGAAGCTCTTGAAGGAGAAGGTCTGTGTGCAGGGGAGGCCTTGGAGGCTCCCCTGGAAAATATGGAGGAGGCAGTTGGTGGAAATGGAGGGCATAGCCCTTGTGGACTATCTCCAGCACCCAACTGTCCCTGGTGATAAGGGGCCACTGGTGGGCAAAGAGGGTGAGACGACCTCCTGTGCAGGGTGGGGAGAGCAGTGGAGGAGAGGCTACGCTCAAGGAGTCAAAAACCCCCACCCTGCTGAGTGGTAGCAGGGGCCTGAGGCTTGGGGGTCCTCTGCCTACGGGGCCCATTACCCTGGCCCTTGGCTTGCTGACCCTGGGGGGCAGCTTGGGCAGCCTGATATTGAGGGTACTGTTTGTAGGCAGTGCCCTTCCTCGGGTAAAAGGGCTTTTTACCCGAGCCCTTCTTTTTATGAGAAGGGGCAGAGGTCTTCCTCAACAGCCTTGTCCGGGTGAGGTGCTTGGTCTCGAGCTGAGCGGCCTTCTTGGTCATGGGCTTGCCAAAAAGGTTTTCAACTCGGCAAGGGACATCGACCAACTTGTCTTGAACCCATGGCTCGAGGCCCGATGACTGCAGCCATGCCTGGCGTCGAGCCGTGATGCCGGCTGCCGCGACTCAGGCCGAAGCCTTGAAGCCATCGTAGGCTCGCGGGACACGAACTTCGAGCAGTCCCGAATCCCCGAGGACAAGGACTTAAATCTCTGCAAGGGTTCCCCGGAGAGACCAGCAGAGAACCCGGCCAACTCCTTGGACAGATCCCGCAAGTACATGCCCATGTACAGCTGGTAAGACTGGACATGGCAAGCAAGCATCGAGCCCTGAAAACACTTTCTACCGATGCCATCGAGGTTTCGGGCCTCCCTGCCAGGAGGCACCGCGGAGTGCATCAACTGGCTCTTCAGACGATGCATGGCCGATTCCACAACCATGGAATGGTGTGGTAGCTGTGCCTTTTGAAAACCAGGGCTCTTCCGGAGCCGATAGATCGAATCGACTCGCTTGCTAAGAACCGGCGCCGAGGCCGGTGCCTCCCACATACGGAAGAGGAGCCGTTCCAGCATCGGAGGAACCAGGACAGTAAAGGCCTCCTTCGGAGGAGAGTCATACTGCAGCGCCTCGAGCTCTTCAGCTCGAGGCTCTTCCTTGGGATCCGTTGGAATAGCCAAGGCAGTGGCCATATCCCGGACGTACTCCGAGAACCGGGTGTCATCCGAGGGGGACCTACTCCGGGGCTCAGACTGCGGTGAGTCCGAAGGGACGCACAGAGTCTTAAAGGTATCAGGAGACTCCTCGTCCTCCGTCTCCCAAGCCGACTCATCCGAGGAAGAGTTGGGGTCCGACCCCGCGGGGCCCTGGAGTACCCGCCCCGACGCCGGAAGCACCGGCGTCGACGCCCTCTGTCCCGAGCGAGAGGTCGAGGGAGACCGCGACCGAGGTCGACTCCGAGCCACGATGGACTCGAGTATCGGCTCAGTCTCCGGAGTCGATTTCGACGTCGACGTCCCGGTGGTCGGAGCAGATGCGTCAGACAGGCTGGCCATCAGTGCCCGCTGCTGCTCCATGAAGGCAGACATTCTGCTGTCCAAGGCTGTCATCCTGAGACTCAGCTCGGGAGATGCAGCAGCCACCGACTCGGACCCCAGCGGCGCCGGGCCCGACGTCGGCTCCCTGGGAGGAGAGTCCACGAGGACTACGGGGCTTACGTGTCCAGCAGACTCCGGCTCCACACAAGGAACTTTGGCAGGCTTCTCCGGTTCCACGGGCCTGGTGCGACGGTCGGGGGTCTTAGACCTGGCCCTCGAGGAGCCAGGGACCTCTTCCAACGACACCCTCGCGAGCCGCTTCTTCCTCTTGCGTTCCCGGTCGGGGGACCCCCTGTCCGAGGAGCTTCGGCGCTCGGGATCGGAATCACGAGATGTCGAGGCCTAAGACGAGGTCTGGGCCCGGCCGGAGGCTGAGTCCGAGAAAAGCCTTTCCTTTTGCTGCTGTCGACTTCGTAGTGCCTTGGAAGACATTTTCCCACAGGCCCCGCACGACTTAGGATCATGGTCGGGGCCGAGGCACCGAAGGCAGCAGTCGTGTGTGTCGGTGAGAGACAGAGGGAGGAGTGGCCTAGTGGTTGGGGCAAGGTACTTCAGGCCGGAAGGTCGGAGGTTCAAATCCCACTAGAGGACAGCAACCTTGGGCCGGAAGGACTGGGGTATCTAGTCCCACAGATGCTCCTTGTGGTCTTGGGCAAGCCACTTAACCCTCCATTGCCCATGTTCCCTGTAAGTATTAGTGTATGTGTCTCATATCCACGCGTGTTAAATGTATCCCCCAATTGTGCTGTGACCGCTTTGATTGAAGGATAAGGCGGTATACAAAACTGTCTAAATAAAATAAATAAATAAATTTAGTTTCTTACACCGATCACACTTCTTAAAACCGCTGGAAGCCATCGGGGGAAAAAAGAGTCCCCGCGAGGTCAAAAGACCGGCCTTCCAGGGAAAAAGAGAAAAAAGGGCGCGAACGCCAGCCACGAAGGGCAAAAACCGAAAAAGAAGAATCAGGCTCGATACCGGTGTACCGAACCCGGCGGGAGGGGAACCGGCATCGAACCGGTAGAAGAAAAAAGCGAAATCGCTGGAAAATCTGATTTTAACTGGGAAAAACTGGACACACGTCCGGTGGGCTTCACGGAAAAAAAGAGACTGAGGTAAGATGGCACCTTTAGGCGAGAAGGGAACCACGCATGCGTGCCTGCATTCCCAAAGGCTTTCATAGAAAGCTGGGAAAATGCTCCACTGGGGCTTCATCGGCGCCGATGACACCCATATGTGAGGACTGACTTCCTGCTTGGTCCTGGAGAAGCACACAATATTCAAGGTGCGGTCTCACCATGGAACAATATAGAGGCATTATAATATGTTTTGTTTTATTTTCCATTCCTTTCCTTATGATACCTAGCATTCTATTTGCTCTCTTGGCCGCCGCTGCACACTGGGCCGAGGGTTTTAACATGTTATCCACAATGACGCCTAAATCTTTTTCCTGGGTGGTGGTTCCTAATGTGGAACCTTGCATCGTGTAACCATAATTTGGGTTGTTCTTTCCTAGGTGCATAACTTTGCACTTGTCCACATTAAATTTCATCTGCCATTTTGATGCCCAGTCTTCCAATTTATCAAGATCCTCTTGCAATTTTCCACAATCCTAATGGGTTATAACAACTTTAAATAGTTTTGTGTCGTCTGCAAATTTGATAATCTCACTCGTTATTCCACTTTCCAGGTCATTTATGAATGTCAAAAAGCAGAGGACCCAGCACAGAGCCCTGGGGTACACCACTATTCACCTTTCTCCATTGGGAAAATTGGCTATTTAGCCCAACCCTCTGCTTTCTATCTTTTAACCAGTTCCTGATCCACAGTAGTACACTGCCTCCTATCCCATGACTCTTTAGTTTTGCCAAAAGTCTCTGATGAGAGACCTTGTTAAAGGCTTTCTGAAAGTCCAGATACACTATATCAACCGACTCACCTTTGTCCACCTGTTTATTCACACCTTTAAAAAAACATAACAGATTAGTAAGACAAGATCTTCCTTGTCTAAAGCAATGTTGGCTGTCTCCCATTAGGCCATGACTATCTACATGCTGAGTAATTTTATTCTTTATGATGGTTTCTACCATTTTTTCCCGGTACTGACGTGAGGCTCACCGGTCTGTAGTTTCCCGGATCACCCCTGGAACCCTTTTTAAAAATTGGTGTTACATTGGCGATCCTCCAATCTTCAGGTATTAGAGATGATTTTAATGATAGTTCACAGATCACTAATAGCAGGTCTGCAATTTCATATTTCAGTTCTTTCAACACCCTTGGGTGTACACCGTCCGGCCCAGGTGATTTGCTACTCTTCAGTTTATCTAATAGTTGTAATATATCTTCCCGATGTATCGATATTTCCTTCTATTCTTCCACACCTTTAAATACCACTTCAGTCATGGGTAACATCCCTACATCTTCCTCAGTAAAGACCGAAGCAAAGAATTCATTCAGTCTCTTCGCTATCCCCTTGTCGGCTCTTAGTGCCCCTTTAACTCCTCTATCATCTAATGGACCAACTGACTCTCTCACAGGTTTTTTGCTACCAATGTACTTGAAAAAATCTTTATTTCGCGTTTTTGCTTCCGCAGCAAGCTTCTCAAATTCTCCCTTTGCCTGCTTTATCAATGCCTTGCATTTGACTTGCCAGTGCTTGTGCTGTTTCCAGGTTTCATCGTTTGGCTCTTTTTTCCTTTTCCTGAAAGATGCTTTTTTGGCAACAGCTGCCTCTCTGACCTCACCTTTAAACCATGCTGGCAGTTTTTTGGACTTTCTTCCACTTTTCTTAAAGCGTGGAATAAAGCTGGCTTGGGCTTCCAAGATAGTATTTTTCAACAACACCTAAGCTTGATGTACGTCTTTAACCTTTGTAACTGCTCCTTTTAGTTTTTTCTTAACTATTTTCCTCATTTTATCATAGTCTCCCTTTCGAAAGTTAAAAGGCAGTACTGTGGATTTCCTTACTATCCCTCCTCCACTAATTAAATCAAAGGCGATTATGCTATGATCACTATTGCCAAGTGGTCCCAACACCCTTATCTCTTGCACTAGATCTGGTGCTCCACTAAGGACTAGGTCTAATATGGCTTCCCCTCTGGTCGGTTCATGAACCAGCTGCTCCAAGAAGCAATCATTTATTTCATCTAGGAACTTTATCTCCCTAGCATGTCCTGCCGTGACACTGACCCAGTCGATACCGGGGTAATTGAAATCGCCCATTATTATTACTGCGCTGTAACCTTTGTTAGCTTCCTTGATTTCTTTGAGCATTTCATCATCCATGTGTTCATTCTGGCCGGGTGATCGATAGTACACCCCCACTGCCATCGCCTTCCCCTTTTTACATGGAATTTCAATCCATAGAGATTCTACAGCAAATTTTGTTTCCTGCAAAAATGGACATAATTGCTGCTTTTCCCTTTTTGCAGTCTGGTCTGGACAAGTGGTTGGCCCCAAACTCTTAAAAGTTCAGTTAGCAGCCCTGGAGTTATCACCAGGCATGCATTCAAGGGATGTCCTTCACAACGCATTGTCCTTCACATTGTGAACTCTTGCTTCTTCAAGGGAGTGAATCTGATATGTCCGCCATGGTGTCTGACTGTTCTTCACTGAAGTCTCTCTTTGTTGTTATTAGGCACTGAAAGGACCCTTTTTTTAACCCATTTATAAGGCCACTCTAAGGTGGTTTTCTTGTTGGCTATTGTGTCCACCAGGTTAGTGTCTGCACTGCAGGCCATGTCCTGCAGGGAGCTCTTTTTGGTCTTCTCAATGACATTTGTCTCCTTGTGGGCCGTGCCATCCTTTCTCTAAAAGGTGCCATCTCCCTGTCACTTTAACCAGACTGTTGTTGTGCCCCCTTTCTTGGAGGGGCATTTTTCTACAGACCCTTTTCTGCATCTGGTTGACATGCAGAAGGTGCTAGATACCTAGCTTCTATCAGTCAGATCATCTTGTCCTCTTCAGCGGTCGAGTAAAGAACAGACAGCGGCCAAGCCCTCCATTACCCACTGGATTAAGGAGGTTATTGGTTCAGCATACCTTCTGGCTAGAAAGCACAGGCCAGAGAGGGTCAGTCACTCCACCAGGACACGGGTCTTCTCTTAGCTGGAGTTTGCCTTGTATCTGGAGGATATATGTAAGGCAGCTTACCTGTTCATCTCTGAGCACCTTTGTGAAGCACTACAGGTTGTATGTGGGAGCCAGTCCAGACCATCTTGCTCCCATCCTGGTTCCTGATGGCTTGTGTACATCCCACTCGTCTGGGCCGTTTAGCAGGATGAAAGGAGAAGTTTTACATAACTGATAATTTTCTTTCCTTGAATCCTGCTAGACCACTCCAAGACTCACCCCAAAAGACTCTTCCTACAAGTTTGGGAGTTCTGCTGCCTTTTGATTGCATTGTCCATTTTTCTGCCTGACGCAGTCATTTGCGGAAGAAAGTCAAATACTCATTCCAAATCACTGTTCCAAGCAATGGTGGTTGCCTAATAACATTCATAGTTTGAGGGGGAGGGGGTTGAGTTTTTCAGTCCTTGCTTACTGCTTGAAAAGTGTCACAGGGCTGCTCCAGTCGATATACAAGCGATGACATCACTGAAAGTTGCTCAAGTCTACCTCCACCTGCTGGCTGGGGATTTAAGGAAAGAAAATTATTGGGTATGTAAAATTTCTCCTTGCAGGTCCACAAGTAGTAAGTCACCATAAACTTGGAAGCAAAGTAGGAAGACTCAAAATTATCCCGTTTAGGAGGCAGATATGTGCATTCATTAGTTCAGAATTTTGTTTGTTAGCACGCCTTAAATTTGGTGCATGCCATATTGATTTAATTTGGCCTAATTGATTTCACCCATCTTCATTTTTTTGGCAGGTGCCGTGGCATGTAATGTGGGCCCTGGCCAAAAATAAATTAAAAAATTAGCAGCATTAGTCGCCCTTACCCCCAACACAACAATCTGATTGCTTCCTTAAAAAACCCAATTCCAGACATCCAACTCCTCCAATTAGATGCTTTCAAATTACCCCCTTCACCCTGACTGAGAAGACCCCCCTCCCTGATAAGATCTGACTCGCATTCAGCTCCTCTCCAACACCCTGTCTCGTCAGCCAATCCTCCCCCCTCCCAGCAGATGCATTCAGGTTTGCCCCTGACTGATAAGGCCCCTTGACATTGCAGTCTCTCTTCTCCTAGAAAGAGCCTGCATCCCAAGACCTGACCCTGATCCCTGAAGGACCTACCTGGGGGGGCTTCATGGTGTCATTGGTGATTGCTCCTGCCTCAGTTGCCATGGGGTTTCAAAATGGCAGCGGTAACCTCTCGCGGTAGCCTCCTAGAGGTCAATTCCTAGTGGTAGTACTGTAAGACTGTCACTAGTGGTTACCAACGCCATTTTGGAGAAGGATGGCTTCTACCCTGTTCCCTAATAACAACATGGAGCCCCGTGGTTGGGGTCTGATCTTGGAGGAGGGGGTTTGCCTTGCTGGGGGGAGGGGTGGGTTGCTGTACAGTGAGGGGGGGGTCTGAGTGTGGGAGAGATCTGATTGGGGGATCACATTGGGAGATGTGAACACAAAAGGGTTATGTTTGATCTGATAACTTCGGTAGCAGCTATGTTACCAGACTGTTAATAGCTTAGCTGCAGTTAACATCACTTCAAGAGGTGACATTAAGTGCAACCACGCTGTCAACAGTAGTGACAGCAGCATGTTAACATCCCCTGCATGTTGTCACCAGCCATTAATACCCAGTCTCCACCAACCATTAATGCCCAATCTCAACCCTGATTCCACACCAATCCCCACTTAAGTGTTTAGCGTCAATCCCCACTAAGGTTTTAGCACCCGTTTATAGAACACAGTAAGTTAAAATGTCAAAACCCATACTAAGTGCTTATTACACATTATAAACATACCTCTAAAATCCTAAATCAATTTAGCATGAACTAGAAATTTCCCCTTAAAACAAATGTGTAACTGAAAAATCACCCCAAAATAAAAAAAAAAAAGTCATTAAAAAAATGAAAAATCCCCAGTTGTTTTTGCTGGTGCATATCCCTGTTAGGAGACACAGCTGCTTTTAGGATATGAAATTTCCCACTTTGTTTCTATGCTAAACTTGGAATTGCTGAAAAATTGGAATCAGAAAGGAAACTAGTTTAGTATTTAATTATTTTAGTTTCACTGGTCTTCTCCTGCAAGATTCGGACATGCTGGTACCATTCTGTCCAGTACTCTATTTCTTTTTCTAAGAGACAATACTAGCATTTTGATGGCGTGCTAGTTCTAAAATTCCTTTTTTTTTGGTGATAAGAAAAGACTTACTTTGTTTCTCAGATTACATTTAATGGACAGAACAGGGCCGACATTCTAATACTAAATAAAAATGGGAATAAAACTGAGTATGGTTAAATGAAACATCTTACTATGCAGGTGTTATGTTTAAATCTTTCTCCGGGAACAAGCAGGAAGTCAGTCCTCACATATGGGTGATGTCAGCGCCATCGTGCGGAGCAAATCCCCAGCTTTCTAAGAAAGCCTTTGGGAATTGCATCACGTATGCGCAGTCCCCTTCCTGCCCAAGGGTGCCATCTTGCTCAGTCTCCTTTCTTCCGCGGAGCCCTTCGGATGTAGTCCAGTTGTCACCACGAAAAAAGTGTTTAAAATACTTAAGTTTCATCTTTTCCTCTGGTTCGACACCGGTTCCCCTTCCCGCCTTCGGCTCGGTACACCGATATCGAGTCGGTTTGATTTTTCGTTTTTTGTCCTTCGTGACTAGCATTTGCGCTTTTTCTTTTTCACTGGCAGCCCAGGTCTTCGACCTCACAGAGGCCCTTTTTCCCCCGATGGCTGCCAGCGGGTTTAAAAAATGTGATCAGTGTACAAAATTAATGTCCCTCACTGCTACACATGACTGTGGCCCGTGTAGGAAAATGTCCTCGAAGGCCCTGAGAAGCCACCAGCAGCAGCATGATAGAATTTTTGCTGAGTCCTTACCTTCGCGGTCCCGGACTGCGTCTGAGGCCTCTACATCTCGGGAACACTCTGAGCCTGAGCATCGTAGAGGTTCCTCGGAGAGGGGGTCTCCCTTGCAGGAACATCGGAGGAAGAAAAAATCCTCGAAGATGGCATCGTTGGATGGCTCTGAACGGCCTGGTTCCTCCCGGGACCGGTTGCGGAGCCCAAGCACTGGCTCAGATCCTCGGAAATGGAGCGCCCAGCGAAGCTTCCTCAACGGGACACGGAGCAGCCGAGGCAGGTAACAACTGTCCTCGTTGAGGACTCTCCTCCGGCAGAACTGGCGTCGGGACCCGACCCGGGAGCTGTGGAGCCTTCTGAGCTCGGTCTCAAAATGGTGGCCCTGGAGCGCAGCATGTCTGCCTTCATGGACTAGCAGCGGGTGCTGATTGCCAGTCTCACCAGTCCTTCCGCTCTGACCACCGGGCCACCGATGTCCAAGTCGACCCCGGAGGCCGAGCCAATCCTCGAGACCATGCACACTCGAGTCGATCATCTGCCGAGGTCTCCCTCAACCTCCCGTTTGGGACCGAGGTCGTCGTCTGCTGATTCCACCGGCGTCGGGGTGGTCGAAGCCGAAGCCCTCGAGGCCGGAGCCACTCGATTTCTCTTAGGAGGCATTGGGCTGGGAGACTGAGGAAGAAGAGTCTCCGGACACCTGCCGGCACAGGGACGTCCCATCCAATTCCCCGGCGTCCAAACCTCAGAAGGTCCCCCCTGGAGGACACTAGGTTCTTGGACTTCGTAAGGTATATGTCAAAGGCTTTGGCGCTCCCTGCGGAGTCCGAAGAGGATCCTCACGCCGAAGTGCTCGAGATCCTCCAGTATGACTCTCCCCGAGGCCCTTACTGTACCAGTGCTCCGATCCTGGAACAACTGATGCTCTGCATGTGGGAGCTGCCAGTGATCAGCAGGCGGATCGACTCGATGTATCGGGTCCACAAGACTCCTGGGTTGCAAAAAGCACAACTCCCACACAACTCTATGGTTGTGGAATTGGCTATGCGCCAGCTCAAGAGCCAGAAGATGCACTCCTCAGTGCCTCCTGGTAGGGAGGCCCGCAACTTGGATGCCCTCGGCAGGAAGTGCTACCAGGATTCTATGCTGACATGTCGGATCCAGGCATACCAGCTCAACATGGGCATGTACCTTCGAGACTTGGCGAAGGAAATCACTGGGTTCTCGGCTGTTCTCTCTGAGGGACCTTTGCAGCGCTTCAAGAGCCTGTCCACTGGAGTCCGTGAGTGCTCGAAGTTTGACTCGAGCTGCCTATGACGGGTTCAAGGCGGCGGCCCGAGTAGCTGCGGCGGGCATTGATTATACACCACCAGGCATGGCTACAGTAGTCGGACCTCGAACAATGGGTTCAGGACAAGTTGGTCAATGTCCCATGCCGGGGAGAGAACCTCTTTGGTAAACCCATGACCGAAAAGGCTGCTGAGCTTGAGACAGAGTACATGACCAGGACACAACTCTCGAAGAAGACTTCTGCCCCTTCTAAAAAGAAGGGCTCAGGTAAGAAGTCCTTTTTCCCAAGGAAGGGTGCTGCTTACCAAACCTACCCCCCATTTCAGGCCTCCCAGGCTCCTCAACAGGGGCAGCAGGCCAAAGGACAGGGGCCTGGCCCGCGTAAGCAGAAAGCCCCCGAACCCCAGGCACCAGCTCTGACCCAGCCTGGGAGTAGCTTTTGACTCTCAAGGCATAGCCCCTCTCACCACAGGAGACAGGCAATGCACAGAAGGAAGGCTTGCCCTGTATGCCCACAGGTGGCCAGCTATCACCACAGATGCCTGGGTCCTACAGATAGTTCATCGAGGCTATCAGCTCCATTTGACCCAGGTGCCTCCTCCTTATTTTCCAGGAGAGCCTCTCAGGTTTCCTCTTCACCGGGACCTTCTTCTGAAGGAGTTAGAAGGTCTTCTCTAGGATCAGGCGGTAGAACCAGTTCTCTACCACCTACAGGGCAAGGGCTTCTATTCCAGGTACTTTCTGGTACCAAAAAGGACAGGAGGCCTCAGACCCATCCTCAACTTGCGCAACATAAACAAATTCCTGGTGAGGGAGATGTTGAAGATGCTTTCACTTGGAATATTGCTGCCTTACCTCCGCCAGGGAGACTGGCTATGCTCCTTAGACCTAAGGGATGTGTATACACACATCCTAATTCATCCAGACCATATTTTGTGGTGGGGGGAAACCACTTATCTGTACAGGGTACTTCCCTTTGGCCTGGCCTCCGCCCCCAGGGTTTTCACAAAGTACCTGACGGTGGTGGCCGCCTTCCTCAGAATCCAAGGATATTTTGTCTTACCCTACCTAGATGACTGGCTCATCAGAGCCACGTCAGCCATGGAGGTACAACAGGCCATATCTCACACCATTCAGGTGCTTCAGCATCTAGGGTTTGTAATCAATTACTCCACATCTACCCTAAGGCCCACTCAGCAGCCAGACTAGATACCCTGTAGGGTATATTAGTAGCACAAAAATAAGTTAGACTCTCTGTTGTCCAGGGGAAATAGCTACTAATCCCCAGCCCAAAGTTCGGTGAGTTATTCTGGCAATGAGCCACGAAAGAAGTCTGGTCTGCAGATATATATTAGACTTTATTATAGGCAACCAGGTAGAAATATATACACACACACATATAGCTAATTAGAAACATGAGGTAGAAATTTGTTATAGTACAGATGTACACTTGGACAACGTAATAAATCACTGATTAGTAACCAGATGTCACTGATTCGCTCTGCACTGAGGAAAAGTAAGAAATATATATTGCTAACCCCTTGCCCATCCGGGAGAGGAGAGATAAGCCAGTACCTTAGCTACGTCGGGCACTCAGGAACAGCTTCGTCCAAGGAGGCAGCTGTTAGCTACTGCAGGCTCCAGCCTGGTCACAGGCGAGCCGCAGTAAGTCCGAACCGGAGGTATCTGTGAAAGTCTTATCTCAGACCTACGGAGGACGGCCTAGCCCACGCGTATTGGCCGTCTGGCGGAAGGCTCAGGGCGCAGGAATCAGGTACGCAGTGTAGCTGAACACAGCAAAAGTGTAGTGAAGAATCCATCTTGTCTGTTCAGTTTGGTTCAGGCCTGAGTGGCTGAGCAGGCCGGAGATTTGCATGTAGAATTGCAGGGGTACCAGCCCTACAACCCTTCAGGCAAGGGCTTACCTGCCAGTGGACAGGGCACAGAGACTTCTGGCCCTGGCACGTCAAGTGAGTCGCAGGTCCCACATTCAGCAAGACACTTCCTGCGCCTACTCGAACACATGGCCTCCACAGTCCATGTGACACCAAATGCCCGCCTCCACATGCGGACAGCTCAGTGGTGCCTCAGGGACCAGTGGACGCAAGCCACAGGAAGACTCAGGGACAGTCACAGTGTCCAAAAGATTACTACAGTCTTTGGAATAGTGGCTTCAACCAAAGCACTTGGAGGCGGGGGTGACCTTCCAGGTCCCTCAACACACGAGGATCCTAACTACGGATGCATCCTTGCTGGGCTGGAGAGCCCATTGCCGGGGATTTTGCACTCAAGGCATGTGGTCTCCGAATGAGAGCATGCAACAAATCAATTTCTTGGAACTTCGTGCCATTCGCCTGCCTCTACGAGCCTTCTGTCAAACTTTGGCTCATCAGCCTGTCTTGATACAAACAGACAACCAAGTAGCAATGTTCTATGTGAACAAACAGGGAGCCACACGGTCCCGCCTGCTGTGTTTGGAAACCCTGGACCTGTGCTCCTTTGCAGTCCGGCATGGCAGTTTATCTGCCAGGCCAGGAAAATTACTTAGCCGACAAGCTGAGCAGGATTCTACAGCCTCACAAATGGCAACTGGACACCAGTGTGGCCCAATGGCTTTTTTAGACCTGGGGACAGCCAACACTAGATTTGTTTGCGAGTCCGCACAATCGCCAGTTGTCCCGGTTTTGCTCACGGCAGCCACATCCAAACAGGGTGGCTGAAGATGCCTTTGTCATCTCATGGTCTGTGGGCCTCCTGTATGTGTTTCCCCCGACGCCTCTGGTGGCCAAAACTTTGTTCAAAATTCTCCGAGACAAAGCCTCAGTCATCTTGGTAGCCCCAAGATGGCCGAGGCAACCCTGGTTTCCGCTTCTTCTTCAACTAGCGGTGGAGACACCAATCCCCCTGGGGTTCTCTCCGAACCTCCTGTCTCAGGAGGGGGGCACTCTTTTGCACCCCAACCTCAGCTCTCTCAGCCTAATGACATGGCTGCTGAAAGGGTATTCCTTGCAGCACTCCTTCCGAAAAACGTGGAAGAGGTTCTGCTGGCCTCAAGGAGGCAGTCAACTAGACGGACCTATGCCTTTAAGTGGCGTAGGTTTGGGGTGTGGTGCGAGAAGCAGAAAGTGAATCCTTTCTCCTGCCAGGTTGCAGTGGTACTACAGTATCTTCTCCACCTTTTGGATTTGGGCCTTAAGTCCAACTCCGTCAGAGTTCACCTCAGTGCCTTGGCTGCACATCACTTTCCAGTGGAAGGAAAGCCTCTTTCTGCACATCCATCAGTGTCCAGGTTCTTGAGAGGCCTACTTCTGCTGAAGCCCCTGATTTGCCCTCCAGCCACCGAGTGGGATTTGAATATGGTCTTAGGGCAGCTTACTCGTCCGCCATTTGAGCTGATGGCAACCTGCCATCTCCGCTACCTTTCTTGGAAGGTAGTTTTCTTGGTAGCACTGACGTCGGCTCAGCGAGTGAGTGAGCTTCAGGCCCTGGTGTCCGACAGGCCTTATACAAGGTTCTATAGGAACCGGGTGGTGCTCCACACACACCCCAAGTTCCTTCCAAAAGTGTTCTCTTCGTTCTACCTCAACCAGGAGGTAGTAGTACCTATCTTCTTTCCCAGGCCGCATGCCAGTTGAGCAGAGACAGTTCTGCATAACCTGGATGGTAAGAGGGTGTTGGCCTTCTACATTCAGCGTATGCAAGGCCATAGAAGGGCTTCTCGGCTCTTCGTATCCTATGACCCCAGTAAGCTGAGGATGGCTGTCTCTAAGTGTACGCTGTCCACCTGGGTAGCGGACTGTATTGCCTGGGCATACAAAGCGGCTGAGCTTCCATTGCAGGGTCGTGTTACGGCCCACCGGGTCAGAGCTAAGGCAGCATCAGTGGCTCATTCCCGCTCTGTTCCGCTGGCAGACATCTACCAGGCCGCCACCTGGTCTTCGGGACAGACTTTCACAACCCATTACTGTCTGGATAGGGAGTCCCAGTGGGACAGTGCTTTCGGCAAGGCTGTACTCCGTAACCTTTTCAAGGTCTAGGCAACTCCTGCCCTCTGACCCTTCTGTGTCAGGCTACTGGAGTGCTACTCTCTGTTAGATTCCTATTGTGGCTGCTTGCAGCTCTCGTAGAGGGAGCCTATTTTTCAGCTGTGGGTTCTCGGTAACCTATAGCTGGGGAGTCCCATATGTGAGGACTGACTTCCTGCTTGTTCTCGGAGAAAGCGTAGTTACTCGCCTGTAACAGGTGTTCTCTGGGGACAGCAGGAATCAGTCCTCATGACACTCCCTCCTCCCCTTGGAGTTGCAGTCCTATTATTATATTTTGTTCTTTTGCCGTCTTTTTAACTATGTCATTTAACTGAGCAAGATGGCACCCTTGGGCGGGAAGGGGACCGCGCATGTGTGATGCAATTCCCAAAGGCTTTCTTAAAAATCTGGGGATTTGTTCCACACGAGGGCTCCATCGGCACCGACGTCACCCATATGTGACGACTGATTACTGCTGTCCCCGGAGAACACCTGTTACAGGTGAGTAACTACGCTAACCTTGCCGTCAGGGTCGGCCCATCCACTAGATGAGCTAGGCAGCCACCTAGGACATCAGACCTCTGTGGGTGGCACAGCGTGTGCTTCAGCACACATGGCCTGCTGCTTCTGACCCCCCGACAGGAAGTTGACTCAGAAGCGACAGGCCATGTGTGCCGAAGGACATGGCCTGCTGCTGCTACTGTGCCATGCCAAGCCCCCCCCCCCCTCTCAGCTGCTGGGAGATGATGGCGTGGCTCAGAAGAGGGAGGGGGCAGCGCGGCATTGCTCAGAAGAGAGGGGTGGCATGACTGAGGCAGCAGAAACCCTTGGGCTGGTCCTGCTTGCAGTCATGATAATTCTCCAATTGGATAGATTTATTTTGTGTTAATTTTTCATTGAAGTTGTTTTCTGTATATGATTCTCAATTGAAAGTAATAAGGCAGCTGGTACAGTTTCCTTTATACTTTATTTGCCTAACTTTATAGTTGCTCTTGTAGTTTTTTCTTTAAAGAGAGAATTTTGTTCAAGCTAAGCAAAAATCTTATACAGATGTGTTCTATTGAAAATCTGAAAGATTAATTTTTTTCTTTCATTGTTTGTTTTTCTTCAAGTGGGAAACCATGGTTATGACAACGCTCTACCTAGCATGCACCCATTTCTGGCTGCCCATGGCCCTGCTTTTCGTAAAGGTTACAAGCACAATACAATAAAAAGTGTTGATATCTACCCTATGATATGTCACATCCTAGGATTGAAAGGGGAGCCCAACAATGGAACCTTTGCTAATACAAAGTGTTTGCTGTCGGATCAGTGGTGCATAGGTATCCCAGAAGCTATTGGAATAGTTGTTGGTGTCATCATGGTTTTGACTACCCTAACATGTCTTATAATTATAACGAAAAACAAAATATCTTCTCCACGTACATTTTCTCGACTCCAGCTTCAAGAAGATGACGACGATCCTTTAATTGGATAGCCTTTATGAGAGGATTCTACGTTTAACACAAAGCACAAGACAAGCTAGTATCTTGAAGCCAGTACTGTAAATTAAGGTAGTCATTAGATATCATAGTCATACACTGATGACTGTAACATTCTTCCACACCAGCAGAGGACAGTTTTGATAGCATTCAATAGAAATTGTGCATAAAATTTGAGTTTTTGAAGAGTCTGGAGTGAAGGGATAGTGTAACGTTTAGAGCAGCAGGCTGAGAACAGGGAATCCAGGGTTCAAATCACATTGATCTTCTTGTGACCTTGAGCAGGACACTTCACCCTCTAACGCCTTAGATACAAACTTAGATGGTAAGTACTCTTGGACAGGGACCTAACAATTGTACCTGCATGCATAACTTGCCTTAAGCTTGGATTTGGAAATATAGTCATCAAATCCAAATCCTGTCTCCTGTATCAGTTTCTTCTTTTTATAATTTCATTTTCTAATGGGAATAGAACCCACAATCAAAATTGCTATTTTGTAAATTGCCTTGCCACTCCATTACATGCCTGAAAGGGGTGGGGGGGGGGATATTCAAAGGCATTTACACACTTTGCCACTGCTACATGCCCTGATGCTAGCCAGTTGGTACTGGGACGTTCCAAGGAACCACCTGTCGATAACTGGGTAGTGGCAATATTCAGGCACTGCCCGGTTAGCAACATGTGGCGAAGGTCAGGCGCAGGAAACACTGGCCTAACTTTTGCCACAGAAGCTAACTAGGCAGCATCTGAATATTGCTGCTGCCTGGTTAGCTTCACCATAATCTGAGCAACCCAGATATTCAATGCCAGAGCCCAGATATGACCCTGGCATTGAATATCCGAGTTTAAAGTTAAGTGCCAGCAGTTAGCCGCTTTAGCAGTGCTAGCCACCAGAGGTGAATATCGGGCCCCTCGTTTTCAACACAGGCAACAATTTGACAAAAAAATGTGCTGCCACTCAAATTTTATTCATATTGACAAATAACATTGAGGACTGAATTTCTTTCTGTACATACATGTATTTTGTTATGTTTAAGTTTACAATATGTGCTGCAATCAATGCATCATTTCTCTATTGAATTCATTACACAGTTTAAAAAAAGAAAGCTAAGACAAATGTGTTTTAATAAATTTGCTTTCTTGATATGTCCACTAGACTTGCCTAACAAAACAGCATATAACTATCTTTTTAAAGAAAACTATTCTACTGTAACACGTGACTTAATCTATGATTTTGAAACTTTTAAATATATTTCCAATTGGAACTCTAATTGCATCTTAAAATCATCTAGAAATATAGTCACAATACTTGCACTTTGCATATTTGTCATAGAATTTTTAGGGTTGAGATTGTAGCATGGGATGATGGTTTTGAACCCACTCTTTCCAAATTGCAATATCTGTCTTGTGCCAAAATTTACCACGTGGTTAAGAGAGAATATCCTTTGTGTATGGAAATGCAGCAAGACATTGGATATATATTAATTTCATTTCATTTAGGTTTTATTTAAGTCGATGTAATTCTTGCTGAAGCTACACTATTTACAGCACTGATACCTAGAATTGTTCTTGCTTGCATTTATTGTATGCATAGTTATTCCATTATATCTCATACCTGCTCCTGTGGATTTTTTTTAAATTTGTTAGCATGTTAAGCTGGTCCACAGAAGCTTTTAAAGTACATTTTGTTTTAGTACTGATCACCACTGCACTGCACATTGGGGGGGGGAATGGGTGGCCGCTGGGGGGGGGGGGGGGGAATGGGTGGCCTGGGGGGGCCGGCCCTGGACATACAGGGCCGATTCTAATGTTGGCCCTGAATGGTACGTCCAGGGCCAGCGGCATATTCGGGGAAATTATTTCACCTCCGAAGTGGAATAACGTCCCTGGATGTGTGTTTTTTGTTTTTTGTTTTTTTTTTACCATGTTGGGGCAAGGGGGGCCAGGGGACATTCCCCGCAGCCTGATCCTGGCCTTAGGAGGCCAGATCGGGGGTCAGGCTGTGGGGAATAACCACTTTTTGCAGGCGGCCGACATCATGGTTCTTTAGTGGAGCTGTGGTGCTATGGCAACATGAAGCCATGGCACCTTGGCTCCATTGAAGAGCATTGACTGAGTTAACCGGGGACAGTCCTACACGTGCAGACCGGACTGAATCGCAGTCCTGGCCTGCACATGCAGGATTGGTCGCGATTCTGATCCCGCAGGGCTAGACGTGCCCCGCGGGATCAGAATCGCAATCCCCTCTGTATGTCCAGTTCAGACCAGACGTATAGAGGGGATCTACGTCTGGGACAGAATTGGGCCCATACTGTTTTGTATAGATTTTTTTTTTAAATGTCCCCATCCAAAGTGTAGTCATGATGAGCTATTTTTGTGTTGTGAGTATGGCAGTAAGTCTGCATCTTCCTTTGACTTTCCTTCCCTTATTTAAATGGACTCTCAGTTACCTGATGACTTATATATAGACGTAAGCTGAATTTTAGTAACTTAGGAGGAAAAGGTTTTTTGTTGATCAACAGCTGGAATGTTTTTCATTCTCTCCTTGCCTTCTACACATTAAGAGGGTAATTTTTATAGTCATTTTTGCGCATATGTGGCTCTTAAAAAAAAAATGTACTAGGCATAAAAGTAGATGTGGCATGCAGGTGTATACTTATAGTGTAGGCATTGTTGGGGGGCAGGTCTGGGTGAAGATGTGGGTAGAATTGTGAAATATACATGTAAATTCTAAACATTTATTTGCATACATCAGTCTACGTATGGTCGTTTTATGCCTGTTTTCAAACAGGTTTAATGTCTATGCTTGCAATATAGGCACAATCTCTGCAGCATTTATGCAGGTTTACAAATAGGCGCCTATTTGCCTTTATAAAATAGGCACTTTCCAGCCCCCGTGACCTAGGCACCCCGTAATGAAGTTGCCTTGCCCTAACAGGAAAGGCAAAAGGGGTTTCCAGATCATACTGCTAGACCAGTCCAGACAAACGGGTTATGCACCCCTGCCAGCAGATAGGGAGACAGAGAAAAAAACTCCAGAGCTGTGATTGGTCAGGCTCTGGGTGACATAGGCATACCCCTAGGGGTCCTATACAGTATTTTCTCTGTCTCAGCAGGAGAGGGCGGAGGGGCACTCTGCGACCAGCAAGACCTAAAAAGTTGAGAGTCTGCTAAAGACGGGTTTCTCATCGTCCGCTCTTTCCCTTCAAGCAGGGGTGTGCGGAGGTCTAGCAGCACAGGCCTCCCTTCGATGGATTCAGCAGCTTCCAGGTGATTCCGAGTTGGCTCGTTTAGAATCCATCGCTGCATTCCTGGCAGAGGCCTTCTATGATCTCTTGCGGCTGTCAACTCGCTCCATAGCACCGGTGACAGTAGCTCGGAGATGGCTCTGGCTGCATCAATGGGCAGCGGATGTTGCTTCGTTCAAAGACTCCAGCGTTTAGATGCCATTCGTCGAGTTCCACCGTTGGAAAGAGGACTAGGCCGTTACTCTGTCTATTTCGTGGTGCCAAAAAAAAAAAAAAGACGGCTCCTTTCGTCCTATCTTGGATCTCAAAGGCGTCAATCGCAGTCTCTGGGTACCACACTTTCGAATGGAGACTCTGCGATCCGTTATTGAAGTGGTACGCAAGGGGGAATTCTAGCTTCCCTCGATCTCGCGGAAGCATTCTTTCACATTCCCATTCGAGAGGGGCATCAGCGATTCCTTCGATTCGCGGTACTCGGTCAACATTTCCAATTTCGTGCGATGCCCTTCGGTCTAGCTCTAGCTCAAACCTTCTCCAAGGTAATGGTGGTAGTAGCTGCAGCCTTACGCAGCCGCGGCATCAGAGTACATCCTTATCTGGACGACTGGCTGAACGGAGTGGAACGGGTAAACGTAGATCGATTGTTTACGTTATCAGAATATAGAAAAACTAGGGGACATGCAATGAAGCTACAGAGTAAACTATTTAAGACTAATAAAAGAAAATATTTTTTCACTCAACATGTAATCAAACTCTGGAATTTGTTACCGGAGGATGTAGTAAAGGCTGTTAGTGTAGCTGGGTTTAAAAAAGGTTTGGACAAGTTCCTGGAGGAAAGGTCCATAAACCATTATTAAGAAGTGACCGAAGATATCAATGCTTGACCCAGTACAAGCATTGTGGAACTTGTGTCTCTTGGGGAAACTGCTAGGTACATATGACCTAGATTGGCCACTGTTGGAAACAGAATACTGGGCTTGATGGACCTTGGTCTGACCCAGTATGGCATATCTTATGTTCGCACAGACTCTCTCCCCGAGGCTTGCAGCACAGTCTCGGTGGTTGTTGCCTTTCTTGAGAACCTCGGCTGGGTAATCAACCGCGACAAGAGTTGTCTTCAGCCATCCCAGGAGATCGATTTTTTGGGGGCTCAATTCGAATCAGCCTTAGGTCGGGTCTTTTTGTCAATCCTCGATTCCTCAAGTTAACTTCTCAAGTTCGCAGTCTCCTAGCACAGGTCTCGCCTCTAGCATGGGATTACCTTCAAGTCCTGGGATCCATGGCGGCGTCCATAGATCTCTTGCCTTGGGCCAGAGCGCACATGCGCTGTCTACAGAAAGCTCTCCTGACAAAATGGTCGCCAGTTTTGGAAGACTACCACATTCGCCGTCCGCTTCACTCCAGGGTCAGACTAAACCTACGATGATGGCTCTCCTCCAGAAACCTCCTGAAGGGGGTTCCCTTAGGGACTCCGTGTTGGATTGTTCTAACAACGGATGCCTCTCTGTCCAGTTGCAGCACGCACTGTCGATCTCACACTGCGCAGAGCACTTGGACAGCACGCAAATCCCGCTGGACGATCAATCAACTAGAGGCACGAGCAGTACGTCCTGGCTCTACTGAGATTTCACACTCTTCTGCATGGGAAAGCAGTTCGGATACTATCCGACAACGTGACCACAGTTTCCTACATCAACCGTCAAGGAGGGACCAAGTGCACTGCAGTGTCGAACGAGATGGCTTTTCTTCTTCTTCCTCCTTGGGCAGAGAGAAATCTCCAAGCCCTCTCCGCCCAACACATTGCAGGAACCAACAATGTGAAGGTGGACTTTCTGAGTCGCAATACCCTCGACCCCGGCGAGTGGGAACTGGCCCCGCTAGCCTTCCAGAGGATAGTTCAAAAATGGGGGTCGCCGGCGATAGATCTCGTGGCGTCGGCAGCGAATGCCTAAGTTCCGAGTTTCTTCAGCCGTTGGAGAGAACACGGGACTCTCGGCATCAATGCATTGACTCAGACTTGGCCAGAAAACCAGCTTCTTTATGTTTTTCCACTCTGGTCCATGATCGGCAGGATCCTGCAGCGAATTCGGTCGCACAGGGGGCCGGTAGTCCTCGTGGCCCCGGATTGGCCAAGAAGACCATGGTATGCCGATCTCATAAGGCTTTCACGGGGGTCGCCGTTGCAGCTGGCAGCTCCCTCCGGACTCCTCAGACAGGGACCGATCTTCATGGAAAATACAGCTCCCTACTCGCTTACGGCTTGGCTCTTGAACGCCGCCGTTTGACCCGTAAGGGGTATTCGCCTAAGGTGGTGGCTACCCTCCTTAGCGCACGACGGTCTTCAACATCTGCTGCTGCTGCGAGAGTGTGGCGCGTCTTCGAGGCTTGGTCTTCACGTCATCACTTGTCCCCGTGGCGTACCTCAATTCCTGATATTCTTGCCTTTTTACAGGACGATCTTGATAAAGGGTTGGCACTCGGTTTGCTTTGAGTGCACATGTCTGCCTTGACATGTTATCGGGTCCGGTGCTCGGTAGATCCCTTGCTTCCCACGCTGATGTGTCTCGGTTTCTGAAAGGAGTCAAACTGCTTCGTCCTCTGACCCGTCCGGTAGTTCCTCCTTGGGATTTCGCACTAGTTCGCACTCGGAAATCCGCCCTTTGAGCCTTTGAAGGAAGTGTCTCTTCTAGATTTGACGCTCAAAATGGTATTTTTGGTAGCAATCACGTCGGCTCGAAGAATCGTGGCGCTTCAAGCTCTCTCATGCAGGGATCCGTATCTTTCTTTCTCTCCTGAGGGGGTAACTCTTCGCGCGGTTCCTTCCTTCCTGCCCAAAGTGGTTACTCCTTTTCATGTCAGTCAGCCCCTGCTATTGCCTGCCTTCTCTAACGAACAGTGTGCGGGTAGGTGCAAACGTTTTCCCTTCCTTGACCTCAGGCGAGTTCTCCTTCGCTATTTGAAAGTTGCCAATTCCTTTCGCAAGACTGATCATCTTTTTGTTCTCCTTTCGGGGCCGCGCAAGGGTTTGGCTGCTTCCAAGCCTTCTATCGCTAGGTGGCTGCGTCGTGCCATTGAATCGGCTTACATTCTCCAAGGCCAGCCGGTTCCAGAAAGGCTTCAAGCTCATTCCACTCGAGCCCAATCCATATCATGGGCTGAGAGGTCCCACGTCCTTCCTCTTGATATTTGTCGAGCGGGCACCTGGTCGTCCTTGTCCTCTTTTGTTCAGCACTATCGTTTGGATATACAGGCCCGAGAGGACAGTCGTTTCGGAGTTGTGGTGCTGTCGGCGGCTCTATCTGCCCACCCTGAGGGTAATTAGCTTGGGTACTTCCCGCTTGTCTGGACTGGTCTAGCAATATGATCTGGAAGGAGAAATTTCACTTACCGTTGATTTCCTTTCCTGGAATACTGCTAGACCAGTCCAGAACCCACCCAGCTTGTCGGAGGCACTGGTACTTGTGCAGAGCAGCCGACAGTCATAGGCTCCGCGAGCACATCCGGAGTTTGTTTCCTGGGAATGTGTCAAAGCAGTCATTTCAGGCTTCTTCCCTTGGAAATGATATTTGATCCTCCTCTTCCGTTTTTCGTTCGCGTTGAGGGGTTGAGTTGGTTCCTTTTTTTTTTATTTTTTTTTTTTATTGAAAGTCTCCAAAGATTACAGAGATACAAGAACCACAAAAATCTTCAGAACAGATACAACAGTATCAACATAACATCAGGTCTCAACAATAATCTATAATATGTCTTCATTTTTACTCGTTTATAATAGAGAAACTAAAACCCCCACCCCCCCGAGCTCCCTTTCCCCCCCACTAAAGACACCCCCACCCCCCCTCCCCACCTCCCTTCCCCACCCCCCCAACTATGGCTCGTTAAGGCTAGGGCTTGGGACAGAGGTGAGCTAGGGGACACTCCTAGGGAACAAATCACCAAAGAGGCCAGAAGATCACTCCTAGATATCCAAAACAATCATGCACCAAAGCGAGAAACAAAGGGCGCCCACACCTGTTCAAAGCGAGCCAGACGCATCCGGCTAGCCGCTACCCCCCGTTCCATAGAGTATGTATCCCACATGCGTTCCAGCCAGACCTGGAAGGAGGGGGCCAAAGCATGATTCCAGGCCGCCGCCAGGGATAGTCGGGCTGCGTTCAAACCGTGCCGGAGTAAGGCAAGTTGCAAAGCCCGGGCCCCCGGCACGGAGGTTCCAAAAAGGAAAATCCCCGGATCCCAAGGGATGCTCAGTCCCAGAAGCATCTGCATCCGTAACTGGACACCTCTCCAAAAAGCGCGAATGCGGGGACACTCCCACCAAATGTGTCCCAGGGTACCCCGCTGCCCACAGTTGCGCCAGCACAGGTCCCCAGCCCCAGGAAACATGCGCGCGATCCGCGAAGGGGTCATATACCAACGATACAGCAGTTTATAGTTCGTTTCTCGGGCGTTAGTCGCTATGGAGCTCCTCCACAGGCGGGCTTCCACTGTCTCCCACTGCTGATCAGTATAAGAGAGCTTCAAATCGGAGTTCCAAAGCACCCTATGACGGGTGGGGCACGCCTGGGCCCCCTGCAAATGGGCGTATAATGTCGCCACAAGACCCTTTGTAGTAGTACACCCCTCACAATAGCGCTCCAGATCCGTCAGGTCCCGAGCAACCTGGGGCCGGACGGACCTAGAATTGACCCAATGCGTCACCTGCAGATAGCGATAGAGATGCCCCGCCGGGAGGCCAAACTCGTCCCTCAATGCACAAAACGGGTACAGTCGACCATCAACAAAAAGTTGGCCGACCCGACTGAGGCCAAGGTTCCCCCATTGCCGAAAAGCTACATCACTTAAACCCGGCGGGAAAGAAGCGTTTTCAACTATAGGGGCTAAAGGGGATAGATCCACGTCACGGGATCGGAAATGCCGATCCCAGCAGCAGAGGGTATGAAGAATATAGGGATTACTGATGCATTTGCCACGGCGAAGCCTTGGGCCAATCCACAGCCAGTCCCCCAACCCCGCTCCCCCCGCCAAGCTCATTTCCATCTGCACCCATTGCTTAGTGCTATCGGCAATCATCCATTCCACTCCCGCCCTACACTGCGCCGCCGCATAATACCACTGTAAATTGGGCATGCCCATACCGCCGGAGCGCGTGCGGGCAAAAAGAACTTGCCGCGCCAAGCGCGGGCGACGATAGTGCCACACAAACTTCATGAGCATTTGTTGCCAGGATGCCAGAATAGCTCGCGAGATGGGGATCGGGAGAACCTGAAAAAAATAAAGAAAGCGGGGAACAATCACCATCTTGACTACGGCTATACGCCCAAACCAGGAGAGGAGCAGGCCGTTCCAGACTTCTAAGTCCCGCCGAACCTGGCGAAGCAAGGGATCAAAGTTGGCCTTGAAAAGATCCGCCCGTTCCACGGTGAGGTTCACCCCTAGGTATCGCAGTGCTCCTGACACCCAACGAAGAGGATAAGCCTCTTGAAGTTCCGCACAGACCGCCCCAGAGACCCCAACATTCAAGATCTCCGATTTGGTATAATTAATTTTGAAGCCGGAGACTCGAGAAAAATTGGCGAACAGCTGCATCGCGACCGGAAGAAAAGCGGACGGATTCGCCAGGGATAGAATGATATCATCCGCGAAGAGCGCGATCCGATACTCCGCAGGACCGATGCGGACCCCTCGCAAACCGGGATGATCTCGAAAGCTCTGGGCCAGCGGTTCCATCGCCAGGGCAAAGAGCAAAGGCGAAAGAGGGCAACCCTGTCTCGTGCCTCTTTCCAAAAAGAAGTGTCTCGAGTGACCCCCATTAACCCGAACGCACGCCTGGGGCTGCTGGTAAAGGCTGCGAACCCAACCAATATAGTTAGGGCCAAAGCCCATCATCTCCAGAACACACCATAGATAACCCCAATCCACCCGGTCAAATGCTTTTTCCGCATCAATTCCCACTAGCAACGCTGGTTGTGGGTCCCGCTGAGCCACATGAATAATCTGCAACATGCGCCGAATGTTGTCGGCGGCCTGTCGACCCGGCACAAAGCCAACCTGGTCTGGATGGACCAAGCCCGGGAGAACCCGATTCAGACGCGCGGCCAACACGGAAGCAAAGATTTTAACATCAACGTTTAGCAGGGAGATGGGGCGGTACGAAGCCGCATCATGCACGGGCTTACCGGGTTTGGGTATCATCACAATCAGCGCCTCACGTTGGGACGGGGGAAGGGAGGCTGCCCCCAGGACCTCATTAAACAAACAGGTCAGGGATGGCGCCAATTGTGTTCGGAACTTCTTATAGTATTCTGCCGGAAAACCATCACTACCCGGCGCGCTGCCAGTTTTCAGATGCCGTATTGCTTGTTCCACTTCATCAATCGTAAATTCTGAGTCCAGCTGGGCCCGGTCAGAGTCAGAAAGACGCGGTAGAGCGGCCCCCTGAAGATAATCCTGCACTTGATCCCTACCAGTGGGCTCCACTTTGTAGAGTCGCTCCAAGTAATCAGCAAAGAGATCACGGATCTCCCGGGAGATGACCCTCGTCTGCCCTCCAGCGTCGCGTAGTTCGCGGACCACTCTCGTGGACTGCTGCTGACGCAGGCGCAAAGCCAAAAGGCGGCCAGTTTTGTTCCCATATTCATAAAAGGTTTGCCTTAATTTCCGATGCTTGTTGTCTAATTCTCTCTGCATACATGCATCTAGGTTCGCTCGAACCGTCCGCCACTGGCGTAGGACCCGCCTCGACCTGGTTCGGGCGTGCTCCAGGCCTAGGCGAGCAGACTCCCCCACCAAGTAATCATGAGCACGTGTCCACATTTTACGCGTGCGGGCTGCCTCAGCCATAAGTTGACCGCGGGCTGTGGCCTTATAAGCATCCCACACCGTGGGGAGGGGGACATCCCCAGTATCATTAAGCTCAAAGAAGGCCTTAATAAAGTGGGCGTGATCTTGCACTGCGCCCTGCCGTCGTAGAAACCGCGCGTCTAAACGCCAAGACCGGCGATACTCACTATACATGCCGTTCGGGAGGGTGAGCCAGCACGGGGCATGGTCTGACCAGGTCAGCGCTCCCAGTCCAGCCTGCACTCTCCCGTCCACCAAGCGCTGATCCAACAAAAAATAATCAATGCGAGTGTGGATCTGATGGACCGGGGAATAGTAAGTATAACCCCTCTCTCCCACATGGGTGTCCCTCCAGATGTCCCGGAGGCCCAAGTCGAGCATCAAGCGCTGAAGGGCATTTGCCGATCCCCCCATTCCCCCCCCCCAGTGCGGCCCATAGAATCCAAATGGGGCACTAGGTGCGTGTTACAATCCCCACCCAAGACAATGGGGCCTTTTGCAAAATCCGCCAATAAGGCTTTCAGTCGTGTAAAAAAGGGCCCCTGACCCGTATTTGGTGCATAGATATTAGCTAGAGTTAGCAAATGTCCGTCTAGACGGACATTCAGGAAAAGCCACCTCCCCAAGGCATCTCGCTTTATCTCTTCAATCTGCAAGGAGAGGCTCTGATGAAATAGTAGAGCCACTCCCCGCTTTTTCCGGCCCTGCGTGTCGGAGGCCACCCGCACCTCAGTGTATGGGGATCGTTTTAGCCAGCCCTGCTTTGAGTTTTGAAGATGGGTCTCCTGCAGGTAAACAATGTCCCCTCGCAAAGTACGCAACTCTGAGAACAGTAGGGACCGTTTCCGCGGGGAGTTAAGGCCCTTAACATTCAAAGAGACAAAGCGCACCATTAGGAAATGCAACCCAACCCCTCACAACCGCTGGCCACCCAAAAAGTCCCAATGGGGGCTTCCCCCAACAAACCCATGAAATTAAGTAATCGGGCCCAGCTGGTCCACCCTCCAAGAACAAAAACCATATGTCCACCTCCCCAGCCCAAACATACCTCCCAGCTCCATATTGAAAAACCCCCCCTCCCACCCATCACCCCCCCCTTCCCGTCAATACCACCTGCCTGTCTGAGTTAATACAGGACACGGTAAATTGACCACAAACCCCTTACCCCCCAAAACCCATAAAGTGAAAGCTCAACCTAAACATAGAAAGAAAAACATTCCCCCCACCCCTCCCCCACCCTTCCCGGATCATCAATCCCATCATGTCCTCCCATCAGAGCAGCAACATCAGTAAAACATGAACAGATCAACCGCCGCCCCCCATGGGGCATGGGGTGGGGACCCCAGGCTAAGCTGTGCCACCAGTTATCCAAAAATCGAGGGACCCACTGATCAAGACTCCCTAAAAAAAAAAAAAAAAATCAATACAAATGGGAGGAACTCTCCAACTCCACAAAAGTATCAGGCGGGCTTGCCCACCCGGGTCCACTTGGAATGTTGGGGCTTAGGGGGCGGCGGATGAGGCTGGGCATTATCATCAACTAGACCCGCTTGGCGAAGAGCTCGCCAAGCTTCAGAATAGTCCTTTGCAGAAATCTTCTTGTTGCCCAAGAGAAAGTTCATCCTGAATGGGAAGGACCAAGAATAGCGAATCCCCTTGCTGTTCAGGACCGCCGAGACTGGTTTCATCTCTCTCCGGCAAGCCAAAGTGAACATCGAGAGGTCCTGGTAGATGGACACTGTCGCGTCCTGGAAGCGGATCGTCGTCTTCTCCCGACCTCGACGTATAAGAAGCTCAGCATCAGAATAGCGTAGGAATCTCGCAATGACATCTCGTGGCTGGTTGTTAGGGGGCTTTCCTAAAGCGCGGTGAACCCGTTCGATTTCCATTCCAGAAGCATGGGTAGCCAACTCCTCCGCCGGGAGCAACTCCGCTATCAGCAGCTTGAGCACAGTAGGCAGGTCTTCCCCGCCCCCTCCCGCCTCTGGAATGCCACGAAAACGTACATTATTGCGGCGGGAGCGGTTTTCGATGTCATCAATTTTATAAGTCAGCTCCATGGTCTGCGCACGCTGCCTGTCAAGGGCACATTGTAAATCCATCAGGGTCCCATCATGATCAACCACTTTGGTCTCCACGTCCTCTACTCGGGCTCCCAATTCCTTAACCTCGGTCCGAAGTTCTGCGACATCTTTCATCAGATTGTCCCGGAATGTGCGGAACTCATTGGCCAATGCTGCAAAGCCCTGACGGAGCTCTTGTTTAATTTGAGCTGAGATGAGTGGCTTATGGGGGTCCAAATCCTCTTCACTGACAGTCTCATCATCGGAACCCGGTGGAAGAGAGTGGTCGCATGGGCTGCTTGAGGCGCCTGACTTACCCTGCAACCGCTGGGAGGAACGCATTCCCTCCCGAGTTTCAGAGGTTTTGGCTTTAGCAGCCATCACACAGAGTCCCCAAGTTCACACAGTGGTAGGAGAGATAGAAGCAATACCAGCAAAAGGGAAGGCACCAGTGCACAAGATCACACCAGCCCGTAGAATAGCCACCTCTTCACAGTGTCAGGAGATGCGGGTAGGCGATGTCAGCAAAGCAACAGGCCCTAGTGGAACAGTGGAACAAAAAGTTGTATACTGCCTCCGGTCCCCCTGGGAAGACAGCCCAGCACAACGCAGGAGAAAGTAGGCTTCAGCGGGACACCTAGCCGCAGAAAGACAGCCCCGGTCACCAGCTTCAGGTACAAGTCACAGTGCAAAGGAAAAGGATAGATATACAGGCTTACCCCCCTCAGGGCGTTTTGCAGTAGCAGGAGGAGATGTCAATCACCGATCGATGCCACGCGGTTTCCAGACAGGCTCTCTGCAGGCCTCGCAGGCAGAAGTTCAGCGGCACGTGCAGCGGTCTCAGGGCCCAGAATATTTATTACCCCGGATCAGCCGGTTGCCTCACGCTCCACAGCAGCGCGCCCAGGAAGCCGCCGCTCAGCTGTTTGAGGCTCCTCTCTGCTTCGGCGCCAGTGGAACTACGTGGGGGGCCTAGCTGAAGGCCGCGGGAGCAGTCGAACTCAGGGCCCGCAATCGGAGGGAGGCGCACAGTCAGGCAGGCTGCAAGGGCGATCTCCGCGGTTTCCCAGCTCCAGCGTGTCCGCCAAGCAGATGATAAAGGTACCGCGGGAGAGTGCTTGCCTGCGCCGGTCCAAGGTAGAGGAAGAGAAGCGGGTTGCTGCAATTAGTCGTGGGTGCTGATTAATGCGGTTGGTAGTAAATTCAAGCAGATAGAGGCGGGAGAGAGCAACATCTAGCAGGCCAGGCTGCACGGTGAGCTTCTCGGCGCTCCAGCCTCCGGAGGTCCCGCAGAATCACTGAATCAGGGTCCGAGGGAGATTGCTGGCTCACGCTGATCTCGGTCAGGTACGGGGAGGGGGGCAGAGTGCGGGTGTTATCATATAGTAGCAAATGTTAGGGGCGAGGGGACGGAGCACTAATAAATTGCGGCCATCTTGCAGTGGGCTCACGAGCGCCCCCCCCCCGAGTTGGTTCCTTTTTTAAGGGTTCATAGTTGAGTTTTGTCCGTGAGATGTTGCCTTTTTGGCTTGTTACATTGTTACTGAATAGGACCCCTAGGGGTATGCCTATGTCACCCAGAGCCTGACCAATCACAGCTCTGGAGTTTTTTTTTTTTCTCTGTCTCCCTATCTGCTGGCAGGGGTGCATAACCCGTTTGTCTGGACTGGTCTAGCAGTATTCCAGGAAAGGAAATTAACGGTAAGTGAAATTTCTCCTTAATGTTGCCTATTTCATAGATCCCAAATAAATCTTGAATCCGTGCAGGATAAAAAAACTCCCATATGTGAACCTAATTATATATCACTAACAGGTGCTCAACAATTAATAAACTCCTTTTTGATACTCTATATTTGTTAGACTATGTTCATCAAAGCTGCTATCATCAGCCGCTTCTAACTTTATAGTCCCTTTTGTTCTTTTTAGATGGTCAATAAGTTCTCAATCCTTTTTTTCTTGTTTTTCAATAAGATTTCAATCTCTACTGTAGCATAAAAAGCTCATCCTGATGTAAGGAGATAATAGCATGATATACTTTTAAGTTTTAATCTCTATGATGCTTCCCAATGAAAACTGCTGACCAAAACTGTCACGTTTCGAATAGTAAGAACTTATTCTGCTTCAGGGCTGTACAATCCTCAATCCTCTCACACATTAAACCAATTCACTTATCTATTCAGGAGAACTTCATTCTGTCTTCCAATGACATTATACTGATTCCTTCTGTGAGCAACCCAAGCTTCAAACATGGCTACGGCATTTTTTTATATAGGAGCCATTTCCAAGCATCGCCTCCCTTAGACTATTGGTGCTTCATCCACCAATGAATTCAGGGATTCCCTCTTTCTAAAAAAAAGTTTAAAAAATTCCCCATTTCTTTAAAAGAACAATGCTGGAATTCCCCTACAATGTAAACCAGTCAATCTGTCTATTCAGTCCTTCTAGTATCACAGTATTTAAAGTAAATATCCAATATCATTCCTTGTAATTCAGTCTGCCCCCTCTATTTTCCCCTTGCTAACTTAATGGAACATCATCCAAAATCCTCCATTTTAAATCACCAAAATCATGATGAAATGCCTCAGTGTTCCACCGCTGAAGCTGAGTGTGTTCCTGTATTTATGCATGATCAATGCTCCCATACAAAGAACGTCTTCTCCTACCTACATATAGTTTAGTACATGAAGGATCTTGTCAAAGACTTTCTGAAAATCCAGATATACTATATGAACTGGCTCATCTTTGTCGACCTGTTTATTCACACCTTCAAAAAAAATAACAGATTAGTAAGACAAGACTTTCCTTGGCTACATCCATGTTGGCTTTCTCCCATTAAACCATGATTGTCTACGTGTTCAGTTTATACTTGTTTCTACCAGACAGGTTCTCACCGGTCTGTAGTTTCCCGGATCACACCTGGAACCCTTTTTAAAATTTGCTATTACATTGGCCATTCTCCAATCTTCAGATACTACAGATGATTGTAATGATAGTTCACAGATTACTAACAGTAGGTCTGCAATTTCATATTTCAGTTCTTTCAACACCCTGGAATGTATACTATCTGGCCCTGGTGATTTGCTATTCAGTTTCTAGATGAAATAAATGACTGCTGCTTCAAGCAGCTGGTTCATGAACCAACAAGAGGAGAATCTTTCATTTAGTGCTATATATTCGAACTCTGCCATCTTATTTTGTAGACTTCTAGCATTTGCATGCAGGCATTTTAGAGGTTGTATTTTTTTCATATTAATCTGGCTGTCAGTCTCTGTACTTTTGTCTTTATTGCATATAATTATCCCTGGGAAATCTTATAAGCATGTAAAATGCTATTCTACACGCTCAAGCCACTTATAAAATTACGTCAATAAATGTTTGACTCATATTTTTTTGTAAGATAAAACCCCTAGAACCCCCATATAGCCAATTCTAAGAACTTAAAATATTTCAAATTGAAAGAAAATTTGGTGTTCTCTTGTGATAGTATTGCTAACTAACTGAAGTCATAAATAAAATTGAAAGCTAAAAAAGCAATTAATAGTTTTCATTTAAGGTTTGGATGCAGTGGACTGCCATGCAACAGAACAGATTTTATTCTCAAACTCAGCTGCTCTTTTTGGCCAAAAATCATGATTCTGAAGAACAGTAATACTGAGTACCCGTTTCCCATGCATGTTTACTAAAATGTACTACCCCATAGCATGCAGTTCAGTGTATGCTAATTGCTACACGGACAGCGCAGGGTGCTGCACTAATTACCCTACGCTAACCAGTTGGTATTTTAGTGAGTAGAGACAGAGTGGGATGGGGCATAACATTAGTGCTGACTGCACTTAGCATGGGTCTTATGGGTGTGTGCTAACTGCAAACTGCATCTGTTGCCATTAGCATGGGTACACCTCAATTGCTACTGGTACAGCCTTTAGTAAACCTGCCCCTTAGTGCAGTACTATCCTGTTTAAAACTTCACACATTCTGGAACAATATGTGTAATTTTTACAAAGAGAGACTCCTTTCTGGTAGATTGAAGTGAAGAATGGGAAGGTACATATTGATCAGTTATGTACAAAGCAAGTTGTATGTAATATCAGATCATTGTGCTTAAAAAAATAGTTGCATATTGTCTTTCTCCTTTTATATACACAGTCTCCCATCTGACTAAGACACTTAATCTATGCTGCTTTTGTCAATTTTTGACTGCTTGTGAGAGTCTTTTTTTTTGTGGAAGATAATCTGAACCTGAGCCATCGAGGATTAATTTAGAATGCAAAACTTTGCCAACTGGGCTAGCCTGGTGGCCATAAAATTGACTTTGGTTCAGTTCCCAGGCAAGGATTCTGATCCCTGACTGATGATGGTTGAGTGGCTGGGAATGCTGTGGAGGTAACATTCATAGCAGCGGTTGGATTGAGTTCTACTTGTTGTTTAAAACAATGACACCTAGTGACCAACTCGTGTCCCATGGTTATAGAGTTCCAGAAAGAGTCCTGGTGTGAGGCCCTTAGCAAGGGCTGTTGCCACAATGAAGGGGACTAAGTAGAGTTGGGAAGGATATCAAATAGGAGGAAAAATCCCCAGAATGTTATAGTTGAAGGCTCACTGTGCCAGATCCCAGCCCTAGTCTCAACTGAGAATCCCAAAGTAGCAGGAGAAAACTTCTGGGTCCAAGAAATAAACCTCAGTAACATAGCGGGGCAATTTTTAAATAGCCTGCATTGTTACAAAGTGTTTTTTAAAAATTAGTTGCAAGCATATGTAGTAAGAAGTTTTTCTTTTTGAAAATTAACTAGCATAAAATACACCTGCTAAAAGCATCTGCACACTTGATGCCTGCTATTTGTGTAGGCAGCAGGGGGAGGGGTGAACTAGCACAGGTGCTTTTTTTTTTTAAAACCACATGTACATGTGCTGACTTTCTTCCTTAACCTAAATGCATCACTCTTTAAACTAGTTAAAGTACTTGCACTATAGAAACTCATAGATATTTTTAGCTGGATGGTAGAGACAGAACAACTGACCTATGTAAATGGTTTTTGAAAATTGTTTTCATAATTTTTAAAAAAAGGACAATGATGGGCCATACAGCCGGACCTACAGAGTCCAGTGCACAACTGGCATAGCATCCAGTATGAAAACACATCACACAAAATGGTAATAAAATGGGTGTTTATATAAGCACTAGATTGTCTAAACATGTTTGCTAAATTTAAAATCTTAATTAACCTCCTAGTGAAGCATATATATGTGTAACTCATGTTTTCTCAATAATACCAGATGAATGTGGGGTTTTGGAAAAAAAAGGTTTGTTTTCAATTTGGTGTATTCACTTTTTGCTGTTCAGCATAACATTTCAATTGTTGTTTTGCTGTCAGTATAAAATCTTTAACCACATAAGGAATGCAAGCAGCTACTAAGTTTTATGCCTTTAAAATTCATTCTTTTCAGATTTGAAGTTATATGTTCATTGACTACTTAATTGATTTTAATTTATTTGGCATGTTATGGAATATTTATTTTAAATTAGCAAAATTATCTATACTTCCAATTTCATGTTAACTGTGCAATGCTTTTTATTTTTTCTAAACTGAATTACTAAAAGAAACGGCTAATGATTGGAAATTCTGTTTTTAAAAATGTGTAGTGCCTTAAAATAAAATATATTTTATCAGATTTTTTACTTTGAGTGGCTCCTGTGGAAAAGCTTATTGCATATGATTGAACATGAAAACTATTTTCTGTAGAATTGTTGAACAAACTCTTAATCTTCAAGATTTTTCCTATTTCATTTCTGTCAAAAACAATTTTCATACTAGCAATGATAGTATGAATAAATTGATAAGATAATCTAAAACACCTCCAATTGTTGTGTTGAGTTCTTTTTTTGTAAGGGGAGATTTTAAATGGTTGTTTAGAAGTGCAAGAACATGACATCAAAATGATAGAGATGCATGATCATCTCTTCAGAGGTTTTGAACGTTTAAGACAGAGAGAAATAATTTGCTTAAATATAATTTTTATGTCTATTATTTAACTACATAGAGAAGCTTATTCAATGAATCCATGCTAGGTTCCTGGAACTAATTCTGGCAATCGTTTCAATGCATTCCCAGTTCCCATTACTAGTCACCTACTTAGTAGTTCACCAAGAGAAGCTTCCATCTAAACTCCCTGGTTTATGGAGGAATCTTTACCTTCTCAAGATTTGCTGTCTCGAATATTCTAAAGGTTTCTTTTAACATAGTGATATATTAAAGTGAATCCTATATTATAGACAGAAACCCTTAAAAGCATAAAACTGACCATTCGTAGTTGCCTTTACTAATGATGACTACCCCATGTTTGTCATCACTTTGGAAACCTTACATTTAAATGTCTTGTGTGCTTTCCTGTCACCCATTGTAACTTCTTTTCCTTTCTGCCTGATTGGCTTTCTTGTATTTTAAGCTTTGTAAACCGCTATGTTATTAATTGAATAGCGGTAAATCAAGACAATAAACATAAACATTACCTGTCCTGATACTTGTGAATCAGAATACTTATTTCCACTTCAGCCTCTAGTCCATATTCTTAATGACCTGACTGCTGAAAGGGTAGAAAATGGGAGAATTTGGGGGCAGTTTTCAAAGTCAGTTTTTTACTGCTGATTCTACTCCAAGTTTCAAAATAAAAGTACATATGTATTCCATATCATCCTGCTAGACCAGTCCAGACAAGTGGGTTGTGTTCCCCTACCAGCAGATTGGTGGAGACAAGAATCAATGAAATGTCCAGGATTCAATGACATGACTCCCATGCCTCTATCCCCCTCAGCCACCAGAGGTCTCTTCAGTATTTCTTGTCTCCAGCAGATGGTGGATGGAGTTGTGCAGCCAGAAATTTGGAAGGATCTGGAAGAGATGGGCAGCCTCATACAAACTCAACACCCTTTCCCTCCTCCTCTGTTCCCCCTGCTCTCTCCCAAAGATTGCAGAAGGCTCTCGGAGGAATCTGCCTGCCAGCCACCTTAAACACAATGCCTGCGAAGCCAGAGAAATAGTTTCAGGGGAGTAGAGCTGAGCCCAGCACGGATTTCTGCCTAGGAATCTCAGGGTGAATACCAAGGCTTGACCTAGTCATTGTCCTTATTTGGGGACTCCTAATTCCATCCATCTGGGGTGCAATTTGAGGTGGGGTGCTGGCGACCATTGGCACAGTATGGTGGTTTTCTGCATGTGTTAATAGCATTTTTACTATTGTGTGTCTGGTGGTCACACGATCCTCGCATGCATTCCGCCCATAATGCATGTTGCTGTGTAAGCGCTGTTAATGCATGCTTGCTGGCCTTAGCGCATGCTGTTTGATACTTGCCTTAACTCTTTATGGCTTCTTTCAGGAAATGCTGTTTGGCCTATGGCAAGTAACGTGCCTCATCTCCAGCTTCTGGACTCTGCTCTTCTTGCATGGAAGCTCCTGAGTTGTCCCTGGAGAGATTGCTCTTGCTCTTACTCTGTACTCTGGGGGATGCAGTTAGTCCAGACTTGCCTGCCTTCGGGCAGGAAATGGCGGGTGGCACTGTTGGTAAGGATAACTAGCCAGCTTCAGGTTGCAGCAACCATGCTGTGTGCCACTCCCTGACCTCTAGAGGATCGACAGCAACTATGTCCCCTGCTATTGGGGTGTCATTTCCATGAGGAGATCCTCTGGAGTCCAGATTGTCCTTCCCAGAATTATTTTTCTTTTTCACAACAGTCCTAGGCATTCTGGCATGGAAATTCAGACCCTGCGACCTCTGGGTTCCCCTGAGCGCAGTCTTGTGAGGGGCAGGCTGAGAGTGGAAGCCCTGTTCAGTTGCCTATGGCTAAGCTTCCCCAGCAAAGGGCACCCCCTGGAGATGGGGATCAGCTGTGATCTTTCCAACATTTGGACTATGGATTGGATTCAGTTGTCTGATGTGGAGGAAGTACTCGCGCCTTCAGAGTATAGTGAAGAGGTTGATATTATCCCCCTATACCTGGAGGAGAAACTGGAGGTGTTGATTACCAGGGTCTTATTTATTTATTTATTTACATTCTCTTATATACCGCGCTATTCTGCATCAGTGCGGTTTACATTGAACAAACTGAAATTACATTGAACAGGGCATTATAACTTGGAGATAACTATTTTACAGGGAACATGGGCTATGGAGGGTTAAGTGGCTTGCCCAAGACCACAAGGAGCACCTGTGGGACTAGAAACCCCAGTCCTTCCGGCCCAAGGTTGCTGTCCTCTAGTGGGATTTGAACCCCCGACCTTCCGGCCTGAAGTACCTTGCCCCAACCACTAGGCTACTCCTCCACTCCACTTATCTACTTTGACCTTGGTGGATACTCCAGTAAAGATGCATCCACTCCTGCAAGGACTATGGAAATCCACTACTGTTTTTCCATTCCTGGAGGTGCTCAAGGACCTGTTCTGGTTGGAGTGGGATTTCCTCAGCACCCCGCCTAAGGGGATCAGGATGTATAAGAAGATGCATGCTCTCCTAGAAAAGGAATGCATTGTGTGGTTTGGTATTTTCAAGGTGGATGCACAGGTCACGGCAGTTACCAGACAGACCTCCATGCCTGAAGAAGGCGGATCGGCCTTAAGATACTGTGGACCAAAAGGTGGATTTGTGTTAAAAAAAAAAAAAAAAAAAAACTAGTTCACTGTGGCAGCTGCAATTCTTCAGTTGGCGGTATGTGCAAGCCTGACATCTCAAGCTCTGCTGTGGTGGATTCAGTCTATATCTCAAGCTCTACTTCATTGGATTCAG
The DNA here is from genome assembly GCA_033557465.1 of Ichthyophis bannanicus. Lineage (NCBI taxonomy): Eukaryota > Metazoa > Chordata > Amphibia > Gymnophiona > Ichthyophiidae > Ichthyophis > Ichthyophis bannanicus. The sequence continues at coordinate 1,111,746,918 of CM066033.1, read as the reverse complement.
TCTCTTCCACTGGATGATTCTAACCCTCTTTTGGAGTCTGCTACAGCCTTCCTTTCTAATGCCATGTATAGTAAATGACGGCAGATAAAGACCAGTATGGTCCATTTAGTCTGCCCAGCACAATGTCAAGAGTTAGGTACACCTGCCGCTCCGTGCAGGCCACACCTCCCCATGTCTTTGCCCAGGGGTGAACTCACCACTCCATGTAGGACACCCCTATTTGTTGAGGAATTTGATGGTTCAGTTTATTTTTATATTTTCTCATTGCTGTAAAGGGATCCTCTGTGTCTTTCCCATGCCCTTTTGAACTCCGTCACTGTGTTTGCCCCCACCACTTCCATCGGGAGGGCATTGCAAGCATCCACCACCCTTTCAGTGAAAAAGTATAAAAGTATGGCCTGGTATGTCGAGCGGCCAGGGATTGTGCCCTATTGACAGTGTCATGGTATTGGCTTGGCTCTGACATAGGGCAGTGGACTTATCTTCCAAAGCCTGATTGCCTATCTGGCCTTAGAGGGATGCTTCTGTTGGGTTTGATTTGGAGACGTGATGAAGGACCTAGGCAAGACAAAATCTTTCCATCTTCCAGAAGACAGGTCCAAGGGGCCTGTGAACTGGGCAGGCACCTCTCTTCCATCAGTCTCTGCCTGCTCCTCATGGGTGCACTGGTCAGACTCACAGGGGTCTTAGGATGCCCATCACTACTGGCCTGGAAAGCCTCTCTTCCTCTCTGCTTATGGACTTTGGGTTCATTCTCAGTCCCTTCATGAAGCACTTGGGCCTGGGGCCTGGGACCCGGTCCCATTGAGAGGAGGACCCTTCCGGACTGCACAATGAAGATTTGGCAGCAGGCTTTGCCTCCTCTCTTAGGAATAGACCCGGGTCATCAAGGATTGCTGGGTGCTAGACCCCATTTAGTATGGTTATGTCCTGGAATGGAAAGAGTCAATCCCGGCCGCTTTAGCCTTCTCCCCTTGTGGGTCTGCGAGCAGCAGGACCACTGTACAGATCACCTTGGACAATTTGCCACTCCTAAAGGCAGTGGTGCCCCTTCCCCCGGATGATCAGGGCAAAGGCAGATATTCCATCTGTTTCATTGTTTCAACATGGAAGAGACATTCCAGCTCATTCTTGTCCTCAAGTGTGTCAACGTGTATTTGCATGTCATGCGCTTCTGGATGGAAACTCCGAGATCCATGATTCAAGCGATGCACCTAGGGGAGTTCCTAACATCTCTGGATTTGGCCAAGGAGCATTTTCATATCCCTTTCTGAGGGACCAGCAAAGTATCTGTGCTTTGCCATGCTTGGCTCTCCTCTTAAGTTCACCGCCCTCCTGTTCATATTCTCCACTGCCCCAAGAATGTTCTCCAAGGTTATGGTGGTGGTGACTGTAGAACTACAGCACCAAGGGATTTGTGTGCATCCATATCTGGACTACTGGTTCATCCGAGCCCATTCTCTTACAGAGGTGTGTCTGGAGCTTTCCGAGCGGTGTCCTTTCTGGTAAGCCTCAGCTGGGTGATCAGTTGGAGAAAGAGACAGTTGCTGCATTTCCAGTCCCTGGAGTTCCTGAGAGCACATTTCGATACACAAGCATGCAAAGTCTTCCTGCCAGAGGAGAAGTTCAAAGGCTGTTGGTTTGCCTAGCGCTGGTCTGTTCACAGCAGGCTCCCAGAGTCTGGGTTGATCTTCAGATCCTCAGGTTGATGGCAACAACATTCAAGATGGTGCTGTGAGCACATGCTAATATATTCAGCAGTTGCAGCAGTCCTTACTGATGATGGTCCCAGAGTTCTCAGCAGTTCAAGCTTAGGCTCCTTCTCCCAATGATGGTGATAGCCAGCCTGCAGTTGTAGCGGCAGCCCAGTCTTCTGAGGACAGGTGTGCTGCTAGATTATTGCTCATGGATCCTTCTGATGATAGATGCCAATCTCTCGGGCTGGGGAGCCCATTGCCAAAGGTAAACAGCCCAGGGCTGTTTGAACCACAGGGAGGTAGAATGGTCCTCTAGCTGCCTTGAGGTGAGGGCCATTAGGTTGGCTCTCCTGTGCTTCCAGTCAACTGTCAAGGGCCAGGTAGTTTGAGTGTTCTTAGAGAATGCCACGGTGTTGGCTTATGTCAGTAAGCAGGGCATCACAAGGAGTGCCGAGGTAGCCCTAGAGATGGCTCCTCTATTCACCTGGGTGGCCAAGAACCTCCTCGTTTGTCGGCTCTGCACATTGCTGGGGTGGATACTGTGGAAACAGATTTTTCAACTGGTACTCTCTGGTTCCCAGAGAATGGAAGTCAAGTCAGGAAATGTTTCAGTTGTTTGTCCCACTGGGGTCACTCAGTGAGGGCTCTAATGGTGACCCACTGCAATGCCAGAGTGTGCCGCTTCTTCAGCCGGCGTATGGAGATGGGGTCCAAGGGCATTGGTGTCCTGGCTCAATCTTGACCAGGTCAGCACCTGCTGCATCTGTTTCCTCCATGGCCTCGGGTGGGGGGTGTGATTTGGTGTATGGAGCGCCACCTAAGAAGGATTATTCTGGCTGCACCAGGTTGGTCGAGGAGAGCTTGATTTGGAGATCTGATGTGGCTCCTGCAAGTGCTACCTCTTTGCCTCCATCTTGGGGCCTGTTGTGTCAGGGGCTGCCTAGTCTGGAGGACCCGGCTGCCTTCTTGCTTATGGCTTGGTTCCTGTTAGCGCATATGGCCTACTCTCTGGTGGTGGTTTTCCACTCTGCTCAGAGCCCGGAGGTGATCTACCAACCAGGGATAAGTGTGGATCTGGTGCCTTGTGTGCTGATGCAGCATACAGTAGCTGGCTCCTGAGGCAGTCAAGGTGCCATTGCTGTTTGGCATTTTCTGCAGGATGGTCTGGAGAAGGACTCTCTCTTAGTTCTCTGGCTGCTTTGGCCTGGACTTACCAGTCCATTGGCTGATAGGTTTCTAGCCTTACACCTGGGTGTTTCGTGCCTTCTTCAGGGGGTTCGGCATCTGCATCCTCCCTTCCAGTCTGTGGTCCCTTCCTGGGATCTGTCTGGTGTTCAGGGCCCTGATGTCTGAGCCCTTTGAACTATTGAAGCACGCTACTCTGAAGGATTTGACACTCAAGATGGTCTTCTTGTTGCGATTTGTTCCGCAAGGAGGATTCTGAGCTGTTGGCTTTGTCTTCCCAAGATCCTTACCTATCTTTTTCTGAGGAGGCCATTTCCCTTTTGGTCTGTGCTTTACTTTTTCCCTGCATGTAAACCAGGGGTTTTCCCTGCCCTCCTCCTCCAAGGAGAAATGTTGGGAAATGGTATGGATCTTTGCTTTATGGATATACGGAGAGTGCTTCTCTGGTTCTTGGAGGTTACAATTTCTTTTTGTAAGTCAGACCATCTTTTTGTGCTGTTTGCTGGCCCATGCAAGGTGATGCAGCACCTTAGTCTGCATTGGAGCACTGGGTTAAGGAGGTCATTGTCTCGGTGGATCTGTTGCAGAACCAGCTAGTTCTGGAGGGTTTACACGTCCATTCTAGCAGAGCGCAAGTGTCTTCGTGGGTGGATCAGAGCTCAGTAGCTCCTGTAAACATTTGTCAGGCAGCAGCATGGGCATCACTTTCGTCAAGCATTTCTGCTGGGATGGCCACAGGTGAATGAACATGGCCTTCGTCTCTAAGGCTTTGCAAGCTGCTGTGTCTTCTTCCCACCCAGTAGAGGTTTAGCTTTGGTATATCCCACTTGTCTGGGCTGGTCTAGCAAGACTCGAGGAAAGGACATTATCTGGTAAGTAAAATGTCACCTTCCATATCTTCCTGCTAGACCTATGCAGCGCTCACCCCCTGCAACTGTTTTCTCTGTTCTTTTGCGGTGGTACGCTTGGGTCTGCTATGATTTTTAGACTTGTCTCCATGGTCCATTTTTTATGGACAGCTTTCTATTATGCTTTCCTGTACATACCCTCTACTGTTTGATTACTCATTGTTGCCCACCATAAGGTTATGTAAGGATTGCTATATTCTCCCATATGCTTTGGGACAAATACTGAAGAGGCCTGTGGTGGTTGAGGCAGATAGAGGTGGGGCTGATGTCATTGAAACCTGGGCATTTCATTGGGTCTTTGTCTCCACCACTCTGCTGGTAGAGGAACATAACCCACTTGTCTGGATGGTCTAGCAGGACTCAAGGAAAGGACTTTGTGGTAAGTAAAATGTCACCTTTTTTTCTTTAAACTTTACATGGGTACAAAGTGCCTGTGAATTTTACACCTGTTTTTACATTTTCCTCCTGCTAGACCCATCCAGGTGAGTGGGTTATGCTACCCAGCCTGCAGGTGGAGGCAGACCAGAGAAATTTTCAGTGATGTCATCACTTGATTTATTTACTGGTACAGCACTGAGATAAGCAAATACTTGGCCTCTGGCAATGTGTCTGGACAGGTGTAGCAGCATAGACTGACCTGTCTCCCCTGGCCCAGACCATGGTCCTGACTTGGAGCAATCCAGAGTGGACATAACTTTGGTGATTCACTGGCAAGAATGATTAGGATTGGTGGTCAACTACCATAAGAGCAGCCTGTTTCCCTCCTGGGACGTGGAGTGTTTGAGTGCTCAGTTCAGCATGTGCTTAGGAAGAGTGTTTCTCCTGCAGGAGAGGTTTCTCAAGCTGCAGTTGCAACTCAGGGAGTTTTGTGTTCAGCAAGCTTCCCCAGGCATGAGACTATGTGCACATTGTAGGATCTATAGTATTGACCCTGGAACTGGGTCAGGGCGCACATGTGTGGCCTCTCCCTGAAAAGACAGCACTTGACACATTAGTCTCCCACCTCTTCAATCAGTACCTTCCTGTACCCTGGGAGATCAAGGATTGGTGATTGCACTCTAACTGGTGGAAGGGATGCCTTTGAAGGTGCTGGATTGGGTGATAATTGCCACAAATGCCATCCTGAAGGACCGAGGAACTATCTGGGTCAGTTTGCCCAGGGTATCTGGTCCCTTCAGAAAGCCTCTTGCTCAGTCAATCAGCTGGAGGCCAGAACAATCCACCTGACACTGGAGAGGTCTTGGTCTGTACTAGTGGGCAAAGCAATCTGTGTTCTCAGCAATGACTTATGCAGGGCTGGTGCAAGACTATTAGGCACCCTATGCGAATCCTCAACCATACACTCGCACACATGATCATTGCAACATCACTCCTCCCTCCACAATCCTGCAAAAATGCACTATAGGACATCATACTTTTAATTATTAAACTTTTGTTTTTATATGTGTGTATGCCCACTTTCCCTGAAAGTTCAATAATATTCTGATGGCTCTGAGTTTGTGTGGCTTTCAGAATTAATTTGCTTTGACTGCTGTTGCTCTTATTCCTAGATGTTCTGTTTGTCTGTCTTAATAGACTGCAAGATCTGTTGAGCAGGGACTGTATGTTTTTGTATACTTGCACAGCGCTGTGTATGTCTAATAGTACTATATAAATGATAATAGTAGACATGATCTTTGAGAGCCAAGAGCTCTTTGCATTGAGTATAAACATAAACCTCTCACCAGCTAATTGTATATGGATACCTCGGTGTGGAATACTGACTACTTATCATAAAAAATACAAATTGTATTTGCATATAGCATTGCAAATTACACACACAGGTACATGTTGGAGGTTTTCATTTCAGAACAATAACGAATACAGTTCAATTCACATTAGTTTAAGTATGTATACTAATACGTGTGATGAGTTCTGATAATAAATTATTTAACTTGGATTTCATATACTTTATCTTTCCATCCATAAAGTACTCCAAATGTTGGTATAAAGGGTTTTTTTTTAAAAAGCAAAAGTTATATTTTCTAATAAGGCTGGGGGGTTTTCTAATATGCTAAGCCAGTGCTCTGTTTAGTGTGTCTTTTTTCCAAAAATAAGCCCTGCTACTGGGTGAAGATCAACTGTAGGAATTGGTATTTGGAAAATTATGACTTAAAACTTATGTAGGCTGAGAAATTGTGGGCTGAATTGTAAAATCCTCATATCTGTGTATACTTGATAGACTATGGAGACTTTTAAACCTTTGTGTTTGTTACCTTCCTCCCCTATTCATACATAGTATATGATGGCAGATAAAAACCAGTATGGTCCATCTAGTCTGCCCAGCAAGGTGGTAAGAGTTGGTGCCCCTGCTGCTCTGTGCAGGCCACCCCTTCCCTATGCCTTTGTTTAGGGGTGTACCCACCGCTCTGTGTAGGTCACTCCTGTTTGTTGAGATAGAAAACAAACCAATAAGAGAGCTTTCTCACACTCTGCTCCAATACTCTGGAACAATTTACCTGACAACATTCGCCTACTGTCTGACATAAAAGAATTTAAAAAAAATTAAAAACTCACTTATTTACATTACACTATAATACACTCCCAAAACAGAATTCTCAAAGGGATACAGGCTAACATTTATTTTTAATATTATATACCCTATTTTCAAAAATAAACGACACTAATACACTAATTTAACCATACTACACACTCATTTACATGATGATTAATAATTTAACTAGCAATGTATATATGTTCTAATATGTTATACTTGTAATGTTACAATTTTCCTTGTAATTTATAATTATCTGTTCTATGTAAAATGTCCTGGTATATCTCATACCAATTATCCTACTGTTACATGTAAACCGCACTTGAAACATGGGAAAGAGCGGTATATAAATAACTGTTAAATAAATAAATAAATATTAAGAGAGATATGTTTATTTTGATTTAATCCTGTTGCTTTAAAGGGTTTTACTGTGTCTGTCCCAAGCCACTTTGATTCCTTCACTGTATTTGCCCCCACCACTTCCATCAGGAGGGCATTCCAAGCATCCACCACCCTTTCAGTGAAAAAGTATTTCCTGAGGTTGCCTTTCAGTGTACCCTCTTGCAGCTTCATGTTATGCCCTCTAGTTTTACAGCTTCCCTGTCTTTGGAAGAGGTTTGTTCGTTTGTTAATACTCAGGTCTGAATCATATCTCTCCTCTCCAGAGTGTACATATTTAGATCTTCAAGTCTCTTCTCATACATCTTCTGACGCAGGCTCCAAATAATTTTAGCCCCTTCCTCTGAACCGTTTCTAGTCTTTTTATATTCTTTGCGAGATATGGTCTTCAAAACTGAACACAATATTCCAAGTGAGGCCTCACCAGTGACTTGTACAGTGACATTAGTACTTCTTCCTTTCTGCTGGTCATTCCTCTCTATATGCAACCCTGAAATAGAAACATGATGACAGAAAAAGACCACATGGCCTATCTAGTCTGTCCTTCCATAACAACAACTGTCCACTTTTTACCTTTAGAGATCCTCTGTGTTGGTGCCATGCTTTTGGTCCCAGCATCCTTCTGGCTTTTGCCACTGCCTTGTGCACTGTTTCACCACCTTGAGATCCTCAGAAACAATCACTCCAAGGTCCTGCTCCTGGTCTGTGCACATCAACCTCTCTCCCCCTATCGCATACAATTCCCTTGGGTTTCTGCTTCCCAAGTGCATGACACTACACTTCTTCACATTAAATCTTAACTGCCAAGCATTAGACCATTCTTCCAGCCTACCCGCACTAGATTACCGCCTATATAATGACAAGATGAGAGAGATTTTTTGTAACAGTTAATATGGGATTTAGATAAAGAAAAGAGTAAGCCTGGCCTAATAAATTGTAGTTCTCCTTCAAATTGACCAACCAATATGAAATATTCCAAATCCATTTGAAGGACATTTTAAGATTAAATATTCCTCTTCCTTTAGCTATTTTAATTAACAGCAATCTTAGAATTCAGACAACAGTGAGATTAGTACTTTTTGTGCTATGACTGCTGTTAAATGTAATTTGGCCTCTTCCATGAATGCCTCTAGATCAAAGACATTATTTCCCATAGTTTTAGTGTTAGTATACCTAGCTTTCCGGATGTATTAAAATGAAGAAAAAGAATGACAAGTGTTTAATGCTTTACTACCTGGGACCTTTGTCCACCCATCCTGATGGATCCTGGTTTAGAGCACAAAGGCAGTTTTGCAAAAAAAAAAAAAAGATATGCTGTCACCCCCACCCAAAGAAAAAGGTCTGCATAGCAGTTGTTACAGTAGCCTCTGGGGAAAAAAAATGGCACCATGTAAAGTACACAAGCTCCTCTGTGCCATAATCATCTCTGGGCCCAGGGTTCCCATTCCTGCATTCTAAGAGGGAGATAGAATACAGACTAGAGGAACCTCCCCAGGTGCATGGGTTAAAATACAACTGATGAAATTTATCAATTTTCTACTTGTTAGTACATAAGGTGAAACAGGCATTAACACTATTTGGAAATACACGCTGCCGTGCTAGCTAATCTCAAGTCTTTTGTGAATGTGTTCATTTATCTTTAGCTCTGTTTGCAAATAAAACTCTCTAAGGCTAATGGATTATTGGAATCAAAATCTAGGAGAAAAGCCAGAAATATAAATGTTTATTGTTAGAATCTGTGAAGTTGCTGACTCTACAAGAGAGAAAGTACACGAGCACAGATATTGCTTCAAGTCTCAGCACATACTGACTGCAGAACATAACTATTGAAGCAGCCTTCACTACCCCGGAGGAAAGGAAAACTGAAATAAGACACATTGAGGCATGTTTACTAAAAGTGGTATCAACTATAACTTGACAGAGCAGAGGCTTTTGCTAATGATTATGGACATCCCCATGCAGATAGTGCATTGCAGTCATAGGACACCACATTAATCAGCATGTGGGAGCATGCCACCCATTGAGGTGGCATTAAGTGCCCCTATGATAATGACAAGTGCAGTTAGCATATGCCCTTAATGTCTATGCTAACTGTGACATAGTATCAATACCTCTGCTAGTACACCCCTATCCCCACCTACTAATATACTAACTGGTTAGTATGAGATCACTAGTGTAGTACCCTGCACTAAATGTTGACAGGTGCACTTGGCATGTTATGAATCTTACACAACCTGGTAGCATAGTTTAGTAAACACACCCTCATTGTGTAGTGGCTTGATCCCATGCTGGTTGTATTGCTCTACAGCATGATAAACCCAATCAACTTCCAGTTTTATTATTTGTTTAATTATTAAAATATTTATGGCTCATGATAATATCCTAAGTAGGGTACAACAGAGATACCTAAAATAATTTAGTATTGACCATTCAGTAAATAATAAACTTTTACTGTAGCTTGCTGAAATTAAGAGTACTGCACAGATTCAAGGCCAATACAGTCATGATGAGACTTTCTAAAAATATTTCAGTTAATTATAAGTGAAAATATAATGCTGTTCATAAGGATGCAGGGAGAGAAATTGCAGTGAGCCAGCTTGGAGCTTCTATATCTAAAATGGAGGTCTCCAACATATGGGGCGGGAAACAATAACTTACCAATAATGACTAGGTGTCTCCAGGAAATCATGCTCATGTAAAAGTTATGTTCTGAACTAGAGAATATGAGCACAGAGACTCCAAACGGAACTAGTAGAAATGAGTCAGATGTGACCTTTAATCTCATAGGCTGAATACTACATGTTCCTTGAATTACTCTGGGCAGCACAAGTCACAGGGTGGCAACACAAATAATACAAACATAAGACAAGTGGTAATTTGAGAACATCTTGCTGCATTTGGTAGTTACTCTAGCCTATTGGTTGATATGTGTTGACTTTGCATTATAGTTTAATCTCCAGGAACAAGCAGGAATGTAGTCCTCACATATGGGTATCGGTACCAACGGAGCCTGCGCGGGAACACTCCCCAGCGTCCAATAGGAACACTTTTAGGAGCATCCCTCAGCACATGCGCGCTGCCTTCCCACCTTTCCAACTGTCCCTCTTCAGTTCTTCATTTTCCGCAGAGCCAACAGGACCTATTCCCTGTCACCACAGAAAATTCCATCTTTAATTCTTTTTTGTGGTCGCGCTTGACTACCGCACGACGCCTACCGGTACCGCCAGTTCTTTTCTTTCCAAAAAAAACCAAAAACCCTAAACTTTCACTGTTTCTTTTCAGAAACTTTCCTGTTTTGGTGCTAGGTGCCATTTTGGGCATTAGGCCCCATCTGTCCAAAATCATGGAAAAGCCAACTAGTGGTTTTAAAAAATGTACTAAGTGTGGCGGTACCATTTCCGTCACTGACACCCATGATTGGTGTCTAAAATGTTTAGGACCTGATCATTCTCCAACTGAATGTCTCTTCTACATGGGGATGACTAAAAGAGAAAGACAGAACCGGGCTGCAAAGCTCGGCACCCTCTTCTCTTCAGATGCCAGATCCATTGCATTGACATCGTCAAGGGCCTCTTCTTCCTCCTATGGATCTCAGGTAACTAAACACAAAAGCCGGTCCTCAAAGGGTAGCTCTCCTGCTAAGCATCGGCAAAACAGCCCCAGCGGGAGGCTTCGGCTTCCAAAGCATCGATGGGGCTTCAGGATGTTCTGGAGGCTTCAACCTCACAAGAACTACCTGTGCCATGCTCAGGGGTTCCGGACGTTCTTACCGGTACCAATACCCAGGCATCGGCAGCGTTGATAGACCAGAGATTTCTTGCTATCGAGTGCAGTATCGCAGCTCTTCTCTCAGCTGCGGTACCGGTGGTCCCAAGGGCACTGGTGCTGGTACCAACACCAACACCGGTACCGACGCTGACGATGCCAGTACCAACGGTACCGGCCCCAATCGTAACTCTTCCTATTCCACCTCCGGCTGGAGTGGATAAAGTGGTACCGGGTCACCTCGGTACCGACTTCGATCAGTACCGGGATTGTGCTTTGCAGGAGCATCGGAGTCAGGAATATTTTGAGTCCTCCGATTCCAGACTCTGACAACTCTGCTGGCACTAGAGGGTTTCTCTTAGAAGATCCCTCTTCTCCCCAATGCAGAATGTCACCTCCAGAGGACATGTCATTTTAGGATTTCATCCGTGATATGGCTAAAGGTCTTTCAATCACAGTAGCTCCTGAGGAGGAACCCAGAGCAAAGGAATTGGAAATCCTCCAATATCCTAAAGCTCCTAAGGAGGCAGCTAATCTGCCTATCCATGAAATTCTGCATAATTTGATGCTCAGAATGTGGGAGACACCTTTGACTGCTTCTCCTCACTCTAGGAGACTTCATACTATGTATCGAGTCCCACCATGTCCTGGATTTCAGAAACCTCAGCTGCCACACCATTCAGTGGTAGTGGAGTCAGCCATGCGTGGGATGAAAAGTGCTAAAAGACATGCATCCAATCCTCTAGGTCGGGAATGCAGGACTCTGGATGCTTTTGGATGCAGAACTTTTCAAGCTTCCATGCTTTTAGCTAGGATCAGCTCATATATCCTATATATGGGAATGTTCCTCAAAGAAATCACAGGAGACTTGGAACTTATGAGCCCATTTCTCCCAGATAAGAGACAAGACTTTCTTACTCTGGTTAAGCATGCTCAGGATGTCTCCAAGTTTGTCAATCGTGCAGCCTTTGACTGCTTTGAATGCATTAGTAGAACCTCTGCTATTGCCATTGGCGCACGACGAATTGCCTGGCTACAGGCATTAATTAATTTAATTTAATTTAATTAACAGGTTATTTATATACCGCTCCTTCCATTTGATCAGGTGCGGTTTCCATATAACAACATTAAACAGGGTGATCTGTTTTTACATATAACAAGTTTAAAGTTAGGTAATTACAGTTAACAAATAGCAATTAACAATAGTGAACTATGTACAATTAACTATATACATATTTTTGTTTTACATTTTCTTAATCACTTCGTCTTAGGTTACAGCGCTTCATTCTTTTGTTGAAATAGTGTATTACCTGGTGTCGGATTATCCTTTATCTAGCTGGGGGGTGAGAGAAGAGCTGGTCATAGATCCATAATGCTTTGTAAATAAGTGTGTTAGACTTGGAGTGTGTTAGACTTGGAGACTTGGGTACAGGACAAGTTAGGCAACATTCCTTGCACGGGAGAAAATCTCTTCGGCAAGAACTGTCAGGAGAAGGCTAACGAGTTAGATGCCAACAATTCTACCTTAGATTGTCAAAGTCTACAGCCACTCCAGCCAAAAGAAAACCTTATAAAAAAAACCCTCTTTTAGCAAAAAGAGGAAGTTTTATTCTTCCTATACCCATCAGACTCAAGCTCCAGGTCAGGTTGCCCATAAGGTACAAACTAGACAACAAAAGAAACCAAAAGGCCCGAGAGCCCAACCAGCTCTCCAGGTTCAGCCCCCTCAAGGGCTTTGACTCCTTCCTAGAGAGCTTTTGCCTTCCTGCCTCTGAGGGGTCCTGAACCCCCCAATATCCCCAGCAGGTTATGCCACTTTGTCAACAGATGGCATCAGATAACAGCAGAAGATTGGACTTTGTCCATTGTAGGGGAGGAGTACAAACTTCATTTTCATTTTCACAGCTTACCCCATCCTACAATTCTAAAGCAGTTCAATTCACAAACCTCTGCAGACAATCTGCTAGATCACGAGGTCTCCACTCTTCTTGCCCAAGGGGCAATAGAGGAAGTACCCATCCTTCAACAAGGGGCAGGGTTCTACTCCCCCTATTTTCTTATCCCAAAGAAAACAGGGGGACACAGACCCATTCTAGACCTCAGAGAACTGAACAAATATCTCTTTCGAGAAAAATTCAAGATGATTTCTCTGGCAACTCTTCTGCCATACCTTCAAAGCCAGGACTGGCTTTGCTCTCTAGACTTAAAGGATGCATACACTCACATTCTTATCCATCCAGATCACAGGAAATTTTTATGTTTCCTTTTCAGGGGAAGACATTTCCAGTACAGGGTTCTTCCCTTTGGTCTGGCTTCAGCACCAAGGGTATTCACGAAATGCATGGCAGTAGTAGCCGCATTTCTACGAACCCTGGGGATCTTTGTCTTCCCCTACTTAGACGACTGGCTCATCCGAGCCTCCACAGTGACAGAGGCCAGCACTGCACTATCTCGTACAATGCGAATCCTCCAATACTTGGGATTGGTAATAAACTCCCCGAAATCTCAACTAGTTCCTTCCCAATGCCTAGAATTCATAGGAGCCTGTCTGGATACCAGACAGGCAAGGGCTTTCCTTCCACAAGCCCTGTGTCTTCGCATAATGCAGTTAGCTTCCCAAGCAACAGGCAAGTCCTCTCTCACTGCTCGGGAGCTACTGCAGCTATTGGGACACATGGCATTCACAGTACATGTAGTCCCATATGCTCGCCTCCACATGCGAGCAGCTCAGTGGACCCTCTCCACACAGTGGACACAGGCCACGTGTCATTTGTCGGACAAAATAACAGTCTCTCGACTAATTTTGTCCCTCCAATGGTGGCAATAATTAGAAAATCTGACAGTAGGGTCTCCTTTTCATCAACCCCTCTTTCAGACCACCCTAACAACAGATGCATCACAGGTGGGTTGGGGAGCACACCTGAATCATCTCTCTACCCAGGGCACCTGGACTCCACAGGAGGTTGGTTTACACATAAACCTCTTGAAGTTAAGAGCAATTTATTTATCTTTATCTTTATTTGGCACATTTGATATACCTCCCCTTACCAGGGTATTAGGGTGGTGTACAATACAAAACATTTCAGCTGCAGAAAAGAAAGGTAGAAAGGAATGCCATTAAGTGAATAGGAAAGCAGTCATGAAAGTAAGAAAAAAAAGGGACAGTAGAAACAGAAAGAAGATAATAGACAGCAGACAACGTAACAGACAATAGCAACATAACAATGAACAGCGAGGCAAACGACAATTGACAGAACAAATGACGAACGACATAACAAATAGGGACATGGGAAAAGGTACGAATTCAGGGAGGGAGGGGAGACCCGAGTGAGTATGGGGGTGTTCAATCCTATGGGGAGGAATTAAGAGGAAGTGCAGGTGACGATCGGGAGGTAGGCGAGGGAATGGGGAGATCGAAGGCCTGACAAAAAAGATATGTTTTGAGGAGAGATTTGAAGCGGGAAAATGATAGTTCTGTATGAATAGAATGTGGAAGAATATTCCACAAAGCAGGACTGGCAAAGAAGAAGGCAGCATGACGGGTAGACTCAAGGTGAGCATGGGTGGGGGATGGCAGAAACAGACGATTTCCATGTGCAGAACGCAGCAGATGGGGGGGGGGGGTCAAAGGAAAATAAGGTCAGTTAGGTACTGGGGAGTGCCAGTGAAGAGTGCCTTGTGGGTGATGATGAGAAGCTTACATATATATATAGCGGACTTTGACAGGAAGCCAGTGAAGGGAAAAAAGACAAGGAGTGACATGATCCTGAGGGGACGACCAGGTAAGCAAGCGGGCAGCCGTATTTTGAATCAGTTGTAGCCGACGGAGTTGGTATTGAGGTATGCCGGCAAGCAGGGAATTACAGTAGTTGAGGCGGGTGATTACCAGGGAAAGGACCAGGGTAGTGAGGGATGGAAGAGGGAGAAGAGAGCGGACGGCCCTAATCTTGCGGAATTGAAAAAGGGAACTACGCACCACCCCGTAAATGTGCTGATGGAAAGACAGTGCGGAATCCAGGGTAACACCAAGTTAGCGGAGAGTGGGTGTCAAGGGAATGGGGGAATCTGACATAAGTGGCGCCAGAGTAGGAGCAGGGGCACCAAAAGTGAACCAAATAGCAGCTAATTTGGAGGAATTGACAATGAGATAGTTGTTACGGAACCAGTTGGCAACAGAAGCGAGACAATTGTTCAGACAAAAAAGATCTGGAGCTAGTGAATATGTGTGATGGACCAGGAGAATGTCATCGATGAAAAAGTAGGCAGATATACCAGTTTGTTGAATCAGGAGGGCAAGCGGAGCAAGAAAAACATTGAAAAGAAGTGGTGCAAGGATAGAACCCTGTGGTACACCACAGTGAAGGGGGAGAGAAGTAGAGGAAGAAGAACCTGAGCGCACCAAAAATGTCCGAGAGGAAAGGTAAGAATGAAACCATTGGTAAACAGTGCCCTGGATACCAAGGATCAACAGCCGGCTGAGAAGGGTGTGGTGGTCAATGACATCGAAGGCCGCAGAAAGATCCAACGAGACCGCAATTGAAAAATCACCTCTATCGTGGGGTCGGTGTAATTCGTTGAGAAGTGCTACAAGGATAGTTTCTGTACTATGACCAGCTCTAAAACCTGATTGTCGAGGGTGCAGAGAAATAGTAGAGTTGAGATGTGTGGTGAATTGGTGAAAGACAAGTTTTTCAAGAATTTTTGAGAGAAAGGGCAAATTGGAAACCGGATGCCAGTTTGAGGGGACAGCTGGGTCAAGGGTAGCCTTCAAAGAGCCATTTAGCTCTTTGAGTGTTCCACGCCCAGCTCAGCTACATGACAGTCCTAGTCCAGACGGACAATCAGATAGCCATGTTCTATGTGAACAAGCAGGACGGGACAGGCTCTGTCGTTATGCAACGAAGCTTTATGACTATGGGCCCTCGCTAGAAAGCATCAAATTCACCTTCTAGTGGTATATCTTCCAGGCATTCAAAACCTTTGGGCAGACAAACTCAGTCGAGTACTGCTACCTCACGAGTGGTCACTCCACCTAGACCAGGTGGCAAAGATATTTCATCTCTGGGGCACTCCAGACATAGACCTCTTTGCAAGTCCACTGAATGCCAAACTTCCCTGGTTCTGTTTCAGGATTCTGGCGCACAACTGTCAGGCAAGGGATGCCTTCCTCCTTCACTGGGGTCAGGACTTCATGCCTTCCCACCCATTCCCCTCATCCCCAAGACACTCTTCAAACTTCAGAGAGACAGGGGTCGCATGATCCTCATAGCACCACGATGGCCATGCCAAACGTGGTATTCCCTGCTTCTGCATCTCTCTCAAGCGCCACCTCTGGAGTTAGGGCATGCTCCAGATCTCCTTTCCCAGGAGAACGGGATGCTATGGCACCCGAATTCCCAGTCCCTGCACCTCACGGCCTGGTTGTTGAAGGCGTAGACCTCCAGGATTTCGACCTGTCCCAGCAGGTAAAAGATATCCTTCAGGCTTCTAGGAAACTTTCCACAAGAAGATCTTATGCCTTCAAGTGGAAATGTTTTACTATATGGCCCTCCAAGAAGGGATTAAACCCCCTGGTCCTACCCTTAGAATCAATACTAGAGTATCTCTTTCACTTATCGAATTCTGGCTTAAAGACCAATTCGGTAAGAGTCCATCTTATTGCAATTGCAGCTTCTTATAAGCCTCTAAATGGACAACCAATTTCCTCTCATCCACTCCTATAAAGATTTATGACAGGCCTTTTATTAACTAAACCTCCCATCAAGCCACCACCCGTAGCATGGGATCTAAATCTAGTTCTCGGGCAGCTCATGAGGCAGCCTTTTGAACCTTTAGCCACTACAGCCCTTACGTTTTTGACTTGGAAGGTCATCTTCCTGATTGCAATCACCTCTGCCCGTCGCATTAGTAAATTGCAAGCTTCAGTGGCTGATCCTCCTTATACTAGATTTCATCATGATAAGGTTGTTCTTCGAACTCACCCACACTTTATGCCAAAGGTTGTTTCCCCTTTTCATTTAAACCAATCAATTTATCTTCCTGTATTTTTTCCGAGGCCTCACACCTCTAATGCAGAAAGAAACCTTCATGCTTTGGATTGTAAAAGGGCTTTAGCCTTTTACATTCAAAGAACACAGCAACATAGAAAGTCCTCGCAACTTTATGTAGCTTTTGACCCCAGTCATTTGGGACTTCCAGTCTCCAAAAGAACTTTATCTAAATGGATCGCCCAATGCATACCCTTTACTTATGAGAGTAAGGGTCTTCCTCTTCAGGACCATGTCACAGCTCACAATGTGAGAGCCATGGCAGCTTCCATGGCCAGTCTTCACTCTGTGTCTATCTATGACATTTGTCGAGCAGCCACCTGGGCTTCGGTACACACCTTCACAGCCCAGTACTGCCTAGATAAAGCCTCCCGTCGGGATGCCTTCTTTGGCTAAGCTGTTCTTCAAAATCTCTTTCAAACTTAAAACAACTCCTACCCACCAACCCTGGTGGGATGCCAGAGATCCATGGGAGGAAGGATTCTCACCTTCGACGGTGGCACCTTCCTGGGGATATCTCCCTGGCATCTTCAGCTAGGGAGTCCTCATATGTGAGGACTACATTCCTGCTTGTTCCTGGAGATAGCGTAGTTACTCACCTGTAGCAGGTGATCTCCGGGAACAGAAGGAATTTAGTCCTCACAACCCACCCACCTCCCCTAGGAGTTGTCTCTCTCTCTCTTTGTCTCTTTCCTCTCTCTATCCTTTCACTCAGCTACAAACTTAACTGAAGAGGGACAGTTGGAAAGGCAGCGCACATGTGCTGAGGGATGCTCCCAAAAGCGTTCCTATTGGACGCTGGGGAGCGTTCCTGCGCAGGCTCCGTCGGTACCGACAATACCCATATGTGAGGACTAAATTCCTGCTGTTCCTGGAGATCACCTGTTACAGGTGAGTAACTATGCTTTTTTGACTATGATGAAGACCTATTTTTGTGGTAGACTACATGTATCGTCACTGCAGCCTTCAAGCATGGCGTGGTTGCACCTCTCCTCAACACATCCTCACTAGACCATATTTGGCCTAACATCAACTCATCTTTGTCCTCCCCTTCATTTCTAACCTACTTGAACGTACAGTTCACTGCCGTTGCTTTGACTTTCTCTCCTCTCAAGCCCTCCTTTACAATCAGGCTTTCATCCTTTTACATTCTACTGAAATGGCTCTTGCCAAAGTCTCCAATTACCTGTTCCTGCCTAAATCCAAGAGCCATAGTCTCCAATGACCTGTTCCTGGCTAAATCTGAGGGCCTTTAACTCTGTCCTCATTTTGACCATAACTTTCTCCTCACTACCTTGTCCTCAATTGGGTTTAAGGGCTCTGTAGTATCCTGGTTCTCTTCTTATCTCTCCCATCGCTCTTTCAGTGTTTGTTCTGGTGGATCCTCCACTACTTCTATCCTGCTCTCAGTAGGTGCATCCCAAGGATCCATTTTAGATCTACTTGCTTTCTCTCTCTGTACCCAGACCTTTGGTGCACTCATCTCTTCCCATGGTTTTCAGTACCATCTTAAGAACATAAGAAATGCCATACTGGGTCAGACCAAGGTCCATGAAGCCCAGTATCCTGCTTCCAACAGTGGCCAATATATGTCATAAGTTCCTAGCAGATACCCAAAGTCCACAATGCTTGTCCTAGGGTAAGCAGTGGATTTCCCAGGTCCTCTTTAATAATAGTTTATGGGCCTTTCCTCCAGGAACTTGTCCAAACCTTTTTTAAACCTAGCTACACTAACAGCTTTTACTATATCCTCTGGTAACAAATTCCAGAATTTGATTATGCATCGAGTGAAAAAATATTTTCTCTTATTAGTCTTAAACGGGTTGCATTGTAGCTTTATTGCGTGCCCTCTAGTCTTTCTACTTTTTGATGGTGTAAACCACTCTACGTTAACCAGTTCACACCATTCGTTAATTTATAGACTTCTATCATATCTCCCCTCGGCCTTCTCTTTTCCAAGTTGAAGAGCCCTAACCTTTTAAGCCTTTCCTCATAGGGGTATCCTTCCGTCCCCTTTACCATTTTGGAGGCTCTTCTCTATACCTTTCTAATTCCGCTATATCCATTTTAAGATACGGCGACCAGAATTGCACACAATATTCAAAGTGCAGTCAAACCATGGAACGACATAGAGGCATTATAATATCCTTGGATTTATTTTCCATTCCTTTCCTTATGATTCCTAGCATTCTATTATCTTTCGTGGCTGCTGCTGCACACTGGGCAGAGGGTTTCAACGTATTCTCCAGGAACAAGCAGAAAGTCAGTCCTCACATATGGGTGTTGTTGACACCAATGCAGTTCTCGCGGAAGCATCACCCCAGCTTTCAAAGAAAGCTTTTTGGAGATTCCACCAGCCATGCGTGGTCCTCTTCCAGCCCAAGGGTGCCATCTTGGTCAGTCTCCCTTTTTCCATGGAGCCCTACAGACATCTGTCTCATTACCCCTGGATAAAAGTTGATTTTTTTTTTTGTACACTATTGTACACCATTCTAGCTTTCGCCGGTCCCTTTCCCGGCATCGGGTCTCGCAACTTAGTTTTATTTTTTTGTTAGGTTCCTTTAGTGCTTTCGCACCCTTTTCAACCACTGGCCAAGCTGAAGGTCTTCAACCTCACAGGGATCCTTTTTGCCCCAATGGCCACCGGTTTCAAGAAATGTGAGCATTGTTCCAAAGACATGTCACTCACTGACATTCACAATTGTTGCCTCCGGTGTCTGGGCACCAACCATGACCTGAAAGAATGCCCCATTAAAAAAAAAATGTCCACCAAGGCCATACAGAGCTGCCAGCAAAAGCAAGAGGACATAGGCCATGTGGTCTTTTTCTGTTGTCATGTTTCTATTTAGTCTGTCCTTCCATATCAACCACTACAACAGTCCCCTTTTTTCCTTTGGTGATCCTCTGTGTTTATCCCATGCTTCTTTGAATTCAGATACTGTCCTCATCTCTACCACCTCCACTGATCCACCACTGATCCCGTAAAAAAATATCACTCCTGAATTTATTCCCTTTCACCCTCATCCCATGTCCCCTCATAACACAGCTTGCTTTCAATCAAAAGAGGCTCTCCTCCTGTGCATTTATGCCACGGAGGTATTTAAACATCTCAGTCATATCACCTCTATCCCGCCTTTCCTCCAAGATATACATATTAAGATCTTTAAGTCTGTCCTCATGTGCTTTATAATGAAAACCACTAACCATTTTAGTAGCCAACATCTGTACTGACTCCAGCCTGTTTATATCCTTTTGAAGGTGTGGTCTCCAGAATTGCATACAATACTCCAAATGAGGTTGCACCAAAGAATTATACAGAGGCACTATCACCTCCTTTCTTCTGCTGACCATTTCTCTCCCTCTACACCCAAGCATCTTTCTAGCTTTTGCTGTGGCCTTTTTGACCTGTTTAGCTACTTTAAGATCATCAGACACAATCACGCCTACGTCCCACTCTTCTTTAGTGGACAAAAGTACTTCACCCCCTATACTATATTGCTCCCTTGGATTGCTACAGCCTAACTGCATGACCTTGCAGTTTTTAATATTAAATCTCAGCTTGAAATCTAGACCATTCTTCAAGTTTAGCAAGACCCCTCCTCATGTTATCTACACCTTCCTGGGTATCTATTGCAGATTTGATATCATCCGCCAAGAGGTAAACCTTACCCGACAGCCCTTCTGCTATATCACTAACAAAGTTGTTAAAAAGAATCTGATCAAGGACAGATCCCTGGGGCACACCACTGCTAACCACCTCCTCAGAATGAGCTCCATTTACCTGTACCCTTTGCCGCCTCCCACTCAACCAATTTCTAACCCAAGCAGTAATTTTAGGGCCTATCCCTAGGGGGCTTAGTTTGACACTGTTCCTCACAGGCAACTTATAAACAAAGGCTTTATTGAAATCCAAATACACCACATATAGGCCTCTTCCTCACTCCAACTCACTGGTCGCCCAATCAAAGAAATCCATCAGATTTGTCTGACAAGACCTGCCTCTGGTGAATCCATGCTGCCTCGGATCCTGTAATCTGCTGGTTTCCAGAAACCTCACAATTTTCTCTTTCAGCAGCACTTCCAATAATTTACTCACCACTGAAGTTAAACTAACCGGCCTGTAGTTTTCAACCACATCTTTACTTCCACTTTTCTGTAAAGGGACCAGATGTGCCTCTCTCCAGTCCTTTGGCACCACTCCCGACTGCAATGAGGCATTGAAAGGATCAGTCAGTGGAGCTGCTAGAACGTCCCCAAGTTCCCTCAGTATTCTAGGGTGTATCCCATCCAGTCCCATCGCTTTGTCTACTTTAAGTTTAGCTGGTTTCTCATGAACACAGTCTTCTGAAAATTGTTCAAGATGCCCCTCACTTCTGTTCTTGTTTGTGGGGTTTTTTCTGAGGTCCTGTTCCTGGTTCTTAATCTGTGAACACAGAATAGAAACATTTGTTAAGCAATTATGCTTTATCCTCATCAGCTTCCATATTTCTCCCCTTCACCCTTGAGTCTGAAAATACCACTTTTGCCCTTCCTCTTCTCACTAACATATCTGAAAAATATCTTATCCCCCTATTTTATTGCATTAACTATTTCCTCCACTTTTGAACCTTTGCTTTACTGACTTTGCTAGCTTCTCTAACCTCTTCCAAATATAGATGCCCGTCTTCCTCTCTCTGTGATCTCCTGTATTTCATGAAGGCTTCCCTCTTTTTCTTCATCTTTTCAAATACTACTTTCGAAAACCATAACGGTCTCCTTTTCCTTTTACCTTTATTTACCATTTTAACAAAAAGGTTGGTTGCCCTTAAAATATCCCCTTTCAGTTTTGCCTACTGTTTTTCTACATCCCCCAAGAAAAACCACCAGCAGGAATTGAACTGGCTCTCCATGGTGTCCAAACACAGTGCCACAACCACTATGCTAACCTTGCACACAAAAAAACATTGGTCTCTTGTTTGTCAATCCAATGCTCTTACTATTAGGCTACTCCTCCCACAATAACATTTAGAGGGAATCAAACCCTCATTCATGGCTTACGGAGCCAGTGCTGTAACCATGAGGCTACACCTCCACACACAGGGTAGACTTGACCCCAGTTTCAGCAGTAGCCTTGAGCTCAGAGACCCCGCACGGATCCTCGGAGTCTCACAAGGCAGGCATTCTGAGCAAGGGTCCCCTGAGTGAGAGCATATGAAGAAAAAGAAGACATTGAGGACCTCATCTGAGACAGATAAGCATGAGAAATCCCATGCGCGCTCCCTCAGTCCCCAACAAGCCTCTGAGGAGTCTGAGTGGGAAGAGCCACAGAAGGTAACCAGGACAGAAGTAAAGGCTTCTGACGACGGACCATGGTCTCCCGAAGGCTGTTCTGTTGAGGACCCTCTCTCCTCCTTGACACCAGACCAGGTAACCCTAGCATTAGTGTCTCTGACAGCCACCCCTGACAGGGAAACTCACATGTTGGCACTTGAATGCAGTTTTTGTGTTCCTTGCATCCCAACATATGTTGATGTCAGGCCTTGCCGGTGCTTCCACCAAGACCTCAGGAACCTCGATGCCAAGGATTCCCTGGGCTGCCAAAGATCCCAAGAGAAACATAGAAACATGATGACAGAAAAAGACCACATGGCCTATCAAGTCTGTCCTTCCATATCAACAACTACAACAGTCCACTTTTTACCTTTAGAGATCCTCTGTGTTGGCCCCATGCTTTTTTGAATTCAGTTACTGTCCTCATCTCTACCACCTCCACTGGGAGACTATTCCACGTATCCACTACTCTTTCCGTAAAGAAATATTTCCGCATATCACTCCTGAATCTATCTCCCTTCACCCTCATCCCATGTCCCCTCGTAGCAGAACTTGCTTTCAATTGAAAGAGGCTCTCTCCCTGAACATTTATGCCACGGAGGTATTTAAACATCTCAATCATATCACCTCTATCCGCCTTTCCTCTAAGGTGTAAATATTAAGATCCAAAAGTCTATCCTCATATGCTTTATAATGAAGCCCACTAATCATTTTAGTAGGCACCCTCTGCACCGACTCCATCCTGTTCACATCCTTTTGAAGGTGCGGTCTCCAGAATTGCACACTATACTCCAAATGAGGTCGCACCAAAGACTTATACAGAGGCATTATCACCTCCTTTTTTCTGCTAGTCATTCCTCTCCATATGCACCCAAGCATCCTTCTAGCTTTTGCCGTCGCCTTTTCTACCTGTTTAGCTACTTTAAGATCATCAGACACAACCACGCCGAGGTCGCGCTCTTCTTTAGTGGACAAAAGTACTTCACCTCCTATACTGTATTGCTCCGCTTGGATTGCTGCAGCCCAAATGCATGACCTTACATTTTTTAACATTAAATCCCAGCTGCCAAATTCTAGACCATTCTTCAAGCTTAGCTAGATCCCTCCTCGTGTTATCTACACCTTCCTGGGTGTCTACTCTATTGCAGATTTTGGTATCATCTGCAAAGAGGCAAACCTTACCCAACAGCCCTTCCACTATATCACTAACAAAGATGTTAAAAAGAATCAGACCAAGGACAGATCCCTGGGGCACACCACTGGTAACATCCTTCTCCTCAGAGTGAGCTCCATTTACTTGTACTCTTTGTCGCCTCCCACCCAACCAATTTCTAACCCAATCAGTAACTTTAGGGTCCATCCCTAGGGTGCTCAGTTTGTTTATAAGTCGCCTGTGAGGAACAGTGTCAAAGGCTTTACTGAAATCTAAATACACCACATCTAGAGCTCTCCCTCAGTCCAACTCCCTGGTCACCCAGTCAAAGAAATCAATCAGATTTGTCTGACAAGACCTGCCTTTGGTGAATCCATGCTGCCTCGGATCCTGCAATCCACTGGACTCCAGAAACCTCACTATTTTCTCTTTCAGCAGCATTTCCAATAATTTACTCACCACCGAAGTTAAACTAACCGGCCTGTAGTTTTCAACCACATCCTTACTTCCGCTTTTGTGTAAAGGCACCACATGAGCCTCTCTCCAGTCCTTTGGCACCACTCCCGACTCCAATGAGGCATTGAAAAGGTCAGTCAGTGGAGTTGCTAGAACGTCCCCAAGTTCCCTCAGTATTCTAGGGTGTATCCCATCCGGTCCCATCGCTTTGTCTACTTTAAGTTGCGCTAGTTTCTCACGAACACAGTCTTCTGAAAATTGTTCAAGATGTCCCTCGCTTCTGTTCCTATTTGTGGGTGATTTCTGAGGTCCTGCTCCTGGTTCTTCATCTGTGAACACAGAACAAAAATATTTGTTAAGCAATTTCGCTTTATCCTTATCAGCTTCTACATATTTCCCCCCCCCCCCCTGCACCCTTGAGTCTGACAATACCACTTTTGCCCTTCCTCTTCTCACTAATATATCTGAAAAATGTCTTATCCCCCCATTTTATTGCATTGGCTATTTCCTCCTCCTTTTGAATCTTTGCCGCCTTGACTACTTTGCTAGCTTCTCTAAGTTTTTCCAAATACAGATGCCTGTCTTCCTCTCTCTGTGATCTCTTGTATTTCATGAAGGCCTCCCTCTTTTTCTTCACTTTTTCAGCTACTTCTTTCGAAAACCATAGCGGTCTCCTATTCCTTTTGCCTTTATTTACCATTTTAACAAAAAGGTTGGTTGCCTTTAAAATACCCCCTTTCAGTTTTGCCCACTGTTTTTCTACATCCCCCAGCTGTTCCCATCCCACTAACGACTCCCTGAGGTATTGGCCCATCTTCGCAAAGTTAGTCTTCCTAAAGTCTAAGATCCTCACCTTGGAATGGATTCTAACAGCCCTAGTCCTAATACTGAACCACACCATCTGGTGATCATTGGATGCAAAATGATCTCCCACTACAACATCAGAAACACTTTCACCATTGGTAAGCACCAAGTCCAGTATGGCCCCTTCACGTGTGGGGTCTGTTACCAATTGCCTGAATAGTTCTCCCTGTAGAGAATCCAGGATCTCCTTACTTCTAGATGATACTGCAGCAGGAATGTGCCAATCAACATCTGGCATATTGAAATATCCTATCAGTAGCACTTCCCCTTTCCTAGCAATGCTGTGTATGTCTTCAATTAACTCTCTGTCTACGTCTTCCTCTTGTGAGGGAGGTCTGTATATCACACCAATGCAAATAGATTTCTCTTTCCCTCTTTCTAGTTTAACCCACAATGCCTCCTCTCTCCCTTTTAAGCTCTGTAATTCCAAAGCTTTAATAGTAGTTTTTACATATAGTGCCACTCCTCCTCCCCTTCTTCCTACCCTGTCCTTTCTGAATAAAGTATAGCCAGGTATAGTTACATCCCAATCATGGTTTTCTGTGAACCATGTTTCTGTAACTGCCACTAAATCCAAGTCAGCCACTCCCACCAAAGCTTCAACATCAGGGATCTTATTTCCCATGCTACGGGCATTTATACACACTGCTTTCCATATGTTACCCATTTCCATAAAGGTATTTAATGTATCATCTACCTGGGGGCTTTTACTTACCTGTGAGCTTTCTTCACCCATCCCTAATGAATCTAGTTTAAAGCCCTCTTCAGTAGATTAGCCAGTCTACTACCGAAGATGTGTTGACCTTTCTTGGACAGATGGATGCCATCTCTGCTCTGCAACCCTTGGAACAGCATCCCATGGTCTAGGAAACCAAAACGCTCTCGAAGACACCATCCATGCAGCCATGCATTCATCTCCAGGATGCGAGCCTCTCTGCCTTGGCCTTTACCCTCAACAGGGAGGATTGAAGAGAACACCACCTGTGCACCTAACTGCTTCACCCTCTGTCCCAGAGCCATGAAGTCACTTTTGATACGGTCCGAGGTATACCTGGCAGTATCATTTGTTCCAACATGGATTAGCAACATTGGGTAATAGTCAGTGGGCTTGATGAGTCTCAGCAAACTCTCTGTAACATCTTGGATTTTGGCACGAGGCAGACAGCATACCTTTCTGGACATCAAGTCTGGTCGGCAGATGGACGCCTCAGTACCCCTCAGAAGAGAGTCTCCAACCACCACTACCCTTCGTTTCCTTCTTGTCACTGATTCTGCAACTTTGGGGTAGTTGAACTCTGGTTCTTCCCTTTCCAGAAATGCTTTCACCTCCTCCACTTCCAGGGCTGCATAATGGTTCTTCAATTCAAGGGCTGGAGAAGTTGGATTGGTGATTTTGCAGGCCCAGGTGACTTGTGTCCAACCATCGATATTCTGTTGGCACCCATCTTCTCCTGTGCTGGAGAGCTTGGTTGCTGCAGGAAGCATCTCATCAATGTACTTCTCACTGTCTTGAATGCTCCTCAGCCTCCTCTCTGAGTTCCTCCACTTGTTTCCTCAGAGCTTCAGCATGCAGGCACCCTGCACATGGAACTGGTCCTTCAACTGGCATTAGGACCTCTGTCTGGACCGAGGCAGAAGCTGTAACGGGGGCAACAGCTTTAGCAATACAATTTCTCCCAGCCATTGTTCTGTTCGTGGAGCTTAGGTATCTGTTAAAGCAAAAGAGAGAGAGATATCTACCAAGTACCAGCCTGTTTCCCAGCTGTCCTTTCAGAGAAAAAGCAGTTAAATCTCTTTAATTTTATTCAAAATGTGCTGGTCCAATTCTCTGTGATTTGTTAAAGGGGGAGGTGCCCTATAAAGCAAGACTGCTCACTTGGGGTGGGTGGGAGTCGGGGTGGGTAGGGAGGGAACTAACACCTGATTAGGTGTTAGCAGTTTCCAAACCTGAGGAGGTTAGTAGAGTTCAGCAACCTACTGTGCTCAAGGAAAGTTCCCCTAAAGCACCAAAAAGAAAGTAACCTTGCTTTAAAAAAATTATACAAAAAAACCTTTTAAGAGCTCCCAGTCAGAGAGCTAGCAATGTAATATAATAAAAACAAACAAACCCTCAAATCCTTACTGTTTGTTGATCTGTAGAGCCCTGGTTAGGAAAGCCTCCCAGAAAGGAGAGCCAGATGATCTCGCTCCCAGGTCTTCACTGGCGACCGTCTCTGGCTCCAGCCATGCCTTGGCCGTGAAGTATCAAAGACTGAAGCCAACAATGCCCTTGGAGCCGTTGGGCCTCGAGTCTTGCTTGGACTACTCGGCTTGGGAGTAGGACACTGATTCCCACCTGAGGACATCTCATTCCTTGAGTTTGTACGGGACATGGCGTGAGTCCTCTCCCTCACTATGGAGT
This sequence comes from Ichthyophis bannanicus, assembly GCA_033557465.1. Classification (NCBI taxonomy): domain Eukaryota; kingdom Metazoa; phylum Chordata; class Amphibia; order Gymnophiona; family Ichthyophiidae; genus Ichthyophis; species Ichthyophis bannanicus. The sequence goes on along the minus strand of CM066033.1, from coordinate 1,111,720,200 downwards.
TGGAGGAGGACCCACATACTAAGGAGCTCAACATCCTCCAGTACAGGCACCACCTAAAGAGATCTTGACGGTTCCGGTCCCCTCCATCCTTGACAGGCTGCTTCTCTGGATGTGGGAGACCCTGGCCTCCGTGCCGATTGTCAGCCTCCACCTGGCTATCATGTACCAGGTCCAGTGCAGGTTGGGCTTCCAGAAGACCCAACCCTCCCACACCTCCACGGTTGTGGAGTCAGCCATGCATTGACAGAAGAACCGAAGACACGCTCGGCGTAAATGCTACAAGGGCTCGATGCTAGCCTGCCGCATCCAAACTTACCAATTTTATATCGGTTTGTTCCTCCAAGATTTGTCGAAGGAACTCGGAGGCTTCGCGGCTGGCCTCGATGGGGACCACCTCCTGCACTTCCAGCCACTTATGAAGTCCATCGGTGAGTGTTCCTGTTCCAAGTACTTCTCCCGATACGCCTACGATGACTTTGAGTCCAGCGTGCAAGTAGCAGCCGCAGGCATCGGAGCTTGATGCCAGGCTTGGCTCCAGCCAGCTAACTTCAAGCAATGGGTGCAGGGGAAGCTTCTTGACGTCCCATGCCTTGGGAAGCAGCTTTTCGGCAAGCCCATGGAAGTCAAGGCTGCTGAGATAGAGATCGAGACTGAGTATGCAACTCGGACTCGAGGAAGACTTCCACTCTTCCAAGAGGCCTCCAGGAAAGAAGCCTCCTTTCCATAGAAAGGGCCAACCCTATCAAGGCTATCCTTCATACCCAGCCACCCAGACCCCTCAGCAGGATCACCAGGGCAAGGGAGCGGGGCAAGGCCCACTCAAGCCCAAGGGCCCCTAGCCCCAGCCTGAGTAAAGGTTTTGACGCCCCAGCATAGCCTCTCTCCCTCTGGAGAATCAGCTACTAACGGGGGGCGGGGGGCAGCGCCTGGTCCATTTTGCCGAAGTGCCCATGAATTGGTGGCCTTCCATCACCACCAATTCATGGGCACTTCAGCTGGTCAGGGAGGGTTACCTCCTCCACCAGGACCAGCGGTCTCCACCCTTCTTTCTGGGGGAGCCTCCTCGGTCTCCCCTACACCAGGCTCTGCTCATGCAGGAACGCGCAGGCTTTCTCAGGGATAGGGCTGTAGAGCCCATACTACACCACCTGAAAGGAAAGGGATTTTACTCCAGGTACTTTCTAGTCTCAAAAAGGACAGGTGGACTAAGGCCCATCCTGGACCTGAGAAACCTGAACAAATTCCTGGTACGGGAGAAGTTCAAGATGCTCTCCCTTGGCATATTGCTGCCCTTCCTCCAGCAGGGAGATTGGCTATGCTCCTTGGAGCTAAAGGATGCTTATGTCCACATCCTTATCCATCCTAGTCACAGGCAGCACCTGAGATTCATAGTTGGAGTCGACCATTACCAATACAAGGTACTTCCCTTCGGCCTGGCCTCCGCCCCACGGGTCTTCACCAAATGTCTGGCAGTAGTGGCTGCCTACCTCTGTCTCCAAGCAGCCTTCGTCTTCCTTACTTGGACGACTGGCTTGTAAAAGGGGACACAGCCTCAGAGACGCTGCAGGCCACAGGCTGCACCATCAGGGTCGAGCAACACCTGGGATTCGTAATAAATTACCCAAAATCCCATCTCACCCCAACTCAGGACTTGGAATTCATAGGGGCTCGACTGGACACCCTCCAGGCTGTGGCTTTCCTCCCCTAAGACAGGGTGGATCACCTCAATGCCCTGGCGACCGAAGTGCAGTGCCATCACACTTTGTTGGTATGGTCAATGCTTTGCCTCCTCGGCCATATGGCCTCCACAGTCCATGTAGTTCCTGACACCCGCCTCCATATGTGGGCAGCTCAGAGGTGTCTCTGTTTAAAGTGGGCTCAAGCCACGTGCAGGCTCTGGAACAGGATCTCGGTGTCCCGTCAGCTGGTGGAGTCCCTCAGTTAGTGGCAGGATCTGCAAAACCTGCAAAGGGGCATGCCCTTCCAACACCTGAGCCCCCAGAGGATCCTCACAACAGATGCTTCCCTGCTGGGCTGGGGTGCCCATTGCGAGGAATTGCGCACCCAGGATATCTGGTCCTTTGAGGAGAGCCATCAGCAAATCAACCTGCTGGAGCTCAGGGCCATTTTCCTTGCGCTCAAAGCTTTCCAGCACCACCTGCAACAGTAGTCAGTGCTTGTTCAGATGGACAACCAAGTCACGATGTTCTTCCTGAACAAGCAGGGAGGCAGTAGCCCTCTGTTCATATGCGACCAGACAGGGTATGCTTCTCTGGGTGGTATACCTCCCGGGCCAGGACAGTGTCCTGTTGGACAGGCTGAGCAGGGTCCTCCGACCACATGAATGGCACCTGGAACCCAGGGTGGGATAGCGGCTCTTCAGGTTATGGGCACCCAGAGCTGACCTCTTTGCTAGCCCAACCAATGCTCAGCTGCCACGTTTCTGCTGCCCACAGCCATACCCAGCTCGGGTACCACCGGATGCCTTCTTCATCTCGTGGTCAGAAGGCTTGTTATATACCTTCCCTCAGATACCTCTGATGGCACGGACCCTCTTCAAGGTCCAGCAGGACAAGGCTTCCCTGATCCTGATGGCACAGGCAGCCTTGGTTCCCTCTCCTGCTTCGTCTCACGAGGGAATCCTCGGTCCTCAGGAGCTCATCAGGGCTTCCCACCCAGGAGGAGGGTTCAATTTTCCACCCCAACTTGAGATCCTTGTCCCTCACAGCATAGCTGCTGAACGGGTCACCTTAGCGCTCCTCAACTTCCCAAGGAGGTGGAGGAGATCCTCCTTGCCTCACGCAAGGAATCCACATGTGGGTGTCAGCATACATGACATAGGAGTCATGGCTTTTTCCCCAGACCTTGGATTTCATGCAGCTTTGTTACTCTGGTGATATCAGTCTCTAAAGTTAATGAGAGTAGTTTACAAGATGAGATTAACTCTGACCCCCTGTTGATGTAAGTCTCCAAGCCTGTTGAGAATGGTCTGCAGCCCTTCCCTGCTAAATCAAGAATGGCAGACCTCAAAGGGAGTTGCTAGAAACAATAGCAGACCTCAAAGGGAGTTGCTAGAGAAAATTCACTATAAAGGACAGAAACACTTCCTCTTGCTCTCTCTCTTCCACTATTCATCGGACATGAAGGATAGGAGGCTCTGATAATCAATTCTCTTCACCCCTCCCCCTCTCTCTCTCTTCCTATTTTCATCGGACACACCTTGCCATGAGGCTCTGACCCACATGTTCTTACCTCTCTCTCTCACACACACATGCACACACAGAGTCTTTCATATAGACTATTCTCTCTCACTACACTATGTAATAAGCCTATTTCTACATAAAGAACTGTTTCCAAGCCACACCTGTTTGGTTATCTTATTTGTGATGTTTACCTTACTGTCTCTGTGAAATGAACCCAGGACCAAGCGGAGACTAGACCAGAAGATTACATTGGGCATCTGCCTTCAAGTGGTGCCATCTCTCATGATGCACGGAGCAACAAGTGAACCCATTCTCCTGCCTAGTTCAGGTGGTACTGCAGTACCTGGTCCACCTTTCTCAGTCCAGGCTTAAATCCATCGTGATTCAGCTAAGTACAATGATTAGCTGTTTTTTTAAAGAAATTTTCTAATTAAAATGGAGGAACCACGGTGGTGAATGGATTGGTTCCTTTCACAGGGTTGGTAGCTCCAACAAAAATAATTTTATACTAGGGATAGTTCCTTGAATGATTGATCAGAATTTTTTTCTAGGTCTTTAAATCCTTTTCCGTCAGAGTGCACCTGAGTGCACTCTTTGCAAACCACCACTCCATAGAGGGCAAGCCTCTTCCTGTGCAGCCCCTCATCACCTGATTCATGAGGGGCTTACTGCTTTCAAAGCCCCCCATCCATCTGCCCCCAGCAGAATGGGATCTCATTGTGGTCCTGGCGCAGCTTTCTATGCTGCCCTTTGAGCCCTTGCTACCTGCAACCTCTGATACCTGTCCTGGGAGGTGGTCTTCCTGGTGGCACTCACCTCTGCATGCCCAGTCAGCAAGCTCCAGGCCCTGGTGGCCAAGCTACCCTACACCAGGTTCTACAAGAACCCACCTGAAGTTTCTTCCAACGGTGGTATCGGATTTCCACCTCAACTAGGAGGTGGTTCTCCCTACCTTCTTTCCACGGCCCCACACTGATAAGGCATCAGCTGTTCTCCATACTCTGGACTGCAAAAGAGCCCTCTCCTTCTATCTACAGTACACTCAGAGCCAACACAAAGCCTCACAGCTTTTTGTCTCATACAACCCTGGTCGTCTAGGGAGGCTGTCACCAAGTGGACCCTGTCCATCTGGGTGGTGGACTGCATCACCTTCACCCACAACCGGCTGGGCTGCTGCTGGATTGCCGGATCTCGGCGCTTAATGTTGCAGCTATGACAATCTCGGTTGCCAGCCTCCACTTGGTTCCCATGGCAGACATCTGTCGGGCTGCCACCTGGTCTTCAGTCCACACTTTTGCAACTCACTACTGCCTGGAGAGGGAGTCCTGACAGGACAGTGCCTTTGGCAAGGCTGTACTCTGTAATCTGTTTGGGGTTTAGGCAACTCCTGTCCTCTGACCCTTCTTGTTCAGGCTACCAGAGCCATGGTTCTCCCTATCCTCAGATGCACTTGCAGCTGCTCACGGCTGGGCCATGCTTTTCTACTGGTCCTCGGTAGCCTGGAGCTAGGGAGTCCCATATGTGAGGACTGATTTCCTGCTTGTTCCTGGAGAAAGCGTAGTTACTCACCTATAACAAATGTTCTCCAGGGAAAGCAGAAATCCATCCTCACAACCCTCCTGTTTGGGTTCTTCATAGAGGGTTTTTTCCCTGGACTGTTGATATATGCCAGATCAGCCTTTTTTCTTCCGCCTCTGCCTCAAGACGGAATTGCTAGCTCTCTACCAACATAATGCCCAAACCAGGTTTTAAAAAGTGCTTGCAATGCAAAAGGAAGATGAATGCTGCAGACACTCACCAGTATTGCCTCCGATGCCTTGGGGCAAGCCACAACGTCCAGGACTGCCCCAGTTGTGCACGGATGTCTCCCAGAGCGAGGGAGTTCAGGGGGCATTCATTGAAGGATTTCCTATCCTCCTTGGAGCCCGCGCCTGCAGTAGCCTCCTCGCCGGCAGTTCCCAGCTCTTCAAAAGACCTTCGGGGGACAGCGCCACGGGATGTGCTCTGTAGAGCCTCCATCCCCGGCCATGCTGCACAGAACTCTGGTGCATCTCCCGGACATCGGACTGACGCCACCGCGAACACCCCTGCTAATCCGGTGAGCTCTCCTTCTTCTGAATTACCCGGGGTAGCTTCTGGGCCATGCAGTCTCCCATGCGGTCCCTCCAGCTCCCTCCAAGATGGCGCCGTCCACGTTGTGCTCCATGGTGCCACCTCTGACTCTGCCCCCAGACACGCCTCCTCCTCCCGGATTGGCCGAGACCTGGCCTGCCTCAGCCGCGCCGACACTGCTTCGCCCCCCCCCCCCCCGGGGCAGGGAATCCCCGCATCGTGCTGATCTTCGGGCCAGGGAATCCCCCCACCGCGCCGAGCTTCCTCGAGCCTACAGCAGCCCCAGCACAGAACATCGACGCGGGAGAGAAAAACGGCGCGATCGCAGGAAGGAGGCAAGCGGCAAGCACAGCAGTAAGAAGAAGCACCTGGACAGGAGAGACAGTTCCTATGACCGCGGACACGGCAAACGCAAGCGGTCCAGCTCCAGCAAGGGAAGCTCGTGTGGCAGCGCCTCCCAGGGTCATAAGAGAAGCAGGCACCGCTCTCGCTCCAGCTCTCTTTCCTCACGGAGGCACAGGAGCAGCCGCTCTTCTGAGAACAGCACCTCGGCCGCAATCTTACAGCTGCTGGCACGCCTGGTGGACCAGACAGCGCCTCCAGCCCAGCTCCTTGAGAGGTCCGCCTCCAGAGAAGCCTTACCAGCAGCCCAGCCCAGCCCAGCCCAGCTCTGTGAGGCCCAGGACTCCACAGGCACCCTCATGCATGCCTCACAGGTCCCCCTCACCAGAACAAGTCTTGACCTCTGGCGAGAGCGATGAGGAGGGAGAGGCCCCCGACTCTCCCATCTCCAAGACGCCAGAGGATACAGAATTCCTGACCCCAATGCAGGAGAAAGGCGTCGCTGGCCTGAGCTCCCTGACACGGAGTCCTGGAACAGAACCGGGGAAGTTTGGCATTCCACGGACTTGCAAAGAGGTCTATGTCCGGGGTTCCCCATTCCTGAAAGATTTTGCGTATCTGGTCCAGATGTAGGGACCATTCGTGTGGAAGCAGAACTCAACTGAGTCTGTCTGCCCGAGAGTTTTGAACCCCTGGAAGATACACTGCCAGAAGATGAATTTGATGCTCTCTGGCGAAGGCCCATAATCTGAGAGCTTCATTGCAAAGCGACAGAGAGCCTGTCCCTCCTTGTTTGTTTACGTAGAACATGGCTACCTGATTGTCTGTATGAACTAGGACGGTCAGGTTGACAAGGAGGGTATGGAAGACTTTGAGGGCAAGGAAGATTGCTCGCAGTTCCAGGAGGTTGATGTGAAGGGTGGTCTCCTGTGGAGACCAAGTACCCTGATTGGAGAGGTGTTGAAGATGGGCTCCCCACCCTGTTTGGGAGGCATCTGTTGTGAGGGTTGCTTGGGGCAACAAAGGTTGGAAGGGGGCCCCCAACGACAGATTCTTGGTGGATATCCACCATTGGAGGGACCAAAACAGACGTTTTGAGGTATTTGGTCGGAGCTCCTGATGCTTGAGTCCACTGGGTGGCCAAGGTCCATTGAGCTGCTCTCATATGAAGACGAGCGTAGGGCACCACATGTACCGTGGAGGCCATGTGGCCCAGAAGTCGCAGCATTTCCCTGGCTGTCAAGTGAGTGCTGGACTGAGCTTGGGAGGCCAAGCACACCAGACGTTGGCCCCGGACTTGAGGAAGGTAGGCCCTTGCAGTGGTGGTGTCCAACTGGGCCCCTATGAATTCCAGAGACTGAGTAGGGATGAGTTGAGACTTGGGAAGGTTTACCACCAGTCCCAGATACTGCAGAATGTGCCTCGTGCGGTCCAGGGAAATCTGGGCCTCTGACTGAGATGGAGCTCGGATGAGCCAGTCGTCCAGATATGGGAATACAAAAATTCCCAGACCTCTTAGAAATGCGGCTACAACTGCCATGCATTTGGTGAACACTCTTGGAGCAGAGGCTAGACCGAAGGGAAGTACTCTGTACTGGAAATGTTTTCCCTGGAACAGAAATCATAGATATTTTCTGTGGGATGGGTGGATGAGTATATGTGTGTACGCATCCTTGAGATCTAGAGAACAAAGCCAATCCTGACTCTGAAGGTATGGAAGGAGAATGCCCAGAGAAAGCATTTTGAATTTCTCCTTGTATAGAAATTTGTTCAATTCTCTCAGATCTAGGATAGGTCTGAATCCCCCTGTCTTCTTTGGTATGAGAAAATAAGGGGAGTAGAAACCTGTCCCTTGTTGAAGAAGAGGAACCTCTTCTATTGCCCTTTGGGCAAGGAGGGAAGAGACTTCCTGACCCAACAGGGCCAGGAGAGATGGGGGAGAATTGAAGTGCCTCACCATGGTATGTGGAGGAAAGTTGGAAAAATGAAGTTTGTAGCCCTCTCTGATGATAGAGAGGGTCCAGTGCTCTGATGTAATTTGCTCCCATCTGGGAGCAAAGTGAGCTAACCTTCCAGGAATGGTGAGGGGCTCTGGTTGTTCTAGAGCCAGAAAGGTTAAGTTCTCTAGGGGCAAGTCAAAACCCCTGAGGGGGTTGAGCCTGCTGAGGAGTGGCAGACGCTGCAGGCTTTGACCTTGCCTGTTTAGGTTGCTGACGCTTAGCAGCAAAGCGAGGTTGAGAAGATTGTTGGCCAGTATTTGTGGAAAATCTGGCCTTCTTGTAGTAAGGCCTCTTGAAAGACTTTTTCTTGGCAGGAGTAGAGGTAGACTTAGAAAGTCTATCTAAGGTAGCATTTTCTGCGTCCATTTGAGTGGCTTTAATTTGCCAGTCTTTACCAAATAAGTTCTCACCTGTACAGGGCAGATTCCGTAAGCCATCCAGGACCCAGGGTTCTAGGTCAGAGGCGTGGAGCCAAGCAAGTAGTCGGGCTGCAATAGCAATGCCCGAAGCTCTACCGGCACCCTCAAAGGAATCAAAGGCTGCTCTGTTGGAGAACTTAGAAACATCTAGAAGCTGTTTCACCAGAGAAATGAACTCCTCCTTTCTATCCTCAGGGATAAAGAGGGCAAAATGCCGTACCTTTAGGGCAAGTTCCCTTAGAAACATGCCCGTATACAGACTGTATTAATTAATCCTGGCTATAAGCATACTAGCCTGGAAGATTTTCCTACCAAAAGAGTCTAGGGTCTTACATTCTCGCCCTGGAGGGGTAGAAGAGTGCCTTTTGGTACTCTTAATCTTTTTCAGCGCAGACTTCACCACAATGGAATGGTGAGGCAGTTGAGTTTTTTGAAAACCAGGAGAAGGAGGGACCCGGTACATGGTGTCCAACCTACGGGAATGAGGAGACAACGTTAGAGGAGCCTCCCATAAATCCATCAAGTGTTCTTGAAGGATTTCATGGATAGGCAGGGTGACTGCCTCTTTAGGAACCTTCGGGTATCCTAAAATATCCAATTTCTTTGATCTAGGTTCTTTTTCAGAGGATGTAGTAATAGAAAGTCCTTTAGCTACTTCTATAATGAAGTCTTGAAAGGACAAACCCTCTGGTGGAGACATTCTCCTCTTTGGGGAAGAAGGCTCTTCAGGAAGAACAAGAGACAGCTCATCAGAGTCATCAGAGGAGTCAAAATCCTCAGAAGAATCAGAGTATCCTCTATTTGCTTCCAACGCACGATACGCATACCGCTCGGTATCGACATCAGGTGTACCGGGTATGGGATCGGTATCGGGCGAAAACCCGGATCCGGCATGCGGAACCGATCTGCGTTTGGAAGACGATGGTCTCGGTTCCGGTATGGGGGACGGTACCGGAACCGGAACCGCTGGATGCGGTACCGAGGGCGTCGCAGCTTTAATAAAAGCCAGAATGGCCTGCTGCATGGTCTGAACAGTATTGTCCATAGACGCCACTGCTGCCTGGATGTCGGTACCGGCATGGGCCGGTACCCCAGAGCAGTCTAACAGGTGATCGGTCGAGGCCGTGCCATCGATGTCAACCTGTAACCCCATAGATGGAGCTTTGGAAGCCAGAGCTTCCCGCCGGGGTTGTTGGGCTGGGGCAGGGTCCTCCAACTCAAGATTGAGGGCCTCTCGATACTTTGAAGGAGATTTGCCTTTTGAGGACCTGCCCGAAGAAAGTTTGGTTACCTGAGATCCATCCGGAGAGGAAGACCTGGATGACTGTGATGCTGGATTATCTGAAGCAAACAGTACATGGAATTTGTTGGCCCGGTTCTGCAAACCACGTTTAGACATCTGGGAGCAGGACGGGCAGTCCGGAATGGAGTGGTCAGGCCCCAAACATTTAAGACACCAGTCATGGGTGTCTGTAACAGAAATAACAGCACTACACTTGGTACACTTTTTGAAACCAGGGGCTGGTTTCTCCATGAGGAGAATTTGTGTAGGCCTGAGGCCTAACCGAAGTCACCAAGTTGTGCTAAAATAAAAGGGGTTTTTTTGTTTTTTTTTGAAAGAAAAGAGAGACCGGCGGCGGTACCGGTTTCGGTATGGGGAAGGCAGGCACGCGGTCTAAAGAAACAAACTAAAATAAGAATTTCTTCAGCGGTGACAGGAACACGACCTGCTGGCTCCGCGGAAAAAGAGAAACTGAGGAGAGCTGGTCAGGAAGGCGGCGCGCATGTGCAGTGGGAGGCCCCAAAAGCTTCCTTTCTGGGAAGCTGGGGAGTTTTCCCACGAAAGGCTCCGTCGGTTCCGACATACCCATATGTGAGGACTTATTCCTGCTTGTTCCTGGAGATTGAAATAGACAAAGATAATACTCTCAGCAGTTTATTAGTGGTATAGTAAGGAAATAAAAACAGGGTTCAAATCCCACTGGCACTCCTTGTGGCCTTGGGCAAGCCTCCATTGCCTTAGTCACATGCTATCAACTTTTTACACCTATTTGTAGTGCACCGATAGCATGCAACTTTAGCTCCCGCATGCAGAAAAGGGCTCATATTCAAATTAGCCACACGTTAGCCATGAGTTAAACTGAGCACAAATTGCAGCATTAAACTGGGAGAGCAAGCCAAATACATACACAAAAGTCGGCGCAAGTTTGGCATGCTCTCCCAGAGAAACAAGGGCACCATGTGGCTAATTTGCATATGAGCCCTGACAGTATTTTGATGGCATCAGGGCTGCCCCAGGGCCAGTGCAAGGGTTTCTGCCACCCTAGGCAGAAGCCCTGACTGTATCCCCCCCCCGGTACGTTGAGCCACACTACCATTGCTGCTGATTCCAGCAGTGGGGTTGAGGGCTGGGCATGGCTCAGCTTGGTGGCAGACTGTGTGCTTCAGTAGACATAGCCTGCCACTTCTGAACCTCCCCCCCCCCCCCCGACATAACTTCAGGGGGTCAAAGCACATGGCCTGCCACCAAGTCATCCCCCACCCTGATGCTGGAGTCAGTGGCACCACCGCACAGGTCATCTCAGGGGAACGGCAGCAGCAGGCCATGTGTGCCAAAGCACATGGCTTGCCACCCATAGAGATCTGCCGCCCTAGGCGGCCACCAAATGGACTGACTGGGCTTAGTCTGCCCCCAGTACCTGGATCATTTATCAAAATACTATCAGGGGCACGTGTTAAGGCCGGCTGCAAAATCATCTATGTGTTTCTATGCATTGAGCACAGCCAATATTAGCATACCATTTTATTATGGTAAGCTCATTTGCCTATAATTTAAATACTCAGTTAGTTGTGGGCTCGTTTTTCCTTTGACGTTTACATGCGCATCAGTCTTTGGCTGCAACAGTAATTATGCTTAAAGAAGGTGCTAGTTTTCTGCATCAGTCTGCTAGATTGTGAAGCCTTTGGGGACAGGAAATGCATATTGTGTACCTGAAAGTAACTCACCTTGATCTTCTCCTGGAAAGGCATGAGCTAAATACTACTAATAAAAACATTCCCTCCACAGTGTAAATCTTCAATTTGCAGGATCCAAGAGAAGAAATTATAAAATGTGTAAAATCTGATTCAACAAAATATTACCCACAATACAAAAGAAATGAAAAGGACCAGATATCTATCTATGACTGTTGCTTCCCTCAGCGATTCCAAACACTACTGAGCTGAGGTCCATTCCCAAGGCTGATCATTTCTTTACTTTTCAAAAACAAATCTAATTGTTTAGTGTTAGAAGAGATACCTTGAAGGTTTCAGGAGATATTTACATAGAAACGTAAGATAAAACTGAACTCTTAGAGTTTGTAGCTCTTAGGCAGACTGAAGAAACAACATAGCTCTTGAAACATCTGGAAAGAAAAATATTTTTTGCCTCATGAATAATTCCTCTCTATAGCAAAGGAAAGTAATAAACATCCAATCTCACTCTACACTAACAAATATAGCATCAGTAAAGTGGCAGAAAAGACTTCTGCCTCAATGATGTTTCCAAAATTTGAGATATGTCCAAACTGTCAAACCAAAACAGTCAGTTGATGCAGGCCTGAGAAGTCCCACTCTTCCACTTAGCTTGAGGCAAGTTCAGAAGTCAGCATACACGCTTCTGGGATTTTCAAAAGTGTCAGTAAATATTTTTGAACATACAGTTATGGTCAGTAGTATTAGCACCCTTGCAGTCCAGTCCAACCCCTTAATGTCCAATATCTCTTTTAAAAGAAGTGGCCAGTGAAATGACTTTGGACTGTATATGCACACACATTTGTCACTTAAAAGAATTAAATAAAACAAGACCAATTAAAAAAGGAAATAGTTAGAAATAGTATAAAAACTGGTTCATTGCCAGAACATGATTATTGGTACTCTTATAAACAATTCAAATCAGTTGAACAGAAGAACCACATTCCCACTGCAGTAAAATTAGACACACCTGTGATCAGTTGTCAGTACTCACATGAACTGAATCGACCAATGAATGATGGCGTTAATGTTTAAAATGGCCACATTCACTGCCTGTTCCATTTTCATGATAGTGAAGACAAGAGAGCTTCCATAGACCATCAGAAAAGCCATCATCATCAAAACATCAAACTCCAAAGACCTCTGTTCTCTACAGTTTGCAATGTTATCAAGAGGTTTTCTGCTCATGGAACTGTCAGGAACCTCCCAGGCCATGAAGGGAAGAGGAAAATTAATCCAATAAGTCTTTGAAGGTTAATGTAAATTGTTGGAAAAACACCACATACAACATCCAAAGAGTTTAAGGCTGATCTGGAGTGGAAGTTTCAACCTGCAACATATGCCGCGCACTAAACAAGGACTTTATGGGTAAAGGCCAAGGAGGGCCCCACTGCTCAAAGTCAGACATAAAATAGCATGCTTGAGGGAGACACCTGTGTGGATGGCTATTTGCATCTGGGACGAGGTTGTAGAGGTCTGGATTCCATCTGTGCAGTTGCTGACATCATAGCTCCTCCTTCCATTGCATCTGGGGATATAAAGAATGCCTACTTTGTGGGACACAGACTCGGAGGTGTGACCTAAGGGGCCTCTTTGGAGCACCTGAGGAGCGAGTTGTCTCCATCATTTGTTAATAGGTAAAAAAAAAAGGTTAAGAATAAAGGGCTTGTGGAGGGGCAAGTGGTGAAAGACCCGAATGACCAACATGTGATGGATACTGTTAAGCCTGGATCATCTTTGTTACAAACTGTGGGGGGCTCTTCTTCTGACACCTAATTGAGTTTTGGGTTATGAACCCCTCCCCCAGCCGAATATGTGTACTAGTGCCAGTATATCTGAGGTGTCCCCACTTGGGTTTGGTGTTCCATCTTCCTCCACTCATTTACTGTTGGTTTCAGCAAGCCATTCGAAGAGTTTCCAAGACTCTGGACTAAAGTACCCTGCACCTGTGTTATTGACAATTGCTGCTTCAGATTTGGGGACTGCAGGGCCCAGTTCAGGGGATGTATCCTTAAGGGACATCTGGTCTGCAATCAGTAGGATGGAAGGAGTGCTTAAGAGCACTATGGTACAGTTGTGTGTTTTCTCTCGGAATACTGTGAACACACTACACCAGCATTAGGAATCACTCGCCAATATTAGTGGAAGGTAGTTTAGGGAGTGTACAAGCTGTGAGTAATTCCTTTATTAAGGACAGCTTATTGCTTCATGCCAAACTAGAAGTACAAGAGAATAATGACAGAGCTCAGAAACTTAGGATTTTAAATTTTCCTATGGTTCATCCCCTCTCTCTTCTGGGTTTATTTAAAACATATATAAAAGATTCTTTTGCACTCTGCTTTTACAGAGGCATCTTTTTCGTCCATTTATTATTTGCCACGTAGAGTTGCCTTACAAAATCCAGAGAGAGAGGTGCACAAGCTAGTGAATGTAGACGATACAGGTTTTAACCCAATTTCTTGAGCCCTTCTTGGAATGTTTCAAAGAGGGCAATGCAATTGGTCTCTTTCTGTTCAGAGGTGGAAAAGAGTGCCATTATGAAACTTTACTTTTCTAAAAAGGCAACCCCTTTTTGTGAACAGCCTCTTATGATTTTTTTCCTGACATAGCACGTGCTACTCAATTCCTTCATAAAGCTTTTTTGCACTTAAAATTCAAAGTTCTGGCTGTAGGTGGAATGTTTTATTTAAAGTTCCCTTGTAAATGTATTGTGACTTTTTCAGGCAACAGATTTGTTTTTGTGGAGGTTTCACATCTTGAGAAGTTTCTCTCGGACAAACAGACTTGAGGGTATTTTCTTGTTTCTTCTTGTCTTTAGTAAATTGAGTTGGGGGAAAAAAAGGGGTTAAGAGTAATAATTTCCATCTCTTTATCTATGTAGTGTCTCTCCCATTATGTGAGCTCGTGCAAATTTTTTGGGTTTTTCTTTTTCTTGTTTTACCTGCATTTCTGATGTATCAAGGAATTTGTTTTGTTAGGGATTGCTTATTGTAAGTTACTGAAAACTTCAATAAAAAAAAAGGCATGCCTGATCTTTGCCCAAACCCACCTTGAGAAACCACAATTTTCAGGGAAAATGTTCTGTGGCTAATGAAACCAAACAAGCTCTTTGGCAATGAAGACCAGCAATATATTTATGGGCAAATAAATTAAGCTTATAAGGGAAAAAAACAAAGTTAAATATCGAGGTTCCATGATGTTGTGAGGCTGTTTTGCTGCCTCAGAAACTGGAGGCCTGGAACGTATTAAAGGAATCATTAAGTTGGAGGACTACCAAGGTATTTTGGAGTGAAATGTGCTACCTAGTCTCAGAAAGCTCATCTGGGGCGAAGGTCATGGGTCCTCTAGCAGGCCAATGACCCAAAACATACATCCAAATATACAAAAGAATGGTTAAAAGGGAACAAATTGACCGTTTTAAACTGGCCAGTAATGAGTCCTGATCTCAATCCAATTGAGAACCTTTGGAAAGAGCCAAAATCTGCCATTGGTAAAGGAATCCTGGAAACATTCATAAGCTGGAACAAATTGCAATTGAAGAGTGGGAGAAACTACCAGCAGACAGATGTACAAAACTTACAGATGGCTACAAGAAACATTTGGATGCTGTCATCACTGCCAAGGGTTGTGCAACCAAATATTAGTGAAGGGTGTCATTAATCCTGACCAAGTCATATTTTGCTTTCTTCTCAGCAATTACTAAGTTGCACAGACATCTTTTTTTCTGTTGTATACCTTTGAACATACTATTAGATGAAGACATACAGTTGGAATAAGTCCAATTATTTCTCAAGATATTGTACACAGCACACCTAATGTTGACCACAACTGTATCATTAGGCATAACTAGTAGCGACACAAGTAAAATTTTAAGTCTCAGTTTAAATTTTATAATTCTTCAGATTTTCCATCTTATTCCTTAGGACTCAGATCTTTTGAGTAGCAGCAATTTTTACATTTTGGAGTTCAGAAACCTTCCTCAATATTCCAATTTGCCAGCATGACCCTTGATGGTATTTTCATGAAAATTGATTTTTTTCTCATGGAACAGAGCACTACATGGAACATCCTTGCATTTCAGTCTCTAAAGTTATTGCTGTGGGTCTTGTCAGGATTAGCTCCAAGTCACGTTTTGCTCTCTTTACCAGCAGGGCCAACATGAGGACTTGGCAAATAGGGCAATTGCACTTGGTCCCCCCATGTCTCAAAGGGCACCTAGCTTCCCTGAAGGCAAAGTAGACATCTCCTGCAGATGGGTTTTGGGAGCCCCCCTCACCAATTTCTACTCTGTGTCCCTGAACATCGAACACCGGCCCTGTATACCAGACTAGGAATAAACACCACAGCTGTTCTTCCCTCAACAGATGCTCTCAGTTTCACCTCCTGCCACCTCTTGTCCTGAACATAGAGGTATCTGTTCCTGCAACAATCAAAGAAAGTTCTCATCCAACTTACCAGACACCAAGGTAACTTCTGGGTAACCCGATATCCATGCCTAGTATTCCTCACTCTTTTATGCTTGGCCTGTACAAACTCTGGATGAGATTATGGGAAATTGTGATCAGCAAGTTATGTGCTCTATGGCACAAGAGCAGGGGAAGAGAACTGCCCCCTAGGACTAAGGCTGGCTTCATGCTCTGGTGGAACCCTAACCACAAATTGGCCAATGGTGAAGTGGAGATTGCTAAGGATTTGGAGGGGTAAATCCTAGGTTTCCCTTATCTCTTCACCATTATAGGACTCAAAGTAATAGTAAAAGAAAAAAAGGACCACAGTTACATAACGCTGGGAATCATTTATTTAACATATATTTTTTATACCACTTTTTCATTTTAGTCAAAGTGGTTTACATTGTAACTTAAACTTGGTAATGCACATTAAACAGGGACATTGCTAACTTGGATTTTTCTGAGATAATGGAGTGATTTGCCCAAGGCCACAAGGAGTGCTAGTGGGAACTGAACCTTGGTCTCTTGGTTCCCAAGCCAGTGCTCTAACCATTAGGCTACTCCTCTACTCCTGTAGAATCATGGATCTTATACCTCATAGTTAATCATAATCAGTTCATAATCAACCAAGCTTCAAATTATTATTAGTAACATGAATCTCAATATCATTCAAGATTATGAGAGAAAATTATCAAAATCAGCTTGTGTTTTCACATTCTATAATATACGTTACCAAAAGATACACATTGGCCATAGACCAGAAAATAAGGGAGTTATCTTTCTGCATTAAAATAGAGAAGTTGAGCTCAGACAGCTACTGCCATGTTTAATTAAATAGAAATAGTGTTATACTGTACTGTGATCATGCATATAGTCAGAGCTGCATAATCTGTATTTGGTTTATTATTTCACTCCACAAATGTGTTAACCAAGCTGTATCATACACACAATTTTTCCTAGATTTTAAAAATACCATTAAGTAGCAAACTTTTTAAAATTTACATACCTTTTATAAATGTGTATCTCTCACAAGAGCTCAAGATGCATCTTAAATAAAATAAAATTCCTCCTCCTCTGTGCTTAAAAGACAACTTCCTGTATGAGTGTGATTTCCTCTCATGATATTGGAGTCCCTTTCATTTTTCTCTGATATTTGCTTTTAATGGAAATTGCTGAGACATTACGATGGGCGATATATCAAGATTTTAATAAACGATAAAACTATAAACTTTGCTTAAGCAACCAAAGCTGTCTATGTTTAACCAGCCCATTGTAAGCATAATGTGGTTTATCTACATGGTGGAACTTTAATTTATGAACTGGAGAAAAATCTTAGTCACTGGTTTGCACAGTGTTTTTACAGAAATAAGTTTATTTTCACATGGTTCTTAACACTGTGCAAACCAATGACTAATAGATTTTTCCCCAGTTCGTAAATTAAAGCAGTAGTTTATGGTTTATGACACTTGATATACCTCCTTTACTGTGCGTCTCAGAGCAGTTTACAGATATATTCCAATAGGCGTTTTTTATTCCCTTGTCCCCGAAGGGCTCACAATCTAAGCATACCCGAGGTAATGGAGGGTTAAGTGGCTTGCCCAAAGTCACAAGGAGTTGCCATGGGACTAGAGACCCTAGTCCCTCTGACCCAAGGTTACTTGTCCCTACGTGGGAATTGAATCCCCAGCCCTCCAGCCTAAAGTGACCTGTCCCAACCACTGAGTCATTCCTCCCACTATGTACTGCTAAACAAAGTGCATCTAAAAATTAGAAACAAATTACTTTCTGTTTCAATGATAAAACAGGAGTCACTATCTAGTGGATGAAACTTCCATTTCAGTTATCTTGCTCTTGGGTATTCTCAAACATACAGTTTGCAAAAGAAACCTATTGCCACTATTATTTGTTACATTTGCATGTGTCTGTGCGGTGCTGCGTATGCCTTGTAGTGCTATACAAATGATCAGCAGTAGTAGTAGTAGTAGTAGTATATACAACCTAGCATCTTACAGTCAACACACACATTCTTTTTCATTTTTCATTACATTCTGTACCTGTGTAAAAAATGCTTAGTTGGTCAGACCTTTCAGTTCAAACTTTCAACTTTGAATTTCTTTTAGGTGATTTATCATATTAAGTTTTGGTAAAGCTATTTTCTGGCTCTTTGCTCTGCAGTTATCGCAGTGCAAGCCAAATTCCCAGCAGTCTGAACCTGTTCGGACCAAGCGTTAGGCTTCCAACAAGGGCTGAGTGATTTCAGAATGTCCTGTTTCTGCAGCAGATATCTGGCTGTGAGTTAAACGCGTAATAAAAACAAGCAGAAACACTAAAGTGAGCATACTCCCAATAAACACTCCTATAACAGAGGCATAGGACTCTTGCCTTTCATAAGTGCTCGAGTACTGAGGAACTGCATTTGCAAGGAGATCCTGCACATGGCTGAGTGAGCCATTGTTTGGCAATGGCTGGATATCCAGGAGGTGACAAAGCATTGGATATACATCTATGGAATTCATGGCTTCCTTGGTGACATTTCTTTTAAAGGCAGGGCCATGAGCCAACAACAGCGAGTGCATGCTTGGCTTGCTGTTATCATAACCATGGTTACCTTCTGGAATTAAAATGGAATGAACACATATTAGAAAGAAAAAAAACCACACAGACATCAAAATTGCACATAATTATCCAATATTAGTCTTCAGAGTAATATAGTAAATGATGGCAAATAAGACCAAAAACCATATCCAGTTTGCCACTCTCTGAAATTCCCCTCCCCCCAAGGCTCCATGCAAGTTAAGAAACTGCATGTTTTCTGACCCTAAAGAGAACAAACCTATCTCCAATCAGGTGATGAGGTTAGGTCAAACCATCAAACTATCACTACCTGCAAATTTAGTGGCTTAGCTGGTCAGCAATACACTCCTCTGGCTTACTGATGTCTAGAACTCAAAGTAGTACTGCTCACTCTCTGATCTTATTTAGAACTAGTCTTACTGTGAACTATCTTGATATGAAAATGGAGGCAGCATATACGTTTCTAATAAATTAAAACCTACTTTTTGAGGCTGCTTTGAAATCTTAACCCCCGACCCTCTCGATCACAACTTTGTTGTTTTTTACCGTTTTCTTAAGAAAGTAATTTACCAAAGCCTCATACACCCTGTATGTGATGATTACTTGTTTGTGAGCTCCAGAAGGTAAAGCGAAATTAGACTTACCTGCTAAATGTTGTTCCTTCAGGAACTCCTGTCCAGTTCCGCACCTCTGGGTAGTGCACCTCCTCCAGCAGCTTGGGGACTGAGCATGTCCAAATTTGAAGTCACCAGTACTAGTACGGCTGGCAGCACCCACCAGCTCCCAGAAACCTATTAACAAAGCAGACTCACAGGAGTAACAAATAAGTAGTAAAGAGGTAATAACCAGAACAAAAAGCTAAACTAAACCAACTGAACTAACGCCTCCCCCTTCCCGGTCCCAAGGAGGAAATCAATAACCCCCCCCCCCCCCCCCGTCAGAGAGGACAAGAGAGGAAGAGGCCCACCTGAGGAACTCCAGCACTGAAGAGCTGCCAAAGAGATAGAGCATTCCCGGCCCACCCCAGCACACCAAAGCACCAGTGACCCCTTGCTATTCCAGCACCTCTGATGCCATCAGCAATTAAGCAGACAGACTGATCACAAGGCCCAAAGGCCCTTACCAAAAAAACCCGGGTGGGATCCAAGACTGAACTGGAGTCCCTCAAGGAACAACAATTAGAAGGTAAGTCTAATTTCACTTTCCTTATCATCTCTCCAGTCCAGTCCCACACCTCTGGGATGTAACAGAGTAGTATACCTAATGGGAGGAACCTGCAATACCAGCACGCAGCACTGCCGCCCCAAAACAGGCATCCCCTGCAGCATAGACATCCAGGCGATAGTGCTTACTGAAGGTATGTAGAAAGGACCAGATTTCCACCGGCGGCACAAAGTCAAAAAATCGGCCCAAGAAGCTGCCTGAGCCCTTGTGGAATGAGCACACAGCCCCACCGGGACCAGACGCCCCTGCAAAATATACACCGAAGTGAATGTCTTACGAATCCATCTGGAAATAGAGGCCTTAGCCGCCCCCTCGCCCCTGCATGGACCCCCAAAGAACATGAACAGGCGATCAGACTTGCGAAAACTCTCTGTCACATTCAGGTAACGCTTGAGAGTCCTTCGCACATCCAAGAGATGCAAGCTAAAGCTGGCGGCATCAGACCCCAAGCCCCCCTAGGACTGGCAGGGACATGGGTTGATTGACATGAAATGCTGAAACCACCTTCAGCAGGAAGGCAGGCACAGGATGCAAAACTACCTTTTCCCGCGAGAAAGAAAAGAATGGCTCCCGACATAAGGCTTGCAACTCCAAGATCCTGCGTGCGGAGCAGATCACTACAAAGAAAACCGACTTCAGAGTTAGGTCTTTCAGTGAGGCATGGCTCAAGGGCTCGAATGGCGTCCTAGCAAGTGCCAACAGAACCATATTGAGGTCCCGTGGTGGCCGCAAATGAGCTACTGCCCTCAGGAAGCGCAACACGTCCGGGTAAGAACCCAACGGCACCCGTTGCACCTTTCCATGATTACAGGCAATAGCCACCAGCTGCACCCGCAACGAGCTAGCCGCTAGGCCCTTATTAAAACCATCCTGCAAGAAGGCCAAGATCTGTGGGACAGAAGCCACCGTAGGCCGTGCCTGCTTCTCCGTGCACCGAGCTTCAAAAACTCGCCATATCCGGATACAGGCAAGCGAGGTAGACCTCTTCCATGCCTTCAACAAGGTAGAAGTCACTGGCCCCGAATAACCTTTCCTCAACCGTGCCCTTTCAAGGGCTAAGCCGTGAGCAAGAACTGATCCACCTGAGGCATTATCACTGGTCCCTGCACCAGAAGATCGGTCCGAGACAGCAAGCACCACGGCTGGTCCTCCAGAAGCCGAACCATGTCTGCATACCATGGACGCCGCGGCCAGTCCGGGGCTATCAGGATGACCTGCCCCCTCTGATCCTCGATCCGCTGCACCACTTGGCCGATCAGTGCCCAAGGAGGAAAGACATACAACAGGCCCTCCATGAGCCATTGCTGTAGCAGAGCATCCAGACTCTCGGACATCCTCTCTCATCTTCTGCTGAAAAACTGGCATGCCTTGGCAGTCTCGAATGTGGCCATCAGGTCCATGACCAGCGCTCCCCACCTGCACACCACCTGTGCGAAGACCTCCGCATGGAGGGACTACTCCCCCGGGTCCACGTACATCCGGCTGAGATAGTCTGCCGTCACATTGTCAACTCCAGCAACATGTGCCGTCGAGATTGCCTGAAGGCGAGGCTCCCCCCAAGCGAATAGCCACTCTGCCTCCTCTTCTTGAGCCACACTGCCCGTGCCTCCCTGACGGTTAAGGTAGGCCACCGTTGTCACATTGTCTGAAAGGATTCTGACCTCCCTTCCTCGCAGATCCAACTCGAAGGCACTGAGTGCCCGGGCCACTGCCCACATCTCTAGCCTGTTGATCGACCACAGGGCCCTCTTGTGCGCTCCAGGTCCCCTGGGCGAAGGAACCCTCGCAATGGGCCTGCCAGACTGGCATCTGTCATCACCGGGATCCACTGCGGCGCCTCGAGAGGAATGCCCGCCGCCAACTTCTCCAGAGAGCGCCACCACTGGAGCACCCTCCGGACCTCCCCGTGAGCAAGGGAGTCTCTGGAACAGGGAGTCCGTCTGGTACGACCACCACCAGAGGAGAGCCCTCTGCAGAGGTTGCATATGCACTCTCGCCCACGGCACCACCTCCAGGGTAGCCACCATGGTAACCAACACCTGCAGATACTGCCAAGCCGTCGGCTCTGGCAGGCACAGAAAGTGAAACAACCAACACAGTCTCAGAGTCCTCTGCTCTGGCATAAAAACAACCCCGATGAGTGTCAAACCTTGCTCCCAAATACTCCAGATCATGCAACGGGACCAAATGGCTCTTTGCCGCATTGACCACCCAGCCGAGGCTTTCAAGCAGGCTTACAACCCGCGACGTCTCCAACACACTTTCGTCTCTGCACGTCGCCCAAATGAGCCAGTCATTGAGGTAAGGGTGCACCAGCAACCACTATCATGATCTTGGTGAAGGTGTGGGGAGCAGTCGCCAGGCCGAATAGCACAGCCTGAAACTGGAAGTGCCCCATTGGTACCGCAAAATTCAGGAACTGCTGGTGCTCTGACCTGATA
Organism: Ichthyophis bannanicus; assembly: GCA_033557465.1. Lineage (NCBI taxonomy): Eukaryota > Metazoa > Chordata > Amphibia > Gymnophiona > Ichthyophiidae > Ichthyophis > Ichthyophis bannanicus. The sequence goes on along the minus strand of CM066033.1, from coordinate 1,111,698,425 downwards.
GAAATGTGAAGATACGCCTCCGTGAGATCGAGGGATGCCAGAAACTCCCCCTCTCTCACCGTGACCATCGCCAACCGCAACGTTTCCATCCGGAATTGCGGAACCTGCAGACAACATTTCACTCCCTTGAGATCCAGAATCAGGTGAAAGGACCTGTCCTTTTTGGCAACCACAAAATAGATGGAGTATCGACCACAGCCATACTGTTCCCGGGGAACAGGGACCATCACCCCGAGTTGAAGCAGCTGTGACAGGGTATCCCGTAAGCCCCTGCCTTGCCTGGAGCCTTGCAGGGGGACCGGATGAAGGACTCGCTCATTGGCTGAGTGAACTTGAGGGCTAACCTTCGCGGATAATTTCCAGGACCCACTGGTCGGACATTATCTGGGCCCCAAGCAGAATAAAACTTCCATGGGTTGCACCTCTGCCTAGGCCTCCCTTGCTTCATTGGGACTTCTTGAACCCCAAGGTGGAGGCGGCAGAGAAACCCCTGCCTGCCCCTCGAAATCCTCAGAACCCCTGCCCCCGAGCAGGAAACCTACCCCTCTGGAAGGAACCCAGGCGGGACATACGAAAATGTCAAAAGTCACGGGCCTGGCCCTGAGACAGCTCCGAATTATGACCCCGATTCTGCTTATCCTCTGATAAACGCCCGCCTTTAGATTCTCCCAGGTCTTTAACCAACTTATCCAGGTCTTCCCCAAAGAGAAGCTTCCCCTTAAAGGGTAGCTTACTCAGCCGAGACTTGGAGGAGCTATCTGCATCCCAATTACGCAGCCAGAGATAGCAACAGGCCACTACTACTGACACAATGCTTCTGGTGAATCCACGAATATGATCATAGTGAACATCAGTGAGGTAGGCAGCCCCAGACTCCAGCTTGACCACCTCACTCCCCTGCTCCAGACGCTGCAACCAATGCAGACAGGCTCTCACCATCCAGGCCTCGCAGATGTAGGTCTGCAAGGCTAGAGCATTGACATCAAACGCTTGCTTCAACAAGGTGTCAAGCTTCCTGTCCTGACCATCCTTCAGGGCTGCGGCCCCCTCAACCGATATGGTGGTCTTTTTTGTAACCACCACCACTGCGGCATCCACTCACGGGGACTGGAACATCTCGCGCTCCTAATCCGAAAGGGGATAGAGACGCAACATTGTCCTGGCTCCCTTGAGACCCGCCTCCGGCAAGTCATAAGAACTTAAGATATGCCATACTGGGTCAGACCAAGGTCCATCAAGCCCAGTATCCTGTTTCCAACAGTGGCCAATCTAGGTCATAAGTATCTAGAAGTTTCTCCAAGGTCCCACTCAGCCTGAATCATCTGCTTGACCACCCAGTATACAGGGAAGACCAACTGAGACTTCTGCACCGCCTATAACAACGGGTCCTCCAGAGCCAAGGAGGGGTCACCCGCTGCGCCCTGCTGGTTCAAGCAGAAAGCCTGATGCAACAAGTGCACAAACTCAGGGGAAAACCCCCCAGAGCCCCTGCGACCCCCAGGCCCTGGGATGTCAAGGGGCCGGGAACTGCCCCCCACAGAGAGGAAGGAGGTTCCAGCAAGGTTTGAGCCTTCTGCACCGGCACAGACACAGATTCCCTTGCCTTGTCCTGCAGCATCTGTTGCAGCACACACCTTCATCTGAGATGGACCCTCGCCGGGTTCCGCAGACCAGAACCTGTGGATGCGACAGCATGGGAGCAAGCCGGCTACCTCCCTATTGCTGACGGGAAAAGCCAAGAGCCCCTTATCCTACAGGCCATGCAAAAATCCTGTCAGTGCTGAATTGTCCTTATTTATTATCTTTTTATTTCTTTCTTTTTTTTTTTTTTTTTTTATAACTAACAAAGGAAACCAGAAACACAGGCGGGCAGGAAGAATTCCCCAACCACAGCTGTCACGCTCCCCTAGCGGCCGAGCGGGCTATTACAAGTGACATCAAAAAGCGCAGGAGAAAGAGAGCAGTCCTGCCTTCCCTCACTGCAGCCGCCGCCAAAAACCACAAGGCGCTAGGTCCGAGTCCCTGCAAGGCCTCTTTGCGCTGAAACTCAGTGTGCCACAGGAATCCTCCCTAGATGACACCAGGCTGGAAGAAAGAAGGGCCATCTCCAGCTACCCCGGATCTGACCGCTATCGCTGCCAGGCAGTCTGCTGCACTTCCACCGGCCCAACTACCCTCCTCACGCTCAGCCTGCACGCGGCTGTGGTGTCGAGGGGGAGGAAGCAGAAGCACTCACAACCGCAGCTCAGCACTGGTGGGTCCTCACCCGTTCACAGGATCCGGAGCAGCCTTCCAGCCCCGGATCCCCGGCAGCCGCCTCAACACTCCCCCAGACACACAACGAGGGGGGGATCCTCCTCACTACAGAGACCTGCTCCTTGGGGCTGGAGCCTGCCGTATCCTCTCTGCTTCCCTTTTCTTTTCTTTTTTTTTTACTAGACTAAATAAAGTTAAAGGACAAACCAACCAAATAAGGAGTCTGTTTAGTTAGGGTTTTATTTGCTCCTTCAGTGAGCCCCGCACCCTGGCTCACTACCTCCTCCAGCTGCTTGGAGACTGAGCATATTGGGGAACTGGTGGGTGGTGCCAGCCGTACTAGTACTGGTGACTTCAAGTTTGGACATGCTCAGTCCCCAAGCTGCTGGAGGAGGTGCAATACCCAGAGGTGCGGGACTGGACTGGAAGGACGATAAGGAAAGAGCCTCTCTCATGTATATTTATACCTCGCTGCGTACGTCTAGCAGTACTAAAGAAATGAATAATGCTAATAGCAATAATAGTAACTCAGGTAATCTGTTATGAGATTGCCAGAGTTAAGATTAACAAAGAGTGTATGAAAGGAGAGATCGGAGGGAGGGAGCATTCCTAAACAGGCAAGAACTCAAGCACTAGATGAGAAGAGAGGCATACTGGGAGAGATGAGGCATTGTACAAGGAGAAAGGAAGTAGAAGGAGGGGAGAGACTGTGACAAATATTTTCAAGAATATGAGGAGTGCAGTAAAGAGTGATGGCCAGTATCAAAAATAAATTTTAATGATGGCATAGGGACGGAATCAAGATGGCGTCGGCTAGGCTCTTGTGAGGTGGATGCTTCTGCTGTTATGAGAAAAGTGTAAGATGAATGGAGGGTTGCAGCCCTCTCAAGCCCCTGTTACCTCTATGCCCATTTTCACAGTGGCCTTCTGGCCCTTGGACTCTTACTTGCTGCGACTGCCTCAGTATCCAGCTGTTTTCAGGGAGGCTTGTCCAGTTGCAGTTTCACCAGAGCTGGAGAGCTCAGCGACTGCTTTGGACTCATCATCTCTCTCCCCATCTCCAGAAAGTAGCCTATGCTCATGACTTTCCCTTGGCGGCCAAGAGGTGCTTGAGCAGCGAGGTGCCAGACTCTGGGGCAACAAAACTGTTAGAAACATCTCGGGAGGAACCTCCGAGTCCTTCTACTTTAATTGTATCCTTTGCTTTACGATAAAGAGTGGCTTCATAGGTTATTTTGCAAGAGGAACTTTTTGTTTTGTGGTTTAAAGATACACATGTACCCTGATTTGGCAAAAGAGACCCAGCGACACTGCAGGGAGTTCCTCCTATTGCACTCTGGGATACTGCAGCTGGGAGGGTTTTTCTTGAAGCACCCATGTAAATGGTGAAATACCAATCTGTTTCTTATACTTTCTATGAGCCCTTCCAGTTGCTAAGCTTTCATAAATGCTAGATGTATTGAAGCCTATATAGCCTCCATTCCAAATGTGCCATGATTTGATGGATATTAGCCTAACCTATTTTCTTGTGCTTAGTTATAATTATGTTTTCAATGATCTCATCCTCTATATTGTAGGCTGGGCCGAGCGGCCAGTTTTTTATTTTTCTTGCTGGATTTGTTTGTTTTTACAAATTTGTATATTGTTTTCCACTGATTCACTATTTCTATTTCACTTTCTTGGATTTTATTGTAAAAATTTGTAACGATAAAATAAATACATACATTTTAATACACTTAATTTATTTAAAATTACTTTTAATGCGTGCCATTACAAATTTCAAGTGGGACAATAAAACGTGTCACCTTCCTGGCATAAAAGTCAGGGAAATAGCACATTTAATCCATGTCCATAATACAGCTTTAATTGGAAAACAGCTGTAGTCCCTCTGTCTTTGAAAATAAAGGCAGGGGGTGAATGGATCCAAACAATTCAGACCAGGCAAGAGCTTTCTTGGAGTTAATTCCCTTGGTAGTGACCTTCTGGCATACTGTTGTGGTCAACATTACTGGCACCCTTGCAGTTCAACCCCTTAATGTCCAATATCTCCTAAAACAAAGTGGCCAGTGAGATGGCTTTGGACTACATATGCAAACATATTTGACAAATAAAAGAACCAAATAAAATAAGACCAATTAAAAAAGGAAATAGTATAAAAACTGGGATATTGTCAGTGCATGATTATTGGCACCCTTATAAACAATTCAAATCAGTTTGAACAGAAGAACCATGTTCCCACTGAGGTAAATTTAGACACACCTGTGATCATCAGTACTCATATGACTTGATTCAACCAATGAATGATGGCTCTAATGTTCAACATGGCCACATTCACTCCCTGTTCTATTTTCACAGTCGTGAAGACAAGAGAGCTTATAAGGGGGAAAAACCCCACCCTTCCTACAATTAAATATGGTGGAGGTTAAATAATGTTGTTGGGCTGTTTTGCTGCCTCAGAACTGGAGGCCTGGAACGTATTAAAGGAATCATTAAGTCAGAAGCCTACTAAGGTATTTTGTAGTGAAATATGCTACCTAGTGTCAGAAAGCTAGGTCTGGGTCAAAGGTCATTGGTCCTCCAGCAGGACAGTGACCCAAAACATACATGCAAAAGAATGATTAAAAAGGAACAAATGGACTGTTTAAACTGGCCTGCAATGAGTCCTGATCTCAATCCAATCAAGAACCTTTGGAAAGAACCAAAATCTGCCATTGGTAAAAGGAATCTTGAAAACATTCATGAGCTAGAACAAATAAATCATAGTTGAAGAGTGGGAGAAACTACCAGCAGACAGATGTATGAAACTACATGGCTACAAGAAACATTTGGAGGCTGTCATCACTGCCAAGGGTTGTGCAACCAAATATTAGTGAAGAGTACCATTAATCCTGTCCAGGTCATATTTTGTTTTTTCTCAAAAATTACTACATCTAAGTTGCAAAGACATCTTTTTGTTGTATTCCTTTGAACATACTATTAGAATATTATGACGACATATAGTTTGAATATTTTCAATTATTTCTCAAGATATTGCACACAATGTACCTAAAATGCAAGGTTGCCAGTGTTGATCACAACTGTAATTCCCAATATTGTGTTTGCTTTTAATGAACCACAAGTACACATTGAGCCAAGGATTTCAACATATCCACAATTACACTTGTATCCTTTTCCTGGTTGGTAATTCCTAATGTGGAACCTAGCACAGTATAACTATAGTTTGGATTATTTTCCCTATCTGCAGCATTTTGAGCTTGTCCACATTAAACTTCATCTGCCATTTAAATGACCGATCTCACAAGGCCCTCCTTCAATTTCTTATATCCACTTGTGATTTAACAGCTTTGAATAATTTTGTGTCATCTGCAAATCTGATCACCTCCTTCACTGTTCCAGTTTCCAGATCATTTATAAATATGTTTAAAAGAGTCTTAGTACAAATTCTTGTGACACTCCACTATTTAACATTCTCCAAGGGAAAACTGACCATGTAGTCCCACTCCATTTCCTAATTTTTAACCAGTTCCCAAATCCGCAATAGAACCCTGGGAGCCTTTGGAATTTGCACTTAATGTATGTTTAGCACCAACATCAAAGCACAATTAAGTGCAACAGCTGTGTGGTAACTGTCAAGAGCATTGCTGTCTCTTCCCCTCTCTTCCCAGGCCTGTTACAACCACACTAGCAGCGGGTCCATTGGGTTTAGGTCAGAACTTCTCCAGTCCTATAAAACGCTATTAAGCTATGGGGTCTAGATACATATTTTTGGTACGGTGAAAGTGTTTTTCAAGCAGCTTTCTTCAGTTATGCCAGATAGAAGCCACTGTGATATTTTGTTCAGCTCAGCCCACTAAATTTTCCTTCGAGATTATGGTGGATTTTTTTATTCTGCTGATCATGAAGCAAGAGGCATAAATCCTTACCTGCAAATCCATTAGACACATTCTGCAGGATTGTCCACCCCAAGTCAGCCACAGCTAGGATTGGCTGAATTCTGCTATTGTGGGTGTAGTGAAATCTTTCCGGGATGTCTTCCTTTTTATAAACCGTCATATTTGGGTGTACGTTGGCCAAGGCTTTATATATATCCTCAAGTTTACCTTTCAAATAAATGAGAAGATTACAAAACAGATTAATGTACTGATAAGAGTAAGGTATCTAATATCTAAGCACAGAGTGATACAAGTCAATGCACATCAGCAATAAAGCATAGTAACTCACTTGTAACAGGTTCTCCAGGGACAGCAGGAATCAGTCCTCACATATGGGTGATGTTGACACCGACGGAGCCCTCATGGAAACATCTCCCCAGTTTCCAAAGAAAGCCTTTGGGAGATGCCACCACACATGTGTGGTCCCCTTCCCACCCAAGGGTGCTATCTCGGTCAGTCAGAAGACATAGCTAGAGTCGATAAAGAAAAGATGCCAAAAAGAAGAACTCCTCCAAGGGGAGGAGGGAGGGTTGTAAGGACTGATTCCTGATGACCCTGGAGACACCTGTTACAGGTGAGGAACAAGCAGGAAGTCAGACCTCACATATGGGACTTCCTAGCTCCAGGCTACCAAGGGCCGGTAGAAAAAGCACAGCCTAGCCGTGAACAGCCACACGTGCATCTGAGGACAGACTCAGAGGACCCCAGTGCCCAGGGAGAATCATGGCTTTGGTAGCCTGAACAAGAAGGATCGAAGGGCAGGAGTTGCCTAAACTCTGAACAGATTATGGAGTACAGCCTGGCTGAAGGTACTGTCCCATTGGGACTCCCTCTTCAGGCATCAGTGAGCTGCAAAGGTGTGGATCGAAGACCAGGTGTCTGCCACGGGACAGAGCAGAGGCTGGCAACATAGGTTGCCATAGCTCTGACATTATGTGCCGAGACCCGGCACTCCAGCGGCAGCCCAGCCTGATTGTGGGCAAAGGCGATGTAGTCCGCTACCCAGATGGAGAGGGTCCACTGGGTGACGGACTCCCCCAGACGACTGGGGGTCGTATGAGACAAAAAGCTGTGAGGCTTTGCGGTGGCTCCGAGTGTGCTGTAGATAAAAGGAGATTGTACCGTATTTTCGCGCATGTAACGCGCACCCACATATAACACGCACCCACATATAAAGCGCAGTTTTTGGCCAGTCCTGCATTGAATTGCGCGTATAACGCGCATGTGTCGACTGCACTGTGAGGTGTATAAAAGGCCCTCGGTTCCATTATACCTTACATAAAAACTTTGCGATCTCTTCTATTATAATCCAGTCATCATGCCAGGAATTAAACGCAAGTCTTATACTGCGGACTTCAAGCTGAAAGTTGTGGCAAAAGCTGAAGAAACAAGCAACAGAGCAGCAGCAAGAGAATTTGATGTTGGTGAGTCATCTGTTCGCGACTGGAGAAAGGAGAGAACGGCGCTAGAGGAGATGAACCCGCGAAAACGTGCGCGTCGGGGTCCCAAAGAAAAGTGGCCAGAGCTAGAGAGAGACTTAAACAAGTGGATTCTGTCTAGAAGGGAGCAAAATCAAGCTGTCTCAACTATCGCAATTAAATTCAAAGCAAAACTGCTGGCCAATGAAAGAGGAATTTCAAGTTTCCATACTAGTTTCAACTGGATTTGCAAATTTATGAAGAGGAATGGTCTTTCCGTGCGAATAAGAACAACTGTAGGCCAGAGGATTCCGGATGACTGGGAACAAAAGATGGCGGATTTCGGCACATTTGTCAGCAAAGAAATTTCGGAGTTCAGCATTTCGGCAATGGATGTTATTAACATGGATGAGGTTCCTGTGTCTTTTGACATTCCACCAACCAGGACTGTAGCTGCTTTGGGTTCAAAAAACTGTCGCAATAACAACTGGACACGAGAGGGCTTGCTTCACTGTAGTCCTGGGTTGCACAGCGAGTGGGCATAAACTGAAGCCAATGGTTATTTTCAAGCGAGTAACCATGCCCCGCGAAAAATTTCCACAAGGTATTGTTGTTTACTGTAACAAAAAGGGGTGGATGGACTCTGAGGTCATGAAAATATGGATTGATAAATGTTATAGGGCCAGGCCTGGAGGTTTCTTTTCTAAAAGGTCTTTGTTGATATTCGATTCCATGGCTGCCCATAAAGAAACAAATGTGCAAAATTATATTAATTCGGCTGGTGCCCATATCGCAGTGATACCAGGTGGTCTTACTTGCAAGCTGCAGCCGCTAGATATAGCTGTTAATCACCCCTTCAAAACGTTTATCAGACGAGAGTGGGATAATTGGATGCAGCATGGAATTCATGAATTCACTCCATCGGGACGATTAAAGAGGGCATTAACAGAAATCTGCAATTGGTTGTGTTCTGCTTGGGACAAAATATCCCCGGAAACCATCAGAAATGGATTCCGAAAAGCCGGCATTGTTTATAAGAACGAGGATCGGGTGCGCAGTGATGACAAAGATGATGATGAAAACGTCGAAAGGAGTGACGATGAAAGTGCATATGTTACGGAAGAGCGTCTCCAGACGGTTTTATATTATTTCAATGATGATGTTGATGAGGGGAGTGATTTTGAAGGTTTTATGGAATCGGATGATGAAAATTAATTAAATATATTTTTAAACCAATATGTTCTTGTAAGGCCTCTTTTTTGGGATCGGTTACTTGTAATAAAGTTTAGGTATAGCGCGCCCTCGCAAATACCGCGCAGGAGGGTTGCGCGGTAGGTAAAAAAGTGTATAGCGCGCAAATACAGTACTTTTGCAGTCCAGAGTGTGGAGAACGGCTGATGCCTTGTCGGGTGTGAGGCCGTGGAAAGAAGGTAAGGGATACCACCTCTTAATTGAGGTGGAAATCAGATACCACCTTAGGAAGAAACTTCGGGTGGGTGCGGAGCACAACCCTGTTCTTGTAGAACCTGATGTAGGGTGGCTCGACCACCAGGGCCTGGAGCTCACCGATCAGCGTGCAGAGGCGAGTGCCACCAGAAAGGCCAATTTCCATGATAGGTATTAGAGGTGGCAGGTATGCAACGGCTCAAAGGGCAGATTAGGAAGCTGCGCCATGACCACACAGATCCCATTCCACCCGGGGCAGTCAGATGGGGGGATTTCGAGAGCAGTAAGTCCCTCACGAATAGAGGGGGCTGCACGGAAAGAGGCTTGCCCTCTATGGAGTGGTGGTTCACGGAGAGTGTGCTCAGGTGTACTCTCACGGAGTTGGATTTGAACCCGGACTGAGAAAGGTGGAGCAGGTACTGCAGTACCGCCTGTACAGGGCAGGAGAACAGGTTCATCTGTTGCTCCGTGCACCATAAGGAGAACCGGCACCATTTGAAGGCATAGGTGTATCTCCTCCATCTTCTTGGGAAGGTTGAGGGGTGCTAGGGCAACCCCATTCAGCAGCCATGCTGTGAGGGACAAGGATCCCAAGTTGGGATGGAGGACTGAGCCTTCCTCCTTTGTGAGAAGCCCTGGTGAGTTCCTGAGAGGGACTGTGGATTCCCATTGCGAGACGAAGCAGGAGAGGGAACCAAGGCTGCTTGGGCCATTTCAGGGCCACCAGAATCAGGGAAGCCTTGTCCTGCTGGGCTCTGAAGAGCATCCGTGCTATCAGAGGTGGGGGAGGGAAGGCATACAACAGGCCCTCCAAACACGAGATGAGGAAGGCATCCGGTGCCACCCAGGCTGGGTGCGGCTATGGGCAGCAGAAACGCGGCAGCTGAGCATTAGTTGGGCAGGCAAAGAGGTCAAGGTGCCCCATAACCTGAAGAGCTGCTGTGCCGCCCAGGGTTCCAGGCGCCACTTGTGCGATTGGAGGACCCTGCTCAGCTTGTCTGCCAGGACATTGTCCTGGCCTGGGAGGTACACCACCCAGAGGAACATATCAGACAGGATGAACAAACAGAGGGCTACTGCCTCCACGCAAGGTGATAGGAGACGGTGCCCCTCTGCTTGTTCAGGTAGAACATTGTGACCTGGTTGTCCGTTTGAACAAGCATTGACTGATGCTGCAGGCGGTGCTGGAATGCCTTGAGCACAAAGAAAATGGCCCTGAGCTCCAGCAGACTGATTTGCTGCTGGCTCTCCTCGAAGGACCAGATGCCCTGGATGCACAATTCCTCGCAATGGGCACCCCAGTCCAGCAGGGAAGCATCTGTTGTGAGGACCCTCTGGGGATTCAGGAGTTAAAAGGGCATGCCCCTCTGCAGGCTTTGCAGAACTTGCCACCAACTGAGGGACTCCACCAGTTGACGAGACACTGAGACCTTGTCCCGGAGCCTGCCCTTGGCCTGGGCCTGGGCCCACTGTGAACAGACAACACTGAGCTGCCCACACATGGAGACAGGCGTTCGGGACAATATGGACCGTGGAGGCTATATGGTCAAGGAGGCGAAGCATTGAGCGTGCCGATACAGTGCAACGGCGCTGCAACTCAGTCGCCAGGGCCACGAGGCGATCCGCCCTATCTTGGGGGAGGAAAACCGCTGCCTGGAGGGTGTCCAGTCAGGCCCCTATGAACTCCAAGTTCTGAGTTGGGATGAGATGAAATTTAGAGTGATTTATCACAAAACCCAGGTGTTGCAGGACCCTGATGGTGTGGCCTGTGGCCTACCACGTTTCTGAGGCTGTGTCGCCTTTTACAAGTCAGTTGTCCAAGTAAGGCAAGATGAAGCCCCCTTGGAGATGGATATAGGCCACCACCACAGCCAGGCATTTGGTGAAGACCCTTGGGGCAGAGGCCAGGCCGAAGGGAAGTACCCTGTACTGGTAGTGATCGCCTCCGACCATGACCGTCTGTGACTGGGATGAATAAGGATGTGGGTATAAGCATCCTTTGGCTATGCTACTTGGACCTAATCTCCCTGCCGGAGGTAGACAGCAATATTCCAAGGGAGAGCATCTTGAACTTCTCCAGCATCAGGAATTTGTTTAGGTTTCTCAGGTCCAGGATGTGCCTTAGTCCGCTTGTTCTTTTTGGGACCAGAAAGTACCTTTCAAGTGGTGGGTATGGTAAAGGCTCGAAAGCCCTGTCCCTGAGAAGGCCTGCGAGTTCTTGCATGAGCAGATCCCAGTGCAGGGGAGATCAAGGAGGCTCCCCTGGAAAGAAGGGTGGAGGCAGCTGGTCCAGGTAGAGGAGGTAACCCTCCCTGACCACCTGAAGTGCCCACAAGTCGGTGGTAATGGAAGGTCACCTGTGGGCGAAATGGACCATATACACCCCCTCCCCCTCGTGGGTAGCTGGATCCTTCAGAGGGAGAGAGGCTATGCTGGGGGCGTCAAAACCCCGACCCAGGCTGGGCTGGGCAGGGGCTGGAGTCTGGGACTTGAGGCGGCCTTGACTCGCTCACTCCCTTGCCCTGGTGGCCCTGCTGAGGAGTCTGGGCGGTCGGGTATGGAAGGTAGCCTCGATAGGGTTGGCCCTTTCTATGGAAAGGGAGCTTCTTCCCTGGATGCTTCTACCTGGGAAGAGTGGAAGTCTTCCTCAAGAGTCAAGTCCAAGTCACGTACCCTGTCTCGATCTCAGCGCCTTGTCCTCCATGGGCTTGCCGAAAAGCTGCTCCCTAAGGCATAGGACGTCAAGGAGCTTCTCCTGCACCAATTGCTTGAGATCGGATGCCTGGAGCCAAGCCTAGCGTCAGGCACCGATTCCCGTGGCTGCTACCCACATGATGGACTTGAAGCCATCGTAGGCAGCACAGGAGAGGTACTTGTAACACTCCCCGATGGACTTCGTAAGTGTCTGGAAGAGCTGGATGGGATCCCCATCGAGGCGAGCTGCGAAGCCTCAGAGTTCCTTCGACAGGTCTCAGAGGAACATACTGATGCAAAGTTGGTACATCTGGATGCGGCAGGCAAGCATCGAGCCCCGATAGCATTTTTGCCTGAGAGCACGGGACTCCCTGCCAGGGGGCATTGAAGAGGGTGTCTTCGGGCTCTTCTGTCGATGTATGGCAGACTCCACAACCATGGAGGTGTGGGGGAGTTAGGTCTTCCGGAAACCTGGCCCTTGCTGGACCCAGTACATAGTCCGGGCGGTGGCTGACATTTGGCAGCAAGGCCGGGGCCTCCCATATCCAGAGAAGGAGCCTGTTAAGAATGGAGGGGACCAGGACCGTCAGGGTCTCTTTAGTTTGTGCCTCATACTGGAGGATGTTGAGTTCCTCCATACGAGGGTCCCCTCAGACTACATATGGAGGGAGAGGACTCACGCCATGTCCCAGACAAACTCAAGAAATGAGGTGTCCTCGAGTGGGGATCAGTGGCTAGCCATCGGTGGGGACGGATCCGAAGGGAGGTCCCAGTGGCCTGGGACTCCGGAGACGTCTCGGCATCAGACTCCAAGCTGAGTAGTCTGAGGAAGACTCAAGGCCCGACGGCTCAAAGAGCGTCATTTGCTCCGGTCTTTGATGCTTTGAGGCCAAGGCATGGCCAGAGCCACTCGCCTGCGAAGACCTCACCCCTAAGGAGCGGGAGCGTGATCGAGACCAAGACCCTCACCAAGGATCTACCCGAGGCATCTGGCTCTCGGATCACTTTGGCAGCCCAGGGAGTCCTCGGTATCAAGGTCCTTGAGGTCTTAGCGTGAGCACCGGCAGAGCCGGGTCTCGACACCTGTTCAGATGCAAGGAACACAGAAACACTGCATTCAAGCACCAACATAAGAGTTTCCCACTCATGGGTGGCCGTCAGACACTGACGCCAGTGTTACCGGGTCTGGTGTTGAGGAGGAGAAGGGGTCCTCGATGCCAGGGTTACCGGGTGTGGTGTCAAGGAGAAGGTTCCTCGACAGGACAGCCTTCGGGGGACCAAGGTCTATCACCAGAAGCCTTGACTTCCGTCCTCGGTACCTTCCAAGGCCGCTCCCACTCAGACTCCTCAGAGGCCCATCAGGGGCTGAGGAACCACGCATGGGATTTCCCTTGCTTGTCCATCTCCCAGGATGAGGTCCTCAAGGTCATCTTTTTTCTCTTATGCTCTCGCTCCAGGGATCCTTGCTCGGAATGTCTGTGAGCCTGCTCGGGAACCACGGGGGCCTTACACGACTCAGAGGATCCATGCGGGGCCTTTGAGCGCAAAGCTACCGGTGAAATTGAAGTCGAGTCCACCCTGTGGAAGAAGTCCTCTTGCTTTTGCTGGCGGCTCTAGATGGCTTTGGTGGACATTTTTGCACAGCGGGCATTCCTCCAGGTGATGGCCGGTGTCCAGACACAGGAGGAAACAATCGTGAGTGTCAGTTTGGATCACTGATCGCATTTCTTGAAACCGGTGGCCATTGGGGCAAAAAGGAGCCCTGTGAAGTCAAAGACCTTTGGCGAGGCAAGCAGTTGAAAAAGGTTCCTCCAGCATTTTCATGCCTAACAAAAATAAAACTAAGTTGCGAGACCCGATGCCAAGGCAACAGGCCTCGAAGGCAGGAAAGGGACCAGCGAAGGCCGGACAGGTGTATAATAGTGTACAAAAAAAATCAACTTTTTTCCGGAGGGACAAGACATACATCTGTAGGGCTCCGTGGAAAAAGGGAGACTGACTAAGACGGCACCCTTGGGCAGGAAGGGGACCACACATGTGTGGTGGCTTCTCCAAAAGGCTTTCTTTGGAAGCTAGGGAGATGCTTCCATGAGGGCTCCGTCGGCGTCGACATCACCCATGTGTGAGGATTGACTTTCTGCTTGTTCCTCGAGAAAGACTGATGTGACGTTTTCCAGAATATTTTAGGATGGACACATAATCCTAATGTAACAGAAAATCAAGGAATAACCCCATTATCAACATTTAAAATGTAATTTGGCACATTTCATTTTTGCCAACAAAAATCTGTTTGAATGTGGATTACAGCCAATTGAAAATGCAATAAGGGGTATGTTTACTAGAGAATGTGCAGGTAGTGCACATTTGAACTGCGATTCTAGCATGAAGGCCCATGGCAACTTCAAGGGATGTGCGCGTCTGTCCCCTGCCATTGCTGTGTTGCTAATATTCAGCACTGTGCAATCCAGCATGCAGGTCCATTTAAAGCTACCTCAATGGGTGGTGTTAAGTGCACTCAAATTAAACGGCAACATTTATGGTTAGTGCTTGCCCATAAAGTGTAGTTACTCACCTATAACAGGTGTTCTCCGAAGACAGCAGGAATCAGTCCTCACATATGGGTGATGTTGGCACCGACTGAGCCCTTGTGAAAGCATCTCCCCAGCTTTCAAAGAAAGCCTTCGGGAGATGCCTCCATGCATCCCCTTCCTGCCCAAGGGTGCCATCTTGCTCAGTCAGATGACATAGCTAAATGATGAAAAAACAAAAAGGTAAAGAAGCAACTCCAAGGGGAGAAGGGAGGGTTGTGATGACCGATTCCTGTTGTCCCGGAGAACATCTGTTACAGGTGAGTAACTACGCTATCTCCGGGAACCAGCAGGAAGTCAGTCCTCACATATGGGACTCCCCAGCGACAGGCTACTGAAAGCCCATAGCAAAAATAGGGGCTCCCTCACGGGGAGCCACAAGCAGCAGCAATCTAGTCCGTGTCTAAAGACCACAGTAGGACCCCTGTGTCTGATGAAACCAGCACTCAGGTTAGTCTGAACACAGAAGGGTCAGAGGGTAGGAGTTGCCTAAACCCCGAAAAGGTTACGGAGCACAGCCTGGCCGAAGGCACTGTCCCGTCGGGACTCTCTTTCCAGACAGTAATGGGCTGTGAAGGTATGGACTGAAGAAGATCAGGTGGCGGCCCAGCAGATATCCGCCATTGGGACGGAGCACAAGTTTGCCACAGAGGTCGCCATGGCCCTGACATGGTGCGCCGTGATGCAGCCTTCCAGCGGGAGCCTCACCTGCTCATAAGCAAGGGCGATACAGTCTGCCACCCATGTGGACAGCATATGCTTGGTCACCACCTCCCCCAGCCTACTGGGGTCGTAGGAGATGAAAAGCTGAGAAGCTTTGCAGTGGCCCTGACTATGTTGGATATAGGACAAAGCCCTCTTACAGTCCAAGGTGTGAAGGACTGTCTCCACCCGAACAGAATGAGGTCTTGGAAAAAAAGAAAGGGAGCACCACTTCGTGGTTAAAATGGAAGGGCGATACTACCTTTGGCAGGAATTTGGGGTGTGTGTGAAGCACCACTCTGTTCTTGTACAACCTGGTATAAGGTGCATCCGCTACAAGGGCATGAAGCTCGCTGACTCTGTGAGCAGAGGTGAGCACAACCAGGAAAGCCACCTTCCAAGAGAGGTAGCGAAGATGGCAGGTCGCCAGAGGCTCAAAGGGTGGGCGAGTGAGCTGCCTCAACACTATGTTAAGGTCCCATTCGGTTTCCAGACAGCAAACCGGGGGCTTCAATAAGAGCAGGCCCCGAAGAAAATGAGTCACCTAAAGTTGCACCGAGAGGGGCTTACCATCCATTGGATGGTGGTGTACCGCCAGGGCACTAAGGTGCACTCGGACAGTTAGACTTGAGCCCAAATTGAGAGAGGTGGAGAAGGAGAAAGAGTCAGCCCCATACTCAGCACACCAAACTGAGAACCTGCACCATTTGAGGGCATAAGCCTCCCTAGTAGAGGCCTTGCAAGAGGCCAGGAGAATCTCCTCCACCTCAACCGAAAGGTTGAAAGGGGCCAGAGTCACCCTCTCAGCAGCCATGCTGTCAGCGACAGGGACCCCAGGTTGGGGTGCAGAAGAGATCCCCACTCCTAAGACAGAAGTCCCGGGGAGGTTCCCAAGGGAAAAGGGGTCTCCACCGTCAACTGGAGGAGCAGTGGGAACCACGGTTGCCTGGGCCACCGAAAAGCTATCAGGATGAATGAGGCCCTTTCGCAGAGAGTCCCGAACAAGGTCTTGGTGATCAGCGGCATGGGAGGGAAGGCATACATGAGGCCTTCCGAACATGAAACAAAGAACGCATCCGCTGCCGCTCTGGAGGGGTGGGCCTGCCAGGTACAGAAGCAGGGCAACTGGAAGTTGTCCAGGCTGGCAAACAGGTCTATTACAGGTTCCCCCTCAGAGCTGGAAAAGCCGGCTGGCTACCCTGGGGTCCAGCTGCCACTCATGCGGCTGGAGGACTCTGCTCAGCCTGTCAGCCAGAAGGTTATCCTGGCCTGATAGGTACACTGCCTGCAGGAGGATACCCTGTTGGATTGCATATGAGCAGAGGACCAGTGCCTCCTGACAAAAGGTACGAGACCCCATGCCCTCCTGTTTCTTCACGTAAAACATCGCCACCTGGTTGTCCATCTGAACGTGCACCGGCTGGTGACACAGGTGGTGACAAAAGA
Organism: Ichthyophis bannanicus; assembly: GCA_033557465.1. NCBI lineage: Eukaryota > Metazoa > Chordata > Amphibia > Gymnophiona > Ichthyophiidae > Ichthyophis > Ichthyophis bannanicus. The sequence continues at coordinate 1,111,681,943 of CM066033.1, read as the reverse complement.
CTTGCAGGGCTAAGTGTATGGCTCGGAGCTCCAGGAGGTTGATCTGCTGGATGCTCTCGTCTGGTGACCAGTTGCCCTGGGTGCGGAACTCTCCGCAATGGGCTCCCTCAGCCGAGCAGGAAGGCATTCGTGGTGAGTACCCTTCAGGGGCTTGGGGCCTGAAAAGGCATGCCCGCCTCGAGATGCTGGAGACTGCCACCAGACCAGGGAATCTGCCAGTTGGCGGGTTACAGAGACTCTGTCTCAGAGGCAACCCATGGCCTGAGACCACTGTTCCTGGAGATACCACTGTGCCGTCCTCATGTGGAGGCGAGCGTCTGGGGTGACATGGACCGTGGAGGCACAGAAGAAGCTGAGCGGGCAGCGAGGGACGGCACTGTATGTCCTGTGCCAGAGCCCTGAGATGGTTGGTTCGGTCTGGGGACTGAGGCCGGTCCGCAGTCGGATTCTTTCAGGGGACCTTTTCAGGCCGCTCCTTCTCCGACTGCGGGACGAGGACCGGGGAGCACCCGGCCGGTCAGAACCATCCAAGGACGCCTCCTTCAAGGGTTTCTTCTTCTTCCTGGGTTCCCTTGAGGGACTTCCCCTTTCTGAGGACCCACGAGGCTTGGGTTCGGGAGGTTCCGCCCAAGACATCGGGACCTCAGATGAGGCCCTGGTCTTCCAAGGCACTGGGGACTCGGGGGGGGGGGGCGAGAAAACCTTATAGTGCTGCTGCTGCTGGCGGCTCTTGAGGGCCTTACTGGACATCCTTTTGCAGAGACCGCAGGCTGCTGGGTCGTGATCTGGCCCAAGGCAGCGGAGACAGCAGTCGTGTGTATCGGTTAAAGACATAATTTTAGAGCATCAATCACACTTCTTAAAGCCACTGGTAGCCATGGGGGAAAAAAAGTACCCCTGCGAGGTCGAAGACTCTCCAGGCTGCCTGTGAAAGAAAAAAGGCGTGAAGATGCCAGGAAAGAAAAGAACAAAAACGCCTACAAAAATATACCAAACTCGACGCCGAGGCAATGAGGTCGGTGGCGGGAAGAGTTACGGTTCAATACCGGAGGGGAGTATGAAACTCGGAGAGAAAAATCAACTTTTTCCAGGGAGAAGACAGACAAACCTCTGAAGGGCTCCCCTGAAAAAAGGAGACTGAGCAAGATGGCCACCTTGGGCGGGAAGGGGACCACGCATGCGTGGTGGCGTCTCCCAAAGGCTTTCTTTGAAACCTGAGGGGATGCTTCTGTGAGGGCTCTATCGATGCTGATGTCACCCATATGTGAGGACCGACTTCCTGCTTGTTCCCGGAGAATGTTCATGCTAACCGTGATGCGCTATATCTCCAATCCGCCCAGTCTCATGATAGTTAGTGTGTAATTTTTAATGTGGGGCTCTGCACCAACTTTTAGCATGGCACGCTTACTGTGCACTAAATCCCATGCTAACACAAATTATCTTCCTAAATGTAATAAAATTGAAATAAACCTAGTAAATCAAATTCATTTCAGCATAAATTACATTTAACCACCTAATTATATATCATTTGCTCCAAGCTTTTTTTATATATTAATGCATTGGGGGTTTATAGACAGATACAATCTTGTTAACTAAATGACTTAATAGGCAAACACGCTAAGCCTATTAGTCTCATAAAAAAAAAAAAGGTTTCCGAATTTTTTCCAGAATGGTAGATAATTAATTCCAGTTTAAGTCGTGTCATGTGGAAAATTTACTAATTTTTACCTACACTTTCCTTTTAAATTAACTTAGGGGTATGTTTACTAAACCGTCTTAACGTCGCAGTGGTGGTATTATCACGTGATAAGTGACATTATCATGCGATAACACAGCGGCGGCGTTAAGGAACACTAACGCTGTGAAATCTGGGTCTGAAGGGTGGAGTAAGGCTTCTCAATGGGCGGAGAGTGGGAGGGGAGAGGCTCCAGGCACACTAATGCTGTGAAATCCGGGTCTGAACACTAACACCAGTGAAACCCTCGCGTTAAGGCACATTTGCAGGAAAGAGAAACCATTTCAGTCAACAATGTGCAGCAAAGGCAGGGAAACCCAGAAAAGTGATAGTTGTGATACATGTGCAGGGAACAAAGAGGCAAATAAACATATAAAAGGACCACAACCACATCTAAAATCCCAATAGCCAAACTGGCCAATAGTGATATTAATGATAAACATAAAGCAACACTACTGACAAAGCGCATAAATTAAGATATCATGTTTGGAAGGGTCTATGCTCTGTCCCCCTACAAGCGAATGATCCCATATTGAAATAGCGCCCGAACAGGGTTTCTGTCGTTTAGATTGGGCAGGTTTGTTATGGCGTGCACATGTGCAGCAACAGCAGAGTGGGCACGTAGGCAAGGGCAACTGTACTGATGCTGTAAATGGGATACAGGGGCTGCAGGCGGCACATGCTGTGGTCCAGCTGGGGCACAGTGCGGGCTAGGCAGATGCCTAGGTGGCACATAGGAACGCCGAAACTGTAAAGCAGCAAGACAGCAACTGACAAGGGTCCAACATGGGCACGAGTGTGTGTACCACAGTGTCACAGGGGAGATTACCCAGCAGGTACCCCCAAGGGCACATAACATTGGCAGGCAGTGCGGGGGGGGGGGGGGAAGCGCGCATGTCCATGTAGGCACCCCTACACGAAAACCCACACCATAGGCAGCTGCCTACCGGCATACTGGATGGCCTGGGACTGCTGCCTACCGGCATAATGGCATGGCAGCGGAGGGGGCAGTGGCATCTGCCCACAGCAGACCATGGCCTAGCCCCGTTTAGGTGGGTGCCGTGCAATGCAACAGACAGGGTCTGTCTGACAAACAGTCATGGTATCCCCAGGGAATGAACTGTCCCTGTGGCAACAGTGTGGTGCAGTACACACTGCCAGTGTGTTCAGAAGCAGAAGGTCATAAGTTTAAGTCCCAGCTGTGGCTCCTGCCAACCCTTTCCCCATATTTTACCCAGTACTAAACCATAGTAATAAAGACGGAACCTTTATTGCAGATAAAATAAACATGCCTGAATGCCTATATTTTACCCTACAGAGCAGACACCATAAACATGTGCAATCCCTAGAGCAGAGTTTCCCAACTGCAGTTCTGGAGGGCCAAACACCATTCAGGTTTCATGCTGTTCCTAATAAATATGCCTGTGCTGCATTAGTATGCGCCGCCCCCATTGTATGCAAATGTATCTCATGCATATTCATTAGGGACAGCATGAAAACCTGAACAGTGTTTGCCCCACCAGGACTGGAGTTGGGAACCTCTGCCCTAGAGCAGCGGCCAACAGGGGCATAAACACCCACACGCTCCACTATCCAAAGCCTCATGGAGAGTCAGGCTGTTGGGCCCTGTGCGCAGCAGCATCTCCCAATACTAGAACTTGCATACCTTAGCAATGCCGCCCTAAATTTGGGAATACGTTACACATATACCAAAAGGTTGCTATGATTAATGGCAGATATCAATTCCTAAGTTAAGCACAATTTGCTGATAGAGCTGCATCATAGAAACCTTTCTGATATCTGTGGAGTGTGTTTCAGTTTTGGTTTCTGACAGTGTTCACCACCCCAGGGAGTGACCCTAACAATATTGCGTACCATAGCCATGCCTGCACTGTGCCCAGGACTGGTGTGGTGGCCAGGGCTGCCAAAAGCCTCTATATTTGCACAATGCTGGCATAGGTGTGGGAGTGTGTGTCTGTCTATTCAGTGTGTTGTGGCAGCCTACACCTTACTCAGACCACACAGCTTGCACTGTTTCCAGTGTTAGCCTGCCAATGTGCATAATGAGGAGCAAGGTACTGTGGGTATGGCCCGGACAGGGTGGCCTGGGCAGGATGCATCTGCACAGGGCATAAGGCAATGGCTGGGACATTGTAGTACCCAGCCACCACCTGCAAGGACAGGGTGGCCACAGCATGTCCTGCTGGGAGGTCACTCTCACCCCGACTGAGCAGTGATCATGGCATGGCTAGGTTCCCCCATAGTTCTATATAGTATTTCTCTCAAGTGATATTTATGGGTTCTCTTTTCTGGGGCCCAATCACTGACTTATCTGCTTGGTGTGTGTGCTCACTTCCCAGTTTTGGGTGCAAACATCTCCTCCAGGAACATGCACTATGGACTAGCTAGCAAACTGTCTGCAGTTAGTATGTGTATGGCTGGAACACCGTGCAGGGGCTGGAGAGTCACTGTGCTCGCTGCTGGAGAATGTCAGATAGTGGTGGGGGGCAGCTGAGCATTTCCAGGCCTACTGTCTGTCTGCCATTGCCTTATGGATGCGTACAGATCTGCATTGACTGCCCTGTAGGGTGCCTGTTCCCCAGCAGGACTGGGGTTGATGGTCCCCTCTACTGCCACCATTGCAGTGATGTAGAATGTGGATTTGTTGGTGGGAGATCCTGTCCCCCACCCTGAGCCCCAGAGGGCAGGCTGGGTGGTGTTGCATAATCCGCCTATGGGTCCAAACACCCCCCTTCACTTAAATCATGTGACCATGGCACCCACACAGGATATGCACTATTCTGGGTGCATCATAGTCCACAAGGGCTAGACGTGACTGGGAAATACAGATGGACACAGGTGTATCCTAGGTGTGTCTGCAAGGACTACCCATCACACACTGGCACTGATGGCGACCTGCAGCATAGCCTATCTCAGCTAAGCCAGGTGCTGCGGACCTGGTGCTGGGCGCCCCACCTCGCCCTCAGGGTGAGCACAGTACCCCCACAATATGTCGGTCTGTACCTACTCTGTGCCAGAAACACACACGGTCACTTCCCTCTACCAGGCCGAGGTGCTGTGGGGGTGCATACCCCATCCTGTGATCATCTGTAGACTGCTGATCTGCATGTGCAGTGCATCATGGGTATGGGTGGGTTAACCCTATCCTGGTAACCACAGCAGACAGTTTGTGTGGTGACCTGCAGACCTTCTGTAGCCAGCCAGGAGTTTGTTAATAGCTATAGAGATGTAGCCCACTGGTTACTTCACTGACTGTGGAGGCAGAGGTCATGGGTTTGATCCCACAGTGGTGTTATTTGATAGGGCTGTCTGAGGCATTTCCTTTTTTAATTTAAATTAGTGCTGCCAGCAAAAACACCCTCACAGTGCTGTAACCTTAAGGTGCCTCATAAGGCGCCCTTATAGGGAACATTATAAGGTGCCTTGGTGGACAGTGCACTTTATAATGTGCCCTCTGGAGTGCCTTATAGGGCGCCTTATGCGGCACCTTAGGTTACGGCACTGTGAGGGTGTGTTTGCTGGCAGCACTAATTTACATTAAAAAAGAAAATGCCTCAGACAGCACTGATTTAAAGTAAAGGGTAATGCCTCAAGCAGCCTTACTCATTAAGCCCACTGGGGGATCAAACTCATGACCCCTGTTTCATCAGTTAATATATTAACCACTGTGCTACACCTCTGTTGCTGTGTTTGCAGGTCAAAACGCCAAATTAAGGCTAATACACGTTAACGTGCCACGGCTCCCTCTATTGTGCGATAACGGACTTTATCGCGCGATAACCCGAAATGCTACCTTAGGACCAGAACGCCCACTACCTTATATGGCATTCGTCACAGTAAGACTGCAACTAACGCCGGTAACATTAAGATGGTTTAGTAAACATACCCCTTAAGGTAAGAAAAAATACCCTCCTTGCTTTACAGCCACTGTTAAAACCTGCTTACAAAGGACAGAAGAAAAAACACTCTGATACTTTATTCAAGGGTGGTATAATAAATGCACAAATGTAAACACAATTGAGACAGATATTTGCTTTGTTAGTTCATACTTACAGGAAATATAGAAAAATAATCTTTCAAGGGTACAGACCTTTTGGTTTCATTTTTACATTTTATAGCACCCTATCTAAAGCATCTTACAACAGAACAAAAACTATACATAGCTTGGTGTAAAGCAAAGACTAAATTAGGGCAACTGATAATAAATTGGCACCAAACAAGAACTTCTATTAACCTCCCTAATAATATTCCTCATCCTTACAAACCTATTAGGCCTCTTACCATACACCTTCACCCCAACCACTCAATTATCAATAAACATAGCCCTAGCAATCCCAATAGGACTAGCTACCGTCCTCCTTGGTATCCGACACCAAGTAACCACATCCCTAGGCCACCTCCTTCCAGAAGGAACACCAACACTTCTGATCCCACCCCTAGTCTTAATTGAAACAGTCAGCTTATTTATTCGCCCACTAGCCCTGGGCGTACGACTTACAGCCAACCTAACCGCCAGCTACTTACTTATTCAACTAATCTCAACAGCGACACTACTCCTAATACCAACAATGCCAGCCGTTTCACTTACTACTACCTTAATCCTTCTTATACTCACAATCCTAGAACTAGCAGTTGCAATAATCCAGGCATACGTATTTATCCTGTTATTAACTCTATATCTTCAAGAAAACATCTAATGGCACATCAATCACACGCTTTCCATATAGTAGACCCAAGCCCATGGCCACTCACAGGCGCAATCGCTGAACTAATATTGACCTCAGGACTAGCAATATGGTTCCACTTCAGCTCAACAAAAATTTTATTTACCAGCTTAATCATCCTATTACTAACAATATACCAATGATGACGAGACATTATCCGAGAAAGTACATTTCAAGGACACCACACACAACCTGTTCAAAAGGGCCTTCGATACAGGATAATTCTTTTCATTACATCAGAAGTCTTTTTTTTCCTAGGGTTTTTTTGAGCATTTTACCGAGCAAGCCTTGCACCAACCATTGAACTAGGGGAATGCTGACCACCAACAGGAATTCTATCACTAGATCCTTTTGAAGTCCCACTACTAAACACAGCCGTACTTCTTGCCTCAGGTGTCACAGTAACATGAGCCCACCATAGTATTATATCGGGCAATCTAAAAGAAGCAATCCAATCACTCACACTGACAATCCTGCTCGGCCTGGACTTCACACTACTTCAAGCCATAGAATACTACGAAGCCACCTTCACCATCTCCGATGGTATTTATGGATCAACATTCTTTGTAGCAACAGGCTTTCATGGCCTAAATGTGATCATTGGCTCAACCTTCCTCGCAATCTGCCTAATACGACAAATCATATTTCACTTTACATCACAGCACCACTTTGGGTTTGAAGCCGCCGCATGATATTGACACTTTGTGGACGTAGTTTGATTATTCCTGTACGTATCAATCTACTGATGAGGATCATACTTCCCTAGTATACACAATACCAATGGCTTCCAACCATTAAATCTTAGTTCAAACCTAAGGAGAAGTACATGACATTAACCACGATCTCTACAGCAACTGGACTCATTATTATTTTAATACTCATCGCATTCTGACTCCCCACTATAAACCAAGACATAGAAAAACTTTCACCATATGAATGCGGCTTCGACCCATTAGGATCAGCCCGCCTACCATTTTCAATGCGATTCTTTCTAGTTGCCATCTTATTCCTACTATTTGACTTAGAAATCGCACTACTTCTCCCAACCCCATGAGCAAACCAATTAAATACCCCATCAACCTCCGTCTTCCTAACAATAATTATCCTCCTACTACTAACACTCGGCCTAATCTATGAGTGACTCCAAGGTGGTCTTGAATGGGCAGAATAAGAAGTTAGTCTAAAAAAGACAATTAATTTCAACTTAATAAATTGTGATTAAACCTCACAACTTCTTCATGACAATAACATACAGCCTCTACTCAGCCTTTATTACATTTACATTTACATACATTCTCTTATATACTGCGCTATTCTGCATCAGTGCGGTTTACATTGAACAAACTGAAATTACATTGAACAGGGAATTATAACTTGGAAATAACTATTTACAGGGAACATGGGCTATGGAGGGTTAAGTGGCTTGCCCAAGACCACAAGGAGCACCTGTGTTTATTATGTTTATGTTTATTTAGAATTTGATATACCGCTCAGGCCAAAAAGGCATTAGAGCGGTTTACAATACTACATCATTCAAGAAAATAGGAAAGGAACGCCATTTATATGATAGGACAGCTAAAGAACAGAGACAGTCAAATAGATAAGATAAGGAGAAATACAAGGAACAGTTACCACAATAAGTAGGCACGAACAGTCCAGCCAAAGCTATCGGTGCAATTTCCAGCGACGGATGCCACGGACCAACACCTAAGGGCCACGCCAAAGGGCCCTCCAGCCCAAGGTTGCTGTCCTCTAGTGGGATTTGAACCCCCGACCTTCCGGCCTGAAGTACCTTGCCCCAACCACTAGGCCACTCCTCCACTCCACTGGGATAACAGGAATAATTCTACACCGAACCCACCTCCTTCTCAGCCCTAATCTGCCTAGAAGGCATAATGCTCTCATTATTTATTACTATATCTTTCTGATCTATTCAAACTGGATCAACATCATATACACTCACCCCAATAATCCTGTTAACTTTTTCAGTCTGTGAAGCAGGCACAGGCCTTGCAATTTTAGTAGCAACAATTCAAACACACGGCACAGACACAATACAAAACCTTAATCTATTACAATGCTAAAAATTCTAATTCCAACCATCATACTAATCCCAACAACATGACTAATCAAACCAAAATGATTGTGAACAGTATCAATAATTCAGTGTCTTATAATTGCCTCACTTAGCATAACATTATTCCACTATCCCTCAGAAACCATACAACTTACAAACAAATACACTACTATCGACCAACTATTGGCACCCCTAACAATCCTAACCTGCTGACTAACAACAATAATACTAGCCAGCCAAAATCACATAAACAACAATACAACTACCCACCAACGAACCTATATCTCGATATTTGTCCTCCTACAGATCGCACTAATCCTTGCATTCTCTACAACAGAACTAATATTATTCTATATTACATTCGAAGCAACACTCATCCCTACCCTAATTATTATTACACGCTGGGGTAACCAAACAGAACGATTAAACGCAGGCACCTAATTTCTTTTCTACACCTTAATGGGGTCACTACACTACTAATTACCATCCTTTCGCTACAAAATGAAATAGCCACACTGTCACTAACCAATACTTGATTCACTCCACAAATCAACCCAAATATGGCTACAAATCAAATCTGATGGCTTGCCTGTCTACTTGCATTCATAGTAAAAATACCTCTATACAGCTTCCACCTTTGACTCCCAAAGGCCCACGTCGAAGCTTTAATTGCCAGATCTATAATCCTAGCTGCAGTCCTATTAAAACTAGGCGGCTACAGAATCATACGAATCTCATCTGTCTTAACCAACCCCTGAGCACCACAGCAGGATCCACCCACAGGATTATGCAATTTACATGCAATCTAAAATGTGCAAGACCAACAAAATATTAATACCAGACCCTCCTGATGAACAAGACTACCCAGTATCACTGGCATCCTTCTCTACTCCCTCGAAGAAAACTATTGAAGACACCATCCTAGCTCTAAACACAACCACTGCACACACTGACCCTTGCCCTGCGCACTGGATAAAGGACCTGCGATGTGACATATCCTCAACTATAGCAAAAATCTTAAACTATTCCTTCACCACTGGCTCTTTCCCATCTACGCTCAAACAGACCTCTGTAAGACCGCTGCTAAAGAACACCAAACTTGATCCTCAAAAGGTAGAATCTTACAGGCCCATATCTAGCATACCTATGCTAGCAAAAATCATCGAGAAAATAGTGCACAGGCAATTACAGGATCATATAGACACATCAGCCCCACTGGATCCAGCTCAACATGGTTTCAGAGAGTCGCATGGAGTAGAAACATTACTCACAACACTCCTCAACAACATAACCTCAGGTGTGGATAACATACGCCAGGGCTTCGCTCTTGTCTTCCTAGATATAGCAGCGGCTTTTGACTCGGTATGCCACGAAATTCTCATCTGCCGGCTAAGGGAAAAAGGCATCTGTGGAACAGCACTCGAATGGTGCAAATCTTACCTGTCCGATAGATGGCAGCATGTCAGAGTCGACGGGGATACATCTGAACCTTTCCAACAAAGTCAAGGTGTACCCCAAGGATCCTCTTTATCTGCATTGATGTTTAATATATACATCCAACCCATCTGCGACATCATCAGATCCTTTAATGTCAGTTACATGATATATGCAGACGATGTGCTACTATATATGCCAATATCATTGGATTGCCTAGACCTTACCCCGCTGACTAACTGCTTTGACACCATATCAGAGTGGCTCCTATCACAAAACCTGAGAATACAACACAAAAAGACGGAAGTCCTGTTCATCTCGAGGAACACCAACTTCACCCCACCTAGTTGTATTAACGTAAAGGATGCCCAACTCCAAGTTAAACAACCGGCAATACGCTACCTGGGAGTAACGCTGGACCAAAACCTTGACATGAAGAACCACATAGCCAACACAGTCAAGGCAATCTATTTTAAAATCAGATCCCTCAGACACCTACGCATGCTACTTGAACCGGATGATTTCCGTACCATTTACCAAGCCCTTATACTCCCCCATTTCGACTTCTCAAACTCCATACTACAAGGACTCCCCCGGTCCACCCTGAACCCCCTGCAATTAGCCATGAATACTGCAGCGAGGGTACTCCTCGGGGCATCCAGGAGAGATCACATAACACCCCTTCTAAAACAGCTACACTGGCTCCCCATTCAAGCAAGGATCAGTTTCAAGACCTTACTGCTAACATTCAAAGCGGCTAAGGGGCTCACCTCTTCCTCTCTCTCCAACCTCATACAACCACTTGCACCAAACAGGCCACGAAGAACAGCAGAATTAAACACACTAGTTATCCCAAATGAAACCACAAGATGCACTAGATCAACAGCCAACAGAGCCTTCCAATTCTGCGCCCCATCTCTATGGAACACCTTACCAGCACAAATCAGATCAATACCTAATCTAAGTCAGTTCAGAAAGGCTTTAAAGCATTTCCTCTTCCTTAAATATCTCAATGACAGCTCCGAACATAACCCCCAGGTGAATAGCAGAAGTGGTCAAACAGATAGACCCCCGCAACAGGCCAACTTCACAATGTAAATAACTAGTTGCTCCATATACTATTGTACCACTGTTGTATATAGTTAACCAGGATATTCTTTATCAGATAACCCTGCATTGTATTTAGTTTCCCCTATTTCGCCAAGTTATACTTCCTGTTAAATGTAACGACCAGACATATGTAAACTGTCGGATGTTTTATGTTCAATGTAAACCGCGCTGATGTCTAATAGTGCGGTATATAAGAATTGTTAATAAATAAATAAATAAAATAAACCCCATTTGCTAAAGAATCAATCTACCCATTCATTATCTTAAGCCTGTGGGAAGTAACAATAACCAGCTCTATCTGCCTACGACAAACAGATCTAAAGTCTCTAATCGCATATTCATCAGTCAGCCATATAGGCCTCGTTATCTCTGCCGGACTGATCCAAACAACATGAAGTTTTTCAGGTGCTATCATACTCATAATTGCACACGGACTAACTTCGTCCATACTATTCTGCCTAGCAAACACAAATTACAAGCGGACGCACAGCCGAACATTACTCCTAGCCCGAGGAACACAACTAATTTTACCACTCATAACATGTTGACTGCTAGCAAACCTCAACATAGCTATCCCACCATCAACCAATTTGCTAGGGGAACTAACAATCATCTCCGCCCTATTTAACTGATCAAGCTGAACTATCATTATCACAGGGACAAGCACACTCATCACAGCCCTATACACACTAAACATAATTTTAATTACCCAACACGGACCAGTCCAAAACCACCTCAACAAACAGAGCCCACACACACTCGTGAACACCTCCTAATAACACTCCACATTATCCCGCTATTCTTACTAATATTAAACCCAGCCCTAATCTGAGGCTGATACTCATGTAAATATAGTTTAAAAATACATTAGATTGTGATTCTAAAAACAGAAACTAATAACTTCTTATCTACCAAGAGAAAAAGACTTAAGAACTGCTACTTACTTATATTTGAGGTTTAACTCCCCAACTCTTAGCTTTTAAAGGACAGTAGTCATCCATTGGTCTTAGGAGCCATCATTCTTGGTGCAAATCCATGTAAAAGTTATGAACTTATTAACAACTTTTAGCTCCATAACAATCCTCACACTAAACACCCTGTCAATACCCTTAATAAAACAAACAAGCACACACACCCCTCTTACAACAACAAAATGTGTAAAACTAGCATTCTTCATTAATATCATTCCAATATTTATCTTCCTAAACCTAGGAACAGAAACAATCATCTTTAAGTGAAACCTTATCAGCATCAACACCTTTGACATCAATATCAGCTTCAAATTTTACCAATACTCAACAATCTTCACCCCAATCACACTATTTGTAACATGGTCTATCCTAGAATTTGCTACCTCATATATAGAAAAAGACCCATTTTTAAAAAAATTCTTAAAATACTTACTTTCTTGACTGCAATAATAACACTAATTACAGTCAACAACATATTTCAACTATTCATCGGCTGAGAGGGAGTTGGAATCATATCCTTCCTACTAATCGTTTGATGACACGCCCAAATAGATTCAAACTCATCAGCTTTACAAGCTGTCGCATACAACCGAATCGGAGCTAATCGGATTAATCATAGCAATAGCATGATTTGCAATAAACTCAAATTCATGGGAATTTCAACAAATATTTTTAACTAATACAAACACAACACTCCTGCTAACAGGCCTGATCCTTGCCGCAACAGGAAAGTCTGCCCAATTCGGACTACACCCATGACTACCAGCAGCAATAGAAGGCCCAACACCAGTTTCAGCCTTACTCCACTCAAGCACAATAGTAGTCCGACTTCATCCACTAATAGAACAAAATCAAACCGCACTCAAGACATGCCTATGCCTGGGAGCACTAACAACCCTATTTACCGCAACATGCGCCCTGACACAAAATGATATAAAAAAATTGTAGCATTCTCAACATCCAGCCAGTTAGGCCTAATAATAGTTACACTAGGATTAAACCAACCACAACTAGCATTCCTTCATATTTGCACACACGTCTTCTTCAAAGCAATACTATTCCTATGCTCAGGTTCAATCATCCATAGCTTAACAGACGAACAAGACATTCGAAAAATAGGTGCCATCATAGCCACACTACCCACATCATCATCATGCATCACCATTGGGACCCTTGCACTAATAGGCATGCCATTCCTAGCCGGATTCTTTTCAAAAGACGCGATCAGTGAAGCCATAAACACATCAAACACAAACACATGGGCCATTACTATTGCCATAATTGCAACAATATTCACATCAATCTACAGCCTACGAATCATTACATTCTCACTCACAGGATATACACGAATATCATCAATCCAACCAATTAACATTTCGCCCAGCCACACAAATAATATTCTGACTAATAGTAGCAAACATAGCTATCCTCACATGAATTGGAGGTCAACCAGTAGAACCACCATTTATTATAGTCGGACAGATCTCATCAATTCTTTACTTTTCATTATTCATTGATGCATATAAATGGTACATATTTTTATGAGGCTCCTTATAAACTCAGCTCCAATATATCAGTGTGCGCTCATAGACCCCAGTACTCTGTATAAGTTTCCAGTCTAATAGGAAGCCTTCACAGGAGGAAGGGGAAGAGCTGGTGAATGTTCACCGATTTGCAAGTCCCATGCTGAGCACAGTGGAAGCCCAAAAAGCGGGGGAGCAGCCTGTTTCTGTGACTCCTTCCACTGATGATGTGACTCCATTTGGGGTCCCATCCTGACTCATGGTTTGGGAACCGCATCTTAAAATATTATTACATCTTTGAGTATAAATTTCTACCGTCTTCTATTCTGTGAATGGAGAGCTACCATAAAGCAGGAACGGGAGAAATCGTCGGGCAATCAGAGAGACTGACATGACTAGAGAAATGAAAGAGTGAAAATCTCTGAAGAATTATTTTATGATCACGTTGCATCAGCAAATGTGCAAAAATAACTAAAGCAACAGGACTGGCTCCATCAGTTCAGCTACTATCAGTCGCAGTGTCTTGCCCACCTTTCCTGCTTATCCTCCCAGACTGCACGTAATGCTAATCCTTCCCAAGCAGTACACTGCAGCCCTAAAACTTCGTTCAAAAGGCTAAAAGAAAGGCAATCAATTTCCAAAACAGTTGGCTAAAATAACAAGTAAATTACAGCATATATATTTTTAGAAAATATTCAAATTCTCATTTTGTCAGCCTAACGCTTCTTTACATCATGCAGTAGCAGACTAATCAACCAGACTAACCATCTTAACAAAATACTGCCTGCTGCTCTACCTAGGTGATTCCCCATTCAGAAGATGTGTTCTGCCCCCACGCTGTAGTAATTCAGCAGGCCCTGAATAGACTCAGACACAGTCTGTAAGATGGAATGGTATTCCAACTAGGGTTGCCAACTGGCTCTAGATGCATCCGACAGGTTCGATCCAGTCCTGGGTTTACCTCATTGCATGCAGGGATATGTAGTTCTGATTTCTCCATTGCACTCCATAAGAAAAGGAAAACTACAAGTCACTGCATGCAATGGGGTAAACCCAGGACTGGATCAAGCCTGTCGGGCGCATCTGGAGCCAGTTGGCAACCCTAGTTCCAACAGGGTTGGGCATCACTCAGTCTGTTGGGTTTAGCACCTCCATAAGCATGTCACTCGAGGAGTTAAAACACACAGACACCTTCAGAGCTATAAAGGTGAATTCACTTTTGCCAGTTTCGGATTTGATAGGCAATGCCAGTTTGCGGGCAGTTTTACATGATTATATTTTTGCTGTTAATAGAAAGATAAGGCACACCTGTATTGCTGTACCTCTCTATTCTGCTATCTATGCTGCATTTGTAGGTCATCTGGGAGGTACCAGCATACACTTTTTAAGACACCCAGGCACAACGCCCAGATTTAATCTGAGCACATTCCAATCATCTTGAGCATTCTGGAAGATAATATCTCAGGTCTTTATTCCGAAGTAGAACATGTGAACAAAAATTAGGCCTAGCCTATTAGAAAGACAAGAGGTATAATAAGAACATAAGATATGCCCATCAAGCCCAGTATCCTGTTTCCAACAGTGGTCAATCCAGGTCACAAGTACCTCGCAGGTTCCCAAAAGGTAGAAAAAAGTGGCAGCATTTTTTCTGCATTCTGCAGAATAGCAACTTGCACATTGTTCAGCTCAACAGCTTCATCTGTAGGCGTTCTTTGTACACATCTTTAATTATTTATATTTTTGTGCATTCTCCAATATGATATTCTTTGGCCAGTCTGTGCTGAACTCATGCTGTCTCTCATTTTATGCAACAGAGCATCAGACTCTTGTTTCTACAATTGATTATATCCAGGTCTCTTAGACAGAGCAGTGGATCAGACAAAAGATTACAGTTGGGATAGTGAGCAAGCCACTTGTCTGTCTCTAGCCATGCTTCGTCCCATAGGCAAGCTTCGATTCTGAAAAGTAGTGCTTACATTTCCAAAACAGAGATCTTGGCCTACGGAGATGTACTCACATAATACATGCATTACGGTACGTTTTCCAACTAAACCAGGAAAGAAAATAGGTTGTGTAGACCGTGTTGTTTTTAATTTTGTGAATGTAGTTCATTGGCCCTGCCAACAAAAAACATGGGGCTCATCAGGAAACATACATTCATAGATGCTGCAGTGGCCCCACTCCCTCCTCCTGTACAGGCTTTCCATTACCAAGAGAACTCGTGCTAGTGACGGGGCCTTACGGGCATTGCACATTATCAAATGTCTTCTGGAAATTCAGAACAGTATCATCAACCAGCCCACCTGTATCCACATGCTCATTTACACCCGCAAAAGGATTCTGGTAGATTAGTAAGGCGCTAAATCCATGCTGGCTCTTTTTCACCAAGTAATATTTATCTATAGGCCTCAATTTACTCATAACCAACATAGGAAGTTCAATCTGATGCCAAATTTTAAAGGCACTATCTGAACCCCATACCTGAGAATTCTGTTTTCATACACTGGAAGGTCCTCGCTGTTAACTGCACCAGCTGCTCCCCTTCAGGCATTATGCAAGGAAGAGGAGGGGAGGGGAGAGCAGAGCAGAGTAATTGTCTTCTGCTCTGTGGTATCTGCTCCAGTCCTGCCCCCTCTCCTCCTATCCTTCCAGGTTTGCCAGTGAGGAAAATCAGAAGCTTGCAGTCACACTCTAGGGCAGCGATGGCGAACCTATGGCACGCGTGCCAGCTGTGGCACGCGAAGGCCTTGCAGCTGGCACGCAGGAAGGTCCGCAATTAAAATATGCGGCGCGGTGGGAGGTGAGTGTGCTTTCCTCAAAATTACATTTAAAAAAAAGCTGGCTCTCTGGCTGCTGCCGCTGTCGCCGCGGCAGAATGCAGTGTCCCGCGGGGCCCCCTCTGCGCCGGCTGAGCCCTCTGCCCGGCTTTCAGATTCGCGAAGGGAGAGTGTCTCTCCCTCGCGTCTCTGTTAAGCCCGCAGGGGGTAATGGGAAATTTCCCATCAGCCCCTTTAGACGCGAGGGGTTGATGGGAAATTTCCCATTAGCCCCTGCGGGCTTAACAGAGACGCGAGGGAGAGACACTCTCCCTTCGCGAATCTGAAAGCCGGGCAGAGGGCTCAGCCGGCGCAGAGGGGGCCCCGCGGGACACTGCATTCTGCCGCGGCGGCAGCAGCAGCAGCAGCCAGAGAGCCAGCTTTTTTTTTTGGACTGCTAATGGGCTGGGGCTGGGGGGCTGTTAGGACTGCTAATGGGCTGGGGCTGGGGCGGGGGGGGCTGTTAGGACTGCTAATGGGCGGGGGGGGACTGTTAGGACTGCTAATGGGCGGGGGGGGCTGTTAGGACTGCTAATGGGCGGCGGGGGGGCTGTTAGGACTGCTAATGGGCGGGGGGGTGGCTGTTAGGACTGCTAATGGGCTGGGGGGGGTTATGACTAATAATGGGCGGGGGGGCTGTTAGGACTGCTAATGTGCTGGGGGGGGTTAGGACTGCTAATGGGCTGGGGGGGGTTAGGACTGCTAATGGGCTGTGGACTGATGGGGGCTGTCTGGAAATTGGGTGATGGGGGTGTTAGAACTGCTAATGGGCTATGGGGGGTGGTTAGGACTGCTAATGGGCTATGGGGGGGGGCTAGGACAGGAAATGGGCTGATGTGGTTAGGACTGGTAATGGGCTGTGGGCTGATGGGGGGGTTAGGACTGGCAATGGGCTGATGGGGTTAAGACTGGCAATGGGCTGATGGGGTTAAGACTGGAAGTGGGCTGATGGGGGGTTAGGACTGGTAATGGGTTATAGGGGGGGGGCTTAAACTGAAAATGGGGTGATGGGGGGGTTAGGACTGGAAGTGGGTTGATGGGGGGCTAGGACTGGTAATGGGTTGGGGGGTTGCTATGACTGGAAATGGGCTGAGTGGAAGGGGAGGCTTGAATTGCAAATAGCTGATGGGGAGGGAGCTTGGAATGGAAATGGGCTGTGAGGGAAGGGAGCTAGGACTGAAAATGGGCTGATGGAGCAGCTAGGATAGGACTGGAAATGGGCTGTTGGGGGGAGCTAAGATTGGAAATGGGCTGTGGTGGGGGCTTGAATTGAAATGGACTCATGGAGGGGCTAGAACTGAAAGTAGGCTCATGGGGGGGGGCTTGGACTGGAATTGGACTGAGTGGAGGGGAGCTATGATTTGACATGGGCTGATGATGGGGCTAGGAAATGACTAGAAGTGGGCTGATGGGGGGCTAGTATTGGAAATGAGCTGATGAAGGGACTCAGACTGAAAATGGATGGGGGAGCTAGGACTGGAAATGGGTTGATGGTGGGCTAGGATGGGAAATGGGCTGATGCAGGGACTAGAAGGTAATGGATGCTGGGTGAGACTGGAACTAGAAGGGAGCTGATGTTGGGGGAGGATTAGAATGGGATGGGGCTGGGAGAGTAAAATGGAGAGGGGAAAAATATTTTGTGTGGGAGGGATGAAAAATCTACAATTGGCCTGGTATTGGGAGAGTAAGTGGGGATTGAGGATGGAGGGGTAAAATTTGTGTGGATGAAATAGGAATGAGGAAAGAGCAAAAGGAGAAAGATTAGTATGTTAAAGCAGATGTAGAGAGAGAGAATGGAAAAAAAACTAGAAGAGAGAAGAAAGAACAAATGGACAGCAGACGATGGACAGTTAGCAGAAAACATGAAGAAACCAGAAGAAAGTGGCTGGAGCAATTGCAACTGAAAAAAAATGCACAAAAGGTAGAAATATCTCTTTATTTTGAATTTATTAACTGGAATATGAAACCTCTGGGAAATGTGCATCATTAACGTCTGTGCTTTGTTTGGTACAAGAGGAAATTAATTAATAGTTTTATTTCTACAGTGTTGTTGTACATTCCAAGTTTGGCTTTTGGGGTTCCCAGTTTAATTATTGCCTTCCTGTTTCTAAATTGAATGAAATCATTAAAACATTATAAATTGCCAATAAATTGAAATGAAAACCAAAGGATTGTGAATCAAATTGATTCTCTGACAATACAAAGATTCCAACCTTTACAAATGATGTTACATAGTTCAGGCAACTTTATAAAGAGTTTTTAGATACTAAAATCTTGTTGTTAAGGTTTAATTGACGTGCTGGCACTTTGAGGAAATTCTTTGGTTTTGTGCGGCAGTTTGGGCACTCGGGCTCAAAAAGGTTAGCCATCACTGCTCTAGGGTTTGCCCAAGCAGTTCTCCTGCTACTCAGGTAAACATTTGGAGGAAAGTATCCACTTAGTGCATCAATTGAGAAATCCACAGAGGAACATACCTATTAGCTGGTAAAACAAGGAGGAAAAAAAAAGGAGAAAAATGAGGAGAAAGCACAGTTATCCCTTACCAGATAAGGCTTTCCTTTTGCCAGACCAGTGGAATTTGCCCTCCTGACAACAGAGGGAGGACAGAGCAAATGTGCTTACTTCCCCTATAAATGCTGGTACAGCCAGGAAACAAATCAGTATGCTATTGCCAAAGCTTCTTTTTCTCATGTAACTTAAAAATGTATTGTTAATCCAAGAAATTATTCACAATACAGGGTGGCCCAAAAACATCTCGTAGCAGAAGCCTTATGAGAAGAGACTTGAAGACCTAAACATGTACACTTTGGAGGAGAGGAGGGACAGGGGAGATATGATTCAGACCTTTAAATACTTAAAGGAAAATAATGAACAAACAAACCTCTTCCAAAGACGGAGAAGCTGCGAAACTAGAGGGCATAACATGAAGCTACAAGGTGGTAAATTGAAAGGCAATGTCAGGAAATACTTTTTCAGTGAAAGGGTGGTGGATGCTTAGAATGCCCTCCCGATGGAAGTGGTGGGGGCAAACATAGTGACGGAGTTCAATAGGGCATGGAACAGACACAGTGGATCCCTTTACAGCAACAAGAAAATATCAAAATAAACTGAACCATCAAATTCCTCAACAAATAGGGGTGTCCTACATGGAGTGGTGGGTCCACCCCTAAGCAAAGACATGGGGAGGGGTGGCCTGCACCTACTCTTGACATTGTACTGGGCAGACTAGATGGACCATACTGGTCTTTATCTGCCGTCATTTACTGTTACTATATAAATTATTAAAAAATTCAAAAAGACAGATGTACACGATTGACAAATTTAAAAAAAAATAAAGATGGCGACCGTAAATTGTCGAAATAAAGACGTTATATAGCTAAAAAAGGTAAATAAGTAAACTATTTAAGCTTTTAATTTACGAGATGTTCTCACTTTTTTTGGGCCACCCTGTATATCACCATCACATGTTTCTCTCTTCTCTCCTTTGTATATTTTTATATGCCTAAATTCTCATGCTGTCCAGACTCCATTGGTTTGCCATACTGGGACGAGATCCTGGACTAGTCTGGTCGGGCTTAAGGATTGACGTTTTCAGGTAAGGCAGAACTGTACTTTACTCTTTGTCCACACCAGACCATTTGGATGTAACAAAGTTTCCCTTTGAGTAGGGAGAGAAAAGGGACAGCCCTTCTAAGTACTAGACCAATTACAGCCTTCTGCACTGCCTGTGAACTCTGATTGCTATTGTGATCCCAGGTGCTACATTGAGAGTGAGTGGGCCTTTTATTGGTATATACTGGTAGGATGTTTTCCCAGCTGTCCAAGTCCTGTCACTTCTGCCCATCAATCTCCTATGACTTGGTTATCCTTTGATAATGCAGAGCTTACAACTACTTTAAGTAATTTTGGAAATGCTGGTCCTAGACACCATCTATTCCCTCTGGTGTATCTGTACTGGCAAGGAACATTTGTCTAGCCCACTGAGAGGAGAGATACTCTTTCCATGTGTGAAATATGGGGCCAAGCAGACCATCCTCCAAAGTGGCCTCTGCTCCCTTATGCAAGGGGTGAAACAAGCTATTCATAATGAGATAGAAAATATTGCTGAAAAACAACCCAGAATGCAGTTTCAAGACTACATCTTTTGTCACTGTTAACAGGGTGCTTATACAGGCCCCCAACCTACCAGACTAAGAAGTCCTGATCAAACATGTAGTCATAATCAAGAAACCCACCGAAGAAGCTCATAGGCTAGACTTCCTTAAAAGATCATAAGAGACTATAATGAGCCCACTGAGTTATAGATCCCAGCTCTATGCTGCTTTGCTGATATTGAGGCGTAATACTCTGGATTTCTTTACAAGAAGCCCAAAATCTAATCCAGATCTGCTCATCCTCCATTATATTGTGTCTCATTACTGTTGCCTATCCTGCCTGTTGAGGAGAGCAACAAACAGGTCTCAGAGAATGCCCTTGTGCTCACCCCTGGCCCAGGCTAGAAAA
This sequence comes from Ichthyophis bannanicus, assembly GCA_033557465.1. Classification (NCBI taxonomy): domain Eukaryota; kingdom Metazoa; phylum Chordata; class Amphibia; order Gymnophiona; family Ichthyophiidae; genus Ichthyophis; species Ichthyophis bannanicus. The sequence continues at coordinate 1,111,661,029 of CM066033.1, read as the reverse complement.
TTTTACATGCCTCTGCTTTTGATGAAGAGAGTGCATGCGGGCTTCATGCTGGCCAACATCTATTGCTCTCCAATGGAGCAACTAGAATGGTGAGTTTAGGACACATATGGCTGCAGGGCCTTTCAGATACTCCCCATAGACCACCTTCCACATCTGCAAAGGAAAGCTCAAGTTCTCAAAACCCTCCCCCCCCCAAAAAAAAAACCCCTGGACTCGAAATGAGGAGGCAATGCTGGTCCTGGCAATCCCCATCAATGGTGAAGGTAAGGATCTTCTTCTAAGATAGTCATAAAGTAGATGCTCAACCAAGTGTGACCCAATGGAGATGCCACAACTAGGACCGAAAAATAGTCTCTCAAAAAAAAAAAAAGACACTGTTAGGCTGCATGCTTACAGCGATCAGTGCCAGTGATCATCCATACTTGCCCTATGCGGCTATATGTTTATGTTTTATTGATACTTATTACGCACCCATCATACAAAGCCATTACCAAGCAAATTACAATATATAACATTCACAGTAAATTTAAGAAAAAAAACACACAATTTTTTTTAAACATGACATATAACAGCCATTTTGAAATTCAGACAATCCTAAGAAACTAACACATCAACTTAAAGGGAGGAAAGGTGCTTTCAATTGCTTTCTAAAAGCTGGATAATCCTGTATTTGATGAATTACTGGAACAGAATTCCATAAACTAGGGCCAGCAATCAACAAAGCCCACAATCGAAGCAGTCTTGAAAACTTGCGCCATGGAAGGAATTTGTAATAATGCCTGCTGGCTTAAGCGAAGTGATCTCGCTGGTACATACACTGCCAACAAAAAGGTCAGTTCAGCTTCACAATTTGCATATAAAATTCTGTAAATTAAACAAAGACACTAAAAGATATCGGTTCTTGAACATGCAACCAATGAAGTTCAACAAAGAACAAGGAAATATGATTAGGTTTTCCACAAATTAAAAACACACACAGCCGTTATAACCAGGATGAAATAGTAGCAAATTCTGATGCATGCGGAAGTTTAATTAAATCATCTCCTAAAGTAAATTGAACAAAGAAAATATCATCAGTATACATACAAAAAAAAAGATATTCATTTGATGCAATAAATGACACAAAGGGACCAAATAAACATTAAACATCGAGGAAAGAGTCGTCTTGAGGAACGCTCCTATGCAATTTGAAACAGACAACTCATCAGCCATAAAAACCTGCTGCGAATGACCAAAAAGAAAAGATCAAAACCAAGGAAGTACTGATCCCACTAAACCCAGGGTAACTAATCATGCTACCAGGAGCTACAGGATAACAGAGTCAAACGTGGATGCTATATCAATAAAAATGAGCACAAAAGCCAAACCAGGTCTATCCAGATTCTGTAATAACTGACTAAACAAAGAAGTCAGAAAAGTTCAAATTGTGGGTGAAAAACTTGCTCAATAAGTTTCTCTATAAATAGGAGGTTTATTCCCGCAGAGATTCACACAGTGGACAACAACTACTACCCTCAGTAATGTTATTCTTGTTGATAGCACCCATCTACATCCAGTGCTTCTGCCTAGCAGTATTATACCCCAACAGCAACATGTCTTTTAGCAAGTGGAATCATTGTCACTTAGTATGGACACCTCAGTATTCACCCCAAAGCATATGGGAAAGCATGGCAAACCTGACACAACCTCCACGTGGGCAACAATGATGAATCAAACAGAGAAACTGTACAGGAGAGAATGAACAAAAGGCTGTCAAATAGGATATGGACCTGCAGAGCCAAGCATATAAATCATAGCAGACCAAGATACTGCCGCAACATCACCGACCAAACACAGTTCCAAGGTCGGGTCCTGGACTGGTCTAGCAGGACTCAAGACATTATCTGGTAAATAAAATGTCACCATCCATATCATCCTGCTAGACCAGTCCAGACAAGTGGGACATACCAAAGCTACGCCTCCTCTGAGTGGGAAGAAGACACAACATCTCGCAAACCCTTTGAGCCAAAGGCCATGTCCATCTGAGTGTGGACATTCAAGAAGAAATGCTTAACAAACAATGGAAAGCGCTGCCTACTTTGCCACCCGGCAATGTCTAAAGGGGCTACTGAGTTATGCTCCATCCACAAGGATGCTTGGAACCGAGTAGAATGGGCATGCAAACCCTCTTGAACCGGTTGGTTCTGTAACTGATATGCCAAGGCAATTGCCTCTTGATCCAGTGCCACAAAGTAAATTTGGCTGCCGCAACATCTTTGCATGGGCCAGCAAACAGCACAAAAAAGATAATCGGACTTACGAAAGCAATTCATACCTCCATGTACCAGAAAAGAACCATCTGGACATCCACAAGGCAAATCACACTGAGAGGGAGAAAATCCTTAAGAATCAAGAAATGCAGTCAGAGACCAAGAAAATGTGACATAGAGATACAGAGTTATTTCCCATCATGCTACTGTGTACCACAGGCCTAAGAAGAATTTCCAGGCACACCTTGATCAATTACCCATACACATAACATCTTACGAATTCCAGAGGGAGGCTCTCTTTGGCACAATTCAATTGCTACCCCAAGCATTAGCAGTAAATTTGAGAAACTGAGATTATATTCCACATACCCTGGCTTAGAAATGAGATTCATGACTATCATGGTAAACGCAAAACTCACCCATTTGGAGAAATTGCCCCCAGAAGATCCTTATCTTTCCCTCTACACTGCTCCTTAGAGAAGGAGGGCAAGCAAACCACCTGGTTCACATGAAAGGAAGATATCACCTTGGACAAAAAAAAAAGACATAGGCCAAATGGAACAGCCTCTTTAATGGACAAATATGGATCCCAGCAAGATAGCCTGCAGCTCAGAAGTTTGCCTTGCCGAACAAATCGTGACCAAGAAAACAATCTTGAGAATCAAGCCCTTCAGAGCAGGGCCGGCCCAAGCATTTCTGCTGATCCAGGCAGAAGCCCTGGGCCATGTCCCACCATCCCCCAAGAAGGGCCACCCCTGCTGCTGCCATAGAGTCCCATCAGAAGGGATGCGGCAGCAGCCCGTGGCACAACATGAGCTTCGGCCTGCTGCTTCTGACACAACAGTTGACCAGAAATGGCTGCATACATAGTCCTTAGTGCCGCAGCACTGCAGTCACCACCATGACTCTGGAGAACATTTCTCGGGCAGTGGCGAGTCTGAAGGCAGGACAGCGAACTAAAGGTGAAAGCCAACATGGCAAATGCAGACATCTCTGCTGATTCTCCCAGATCAGGATATAAAAATGAACTTCGGAAAAAAACAGAGATGCTAGGAACTCCCTTCAGTGCATTGCCAAAATCACAGATCTCAGAGTTACCATTCGGAAGCACAACATGCGCAAATGAGCACTGACCCATTGAGGCCAGTGGTCAGAAGGAGCCAGTCTTCTTTGGCATCCCGAAAGAAATAACATATTTGCCCTTGTTTCGCTCGGTTGGGATACTGGCACAACAGTCCTCAGGTGCAGTAACTTGTCCAACGTGACCTGCGCAGTGGTTCTCATGTCTGCGGAACCACATAGAGGCACAAATGCCTCCAGGATTGGCCGCTTGCAGTCCAAGACATAGCCACTTTGAATGGTGTCTAGCGCCCAGCGATCCTTGGTGACATTCGGGAATGGGTCCCAAAACCTTTATTGTGATGAATGGGAGGAACCCCCTCAGGAGGGGAATGAGTCTCTGGGACCATGAGCCCCTCGAAAGGGCTAATTACGGGTCTGAAATCCAGAAGCAGAGAAGAAAAAGCTTACTAGGATAAAACACCAAGAGTCCGGAGACCCCTAGACGTCAATCCAGTGCACCGATGAAAGTTGGGCGGAGGAAAAAGAAGGAAATGGGCCTGCTTGCTTTCCAGGCCCTTCTAGTCTATTCTCTGTAAGGTGATAAGATTTCACCAACCTCTCCAATTGGTCCTACAAGGAAGCTTTTCCTTGAGGCCAGCTGAGTTAACCGGCCTTTGGAGGATATATCTGCTACCCAGTGGTGAGGCCATGTCCAAGGGCACATTACAACCAACAGGACAATATCTCTAGCCGCTAAGCAGATTAGAACATACATGGCATCAGAAGGATGGCAGTAAATGACTGCAAAGGAGGTGTAGCATCACCCAGCGGTATTTTTTTTTCAAGGCAATGAAGGGTAAAGTGACTTTCCCAAGGCCACAAGAAGTGCCAGTGGGAGAGACTGAATCCATGGGAGCAGGATTTGAGATGGAGAACGGCAGCTGCCACTGTGAACTGGTTCTTCAGCAGAGTCCATCTTTCTACCCACCTTGGGCAGACCAAACCATGCGACACTCCTTTTTCTTCGTGGGAGGTCACATCCCTTTACATGCCTTTATCCCCCAAGGCAGGGAAACAGGAAGAACCCATTCTGACCAGAACATTCTTGATTATTTCCAGAAACAGGAAGACTGCTGAAAATATCTGCATTGCCTGTAGATATGAGGAACCTGCAGCTCCTGCTATGTCACTGGAGAGTCAGTCACATACCAACTGGAGGAAACTCGTGCCGACAGATCTCCCTTTCGGGACAGATGGAAAATGCCAGCCACCAGATGAATCTCTGACAGTGAAAACACACCTTTTATTTGGATCAGACTCCTCAACCAAGATGTCAGAATCAGTGCTGAAGTCCAAGACTCAGACAGACCCCAGTCGACCCACATCTGCAGAAGGCAACCTTTCCATGCCAAAAAGACCAGGCTTGCTGAAGGGAAAGAATTCCGGGAATGGCAACTCAAATTCCAGGATCTCCCCTCCCTGAGCAAGATTCCCAATACAGGGGGGCACAGCTGGAGCTGAACCCTCCAAAGAAGGGGAATGGCCAGAAGCGCAGTCACTGGAACTAAAGACTGGGCTATTATCAGTACCCTTAGTGTCAATAAGCCACCTCTTACCTTGAGGCAGAAAATGCCAGGCCAACTGACTCCCTTCATGAAAATCCAGAGACTGCCATGCAGGATGAATCCATTGAGCAGGCTCTACACTTGCCACATATCAAACACTTCCTGGAAGAAGATAGAAAGCGTTAAGACAAGGCAAACATTTGTGTGCACTAAGGCTGCATAGGCACCAAAGCACGCGCTAATGGAGCATGTAGATGAGCGTGCATTATGGGTGCTTGGGCAGGAACAATTGTTGAAGCCGCTCAGGCAGAATGCACACTGGACTGCTTGGACACAAGGCATGCAAAAACAGAAAACGTTAGCCCACATTGGTAAATGGCGGGAAGTGCCAATGCCAAGCCAATGGTTGCCCACGGTCCACCCTGACTTATGCCCCAAAACAGACAAGTTCGGGAACCCCACAATGGCCCATGTGGAGGTCAAGTCTTGGTAAACCCCCCCCCCCCCCCCCCCCCCACCTGGGAGCCGTGTCAGGTTCAGAGCTACTCCTCGGACGCTGTTTCTCTGTGACTTGATTTTTTTTTTTTTAAACAGGCATGCACATACCTCTGAGCAGTCTTCAGTGAAGATTAGGGGGGGAACAGAGGTGAAGGGAGGGGGCACTAAGGTTGTGCAAGGCTGCTGAATTCTTCCAAATCCTTCCAATTTTCTGGCTGCTAAACAGACCCTTATCAGGGTAAGGGCATGGAGCTGAACCAATTTTCCCTCCTCTCATGGCTATCAAAAATACCTTAGTCTAATGGAGACACCCACATCACGTTTGAGTGAGAGAGTCACCCAGAGGTCATCATTCAGAAAGGAATCAAATCTTTTTCCTCTCAATTGTTCAGATTCTTTCAGAGTTGAGAAAATCCAACTACCATCTGCTGGAGACAGAAGAATACTGAGGTGCCCTCTAAAGGCTCAGGTTGATAGAGGAATGGCAGTGATGTCACTGAAACCTGGGCATTTCATTGGTTCTCTGTCCACCAATCTGCTGGTAGGGGACACAACCCACTTGTCTGGACTGGTCTAGCGGGACAATATGGAAATGTCGTATTCCTCAAGTGACTGCATCATCAATAACTTCCAGTCGAATAAATGTCATCCTAATTCCAGGGCCATGCACATTGCCAGCCTTTGTTTAATACCATCTGGGAAGTAGAGCATTACTTCTACCTGGCATCTTTCACATTGGTGTGTACCGGCCTCCATCTGCCAAAGTCAAGGGTGATGAACTCTTGATGAATAAGAACATAAGGAAGGCATATTTAAAGGGACTTGCACAGTTTAGAGACCTGCAAACTGCATAAATCCCACTAACTGTAGAAAGGGACTCGAAGGGGGACGCAGGACTCAAAGGGAAAAGGTTAGAGAGTGAGAACAGCTCTGAATATGCTGACAGTTTCACAGGAGATGTTTATGAATAACTGCGACACTCAAGGTTACATCCTGTGATACTCAAGGTTACATCTGTTTGCAAGAAGCTTGTCCTCATTAAACGTGAGCAATATGTTTGTGCTTGGCATGACCTGTAACATTTAGATATAGATAAACAAAAAGTAAAGCAAAAAGCATGATGCAGAGTGATAAGACAAAATTGTACAATGTGTCAGTTTTTTACCTACTAAAAGTAGGTGATGCGGTCAAGCAGATGAAGAGAGTTAAGTGAGATTGGTCAGGTTTGCGGGCCCGTGACTGCCTTCCTAAAGGGAGCAAACTTTGTTATGGTATGATTTTGTACATGTTGTGTTTTCATTTCTTCTCACTTGTTTCTGGGACTGTAGGGCTAGTACTCCTGTAGATGTCGCCTGCAGATCTCTGCCCTACTCAGATGCTGAAGCCTGAACCAAAGCTGACCAAACAAGATTGTTTCCTGCTGCAAGGAACTTTTGCTGTGCTTCCATTTTCAGACCTGACCTTCAAGCAACTGCTTACCAAGTGATTATACCAATACAGAAGACTATTGATTCTGTCCAATTAGCTTCCCATGCCAATTAGTTGTCCACATACAAGAAAAATCTGCTTCTCCGGTCTTCTTCATCCATTAACGATGCTACTGGGCTTGGGATACCCGAAACAGCATACTGTTATCTTCTCTTATTATGGTTCCTGTGTCCATAGCATGAACGCCTACCTGTTCATTACCTTCTGATTCGCTGAGAACACGTCAGACTGTCCTGGGACAGCCAATCAGCAGACCTATAACGGAGATGCTACACAAAGAAATATTACAGTATGTAACAGAACTTTCGCGCTTTTGGTGCTCCTAGCTATTTGTGCTTTGTGTGCCTAGTGCTTATTACCTTGCCTGTCCGCAAGACAGATACACACTACGTGTGTACAAGGCCGTTCTCCTAAGGACAGAGATAAAACTTTCACAGATACCTCCGGTTTTGTGCTCTCTCGCGGCTCACCTCTGAAAGGGCTGTAGCCTGCATTCCTCTGGGAGGGTAATGGTTAGTTAGAAACTAGTTTCCATAATTCTTCTGAGTGCAAAACAAATCAGTGAAATTTGGTTACTAATCAGTGATTTATCACTTTGTCTAACTGTAATCGTTGTGCTGCTATAACTTGCTATCTCATATTTCCAATAATATATCTATAACTATATGTCTGTATATTTTTCAACCTTGTTATCCATAATAAAACATAATATATATATATATATAAACAAGGCTCTTTTTGTAGCTCTTTGCGAGCACGCTCACAGAACTTTGGGCCATAAGAACATACTGTAAGATATGCCATACTGGGTCAGACAAAGTCCATCAAGCCCAGTATCCTGTTTCCAACAGTGGACAATCCAGGTCACAAGTACCCGTCAGGTTCCCAAAAGGTACACAGGATCCATGCTGCCTATTCTCAGGGGTAAGTAGCAGATTTCCCCAGTCCCCTTTAACAACTATTTATGGACTTTTCCTCCAGGATCTTATCCAAACATCTTTTAAAAACTCAGTTACATTAACAGCTTTGACTATATCCTCTGGTAAAAAATTCCAGAGCATGCCAACCAATTGTATGTAGTCACAGTATGGCATCTTCCATGGTGCAAGTGCAACGGCCTCCAGCACAATGACCTTCAGCTCTACAATCATTTAAATCTGTCTGGCTGCAGGAAGATGTCTCCGAGGGTTCCTTGGGGCCTGCAAAGAGAAATTAGACTTACCTGCTAATTGTTGTTCCTTGAGGAACTCCAGTCCAGTCCCGCACCTCTGGGTAGTGCACCTCCTCCAGAAGCTTGGAGACTGAGCATGTCATCTTTTTGATGACACTACTGTACATATGCAGCTGGCACCACCCACCAGCCACAGTACCTATTGACAAAGCAAACTCAGAGGAACAACAAATAAGTAGTTAAACATGCAACAAACACTTCTACATCTAAATAAACTAGTACCCCCTCCATCCCCTGGAAAGGATACCCCATCCCCCCCCCTCCAGGATGGGGAGGCCTACCTGTTGAGCACTTGAGCAACTCCAACCAGCGGGAAGCGAGCAACAGACAGCTCTTCTGGTCCGCCCCTCCCCAAACACTGATTACACACCCCTCCCCAACTCCCCCTGGCCACTTCCTCCACCAAGGGAACCAGCTTCAGGACCAGCGTGTGCATAGATCATCACAGAAAGCACTCAGGGAGGGTTCCGGGACTGGACTGGAGTTCCTCAAGGAACAACAATTAGCAGGTAAGTCTAATTTCTCTTTCCTTATCGTCTCTCCAGTCCAGTCCCGCACCTCTGGGATGTATCAGAGCAGTTAAACTAATGGGAGGGACCCGCACAACCAGCCTGAAGCACTGCCGATCCAGAACGAGCATCCCCTGCCGCCTGGACATCCAGGCGAAAATGTTCAGATAAAGTATGCCACCCTACAGATCTTCACCAGCGGAACTAAACTATACTCTGCTCATGAGGCTGCCTGAGCCCTCGTGGAATGCGTCTGCAACCCCGTCAGCACTGCTCTATCCTTCAAGATGTATGCAGGCGTGATTGTCTCACTGATCCATCTGGAAATGGAGGCTTAGCTGCCGCCTCACTTTTGCGCGACCCGCCAAACAGAACCAACAGATGGTCTGATCTCCAAAAGGACGAAGCCCTTTTCACATACCTTCGCATCCAAGTGGCACAACTGTGGAGCGGCAGAGCCCATATTCGCTCTCGCCCATATTTGCTCTCGCCCACATCCGAGCTCGCCAGAGCCAGTAAGGGAACGGCCTGATTTACATGAAATGCTCACACCACCTTGAGCAAAAATGAAGGTTTCCGGGCGCAGGACCACTTTCTCCTTGGAGAAGGAAAGGAATGGCTCCTGGCATGACAGGGTCTGAAGCTCCGAAATCCTGCGTGCCGAGCAAATCGCCACCAGGAATACCATTTTTAGAGTCAAATCCTTCAGGAAAGCTCGACTCAATGGCTCAAAGGGTTCCCCAGACAGCACCGTCAGCACCAGATTGAGATTCCAAGGCGGTACCACTGCCCTCTTTGGCAGACGGAGGTGGGTCACCACCCCTAGAAAGCTCAGCCCATCTGGGTGTGTATCCAATGGCACCCTGTGGACTTTCCAGCGATAACTGGAAATCGCCGCCAGTTGCATCCTCAAGAAACTGGCAGCTAGACCCTTATCAAAACCAGATTGCAAGAACACCAAGATGTCTGGGATGGAGGCAGTGGAAGGGCTCCCCTGCCTCTCTCCACACCACGATTCAAAGATGCGCCCTATGTAGATGCACACCAGGTTCGTAGACCACCTCTGGGCCTGTAGCAAGGTCGCTATTCCCAAGCCTGATTATCCTTTCTTCTTCAACTTTGCCCTTTCAAGAGCCATGCCGTAAGCGATAATTGATCCACCTGGGGCATACGAAGCGGCTCTTGTGTCAAGAGGTCCTTCCAACCGGAAGCCACCACAGTCGATCTGCCAGCATCCGAATCAGGTCAGCATACCACTGGCACCTCGGCCAGTCTGGTGCCACCAGAATTACAAGTCCCCGGTATTCCTCTAGCCATTGCACTAACCAGCCTATGAGCGCCCATGGGGAAAAAACAGAGAAGACCCTCTTCGAGCCACTGCTGAATTAGAGCATCCAGGCCCTTGGACTTCCTCTCTTCTTCTGCTGAAAAACTGGCAGGCCCTGGCCAACTCGAACATTGTGATTAGGTCCATGACCAATGTGCCCCATCGGCGGACCACCTGCTCGAACACCTCCTGATTGAGCTGCCACTCTCTGGGGTCCATGCGCACTCGGCTGAGGTAGGCTGCCGTCACACTGTCAACTCCTGCTAAATGCCCCACCAATAACGCCTGGAGACGAATCGCTGCCCATCCGAACAGCTTTTCGGCCTCCTCCTCCAGGGCTGCACTGCCTGTGCCTCCTTGCCGGTTGATGTAAGCCACCGTGGTAACATTGTCCGAGAGGACTTGGACAGCCTTCCCCTGCAACCATGGCTCAAAACTTTCTAGCACCAAGGTCATCACTTGCATCTTGAGCCTGTTGATCGACCACAGGGCTTCCTGTGGACTCTTGTCCCTGAACAAAGCGTCCTTCACAATGGGCTCTCCAACCTGACAGGCTGGCATCGGTCATCAGAGGAACCCACAACGGGGACTCCTTCCAGGCTCCCCACATGCAGCCATCATCTGAGGGCTCTCCTGGTGCTCCGAGGGCAAGGGAGTACTTGGGACAGGGGTTGACTCTGATGGGACCATCGACTCAGCAGAGCCCTCTGCAGCGGTTGCATGTGCGCCCTTGCCCATGGGACTAGCTCGAGAGTGGCCGCTATGGTCCCCAAAATCTGCAGATGCCGCTACTCTGATGGTCTTTCCATCTACAAGACCTGTCGTATCCACTGTCGTAGCTCCTGCACCCGGCAAACCGGCAGGAAAATCCTGCCCATGCAGGTATCAAAGCACTCTCTCAAATACTCTAGCTCCTTGGCCGGCCGTAACTGACTCTTGGCCAGGTTGACCCCAACTGAGACTTTGAAGGAACTCTCCCACCCGCGCTGTTGCTCTTTTCGCTATCGTCCCTGGACTTCGCCTGGACCAGCCAATTGTCTAGGTACAGGTGGACGAGAACCCCTTCCTTGTGGAGAGCTGCCACCATCACCACCATGACCTTGGTGAAGGTATGGGGGGGTGGTCAAAATCTGAAATGGCCCCTTGGCACCACAAAGCGGATAAACTGCCGATGTTCTGGATGGATGGGAATGTGTAGATACGCCTCTGCGAGATCGAGAGTCGCTCAAAATCTCTGCTTCCTCCCGTCATTACTGTGAAAATGCGGTACCTGAAGATCGTAGTTCATGCCCTCGAAGTCGAGAATTGGGCGAAAGGAATCTTCCATTTGGGCACCACAAAATACATGAAGCATCGACCACAGACATACTGGTCTCGCAGAACCAGTTCCACGGCTCTCAGCTGCAGGAGACAAACCAAGGTCTCTTCGACTGCTGCCAACACTGCTGCGCCCACTTTGGGAGCTTGTTCTTGCTCCGGCAGCGGGTATAGGCGCGTCATGGATTGCACCCCTTTAAGGCCAACCTCTGTCAGATCCCACTTATCCTGGATCATCTGCCCTACTACTCCATGTACTGGGAAGACTTTCTGCGATTTCTGAATTGCCTGGAACAGCGGATCCTACAGCGCCTCTTCCTCTGTCGGGAGGTTAGCAGGCACATTCAGGGCCTTGAGGGTCTCCAAGGTACACATAGAATGTGAGCCCTTTGGGGACGAGGAATTGTATCAGTACCCGCTTGTAGTGATTGTAAACTGCCCTAATGGCCTTTGGCCTGGGCAGTAGATCGAGAAATTGCATAAACATAAACATTCAAAGACGGCCGTTCAACAGGATCAGGAGATCTAATCAAGCAAACACTCTAGAGATCCCCAACATTCTAACTAAGTGCAAAAAGGCTACTGCCAATAGAGCCTTCTCCTTATTTGCACCCATGACCTGGAATGCCCTCCCCACTGAGCTCCGTTCCACCCCAGACCTATTGTCGTTTAGAAAAGCCCTCAAACACCTTTTCCTCATCCATTACCCAGAATCCAATCCCAGAAACAACCACCCATCCTCACATCCTACACCCTACTCCACCCCACCCAAAATCCAACACCATAAAGAAAATGACTAGCTCTACCACCATATCCCCTCTCTTATTTATTATTGGTACTGATCACACATCTTATTGATTAAACCTTTTATAAATATGTTGAAACCAAGCTATACTATATGTATAATTTCTCACCATACTATATGTATAATTTCTCACCATACTCCATGAATAATTACTCTGTAATTAGTTACCCCTGTTACCTCCAGGTTATCTCGTCCATGTTCAATGTAAAAACTCAATTGTCGTGTGACATTGCAGTATGTTTTTTGTTCAATTGTAAACCGCACTGATTTTAATAGCGCGATATATAAGAGAAATAAATAAATAAATAGAGCACTGGTAGTTCCTCCAGGCGGAAAACCCGAACAACCTGGGCCTGATCCTCCTGTTCTAGGCTCTCTCCTTCTTCCAACTCCTCCTGCAGATCCAGCTCCTCCGACAACGGCGATTGCTGCCACTCCTCTAAGCCCCTAGCCCGCTTAGACACCACTGCTCCTGACTCATGCTCTTTTGCGTCTGACATCCTCTTAGCCCTGTGTTCTGGAGCTGAGGAGCCGCTTGATAGGCAAAACGCCTCCTGCAAAAGTAAGAAAAACTCCAGTGAGAACCTCCCAGGGGCCCTACTGCTCCCTGGGCTCAAGGGGTGGATGGTCCGGGCATCGTGCAGGGACAGGGGGGGCCAGACCTGTTGAAGGTAACATGGCGCCCCCCCGCCCCCAGGGTCTCTTGCAACCGGTACGGACTCTCCTGCCTCATCTCATCCTGCAGGTCCTGCTCCCATGACAGCCTCTTGTGTGCAGTTTAGGCAGACGCCTGTCTCCGAGACCACACCACATTGGGGACTGCATATCTTGAGGATTTTTAGATTGCGCTGCAGTGTTGTATCTTAAAAATATGAAATGGACATTGCCCTGATCCAATCAAACTGACACGTTCTCCGAGTAAAGTTTACGGTTTTCTTCTAATACTACAAATGGCTATAAGTGAGTACAGCTTCCCTTACAAGCAATATTATAGATTTAATAGGTACATAATCTGGGCTAAGCGACAAAAGATGATTATGTCAGGTTACTCACTGACCACAGACAGATGGAAGGATTTCATTTGCGTCCAATCCACTGACTATCTTTCAAATACATTTCTTGAATGCAGGTTCTTCATGTTTTCCCCAGAGCTGTAGCTGTAAATCTATATGCAGCACCTCTTTCTTTTCTTTCTTTTTTTTACACTTATCTTTATTTCTATCTCTGACTTTATCTGACCCTTCTCAGGAGAAAGCAACAATGTTTCAACCAAGTGCCAGTCACATCACCTGACCTAGCACGACAGCCCTCTGAGAATCTGCCAAGCAACAAACAATGGCCTATCTGATTAGGCCTTTCCCACATGTCTGCATCAAGTCATTGTGCACTGAATCGGTTTTGAGCTGTATAACACAGGGGATGCTTAAGGATTAAGTGGGGTTCACGCCCCTTGATACCATCCTATACCGGGCACTGCGGTCTGGCCGGCATGGTGGGAATGGCTGGGGGCACTCCCCAGGAACACCCTCAATCTGTACCCGGGTAGGTAAAAGGATCCCCCTCACAGTGCATCTCCACAGGCTCAGGCACAGAGCACTAGAGTACTTGAACTAAAATAAAATAAAACCAAACCAAAATCTAATTAACTGAAACTGAAATTAAAAAGAAACTGCAAATGGCCCCCTAGGAAGAGGCTACTCTGTCCTGCTTTATTCTCTGGTGGCTGCCTCACCCAGGCACCCAAAACACAGCAGGGGGTTAAATACATGCGGGCTTGAATAAGAAGAAATCATGCCTAAATGCAGCAGGAGGAGTTTCCCACACCGCTGCAGGCTCCCAAACATGCGGCTGCAGGCCACTCTCTGTCGCCTCATGCTCTGGCAGTTGCTAGGAGTTCCTGCTGTCCTCCCCCCCCCCCCCCCCCATTCTTACCTTGGAGCCTCTCTGCCGCATGGCTTTTCTACCCCTCGTGCTCAGCCTTCCCTCCCGGCTTTGGCGCTGAGGGGTTGACTCGGGGCTGCTAGCTTTCACTCCTGTCAAGCAACTGCAGCAACTCCTCACCCGATAACGGGTTCGGGAGCAGCCAAATGTCTCGGACTGAGGAAGGCCCCCACAGAACTCCCCCCCCCCCCCGAAATCCTGGGAGGAGAGGGGGAAGAAGGAATATCCTCCCCTCAGCCCTGTTGTCCCCCGGGTTCTCTCTGTTCCTTCAGATTTTATTTTATTTTATTTTTTAACACTTCTGCCTTTAAAAACAAAAAACCCTGCCCCTTAACAGGGGAAATAAACGCAAACTCTAAACCTATCTCCTTAGTTGTCTCTTCAGCAAGTCCAGCACCCTGGCTCACCACCTCCTCCAACTGCTTGGAGACTGAGCTTACTGGGGCTGGTGGGTGATGCCAGCTGCATATTTTATTTATTTATTTAATTTTAACATTTCTTATATACCGCCTTTCATGATATCAAGGTGGTTTACATTGAACAAACTGAAATTACATTTAACAGGGCATTATAACTTGGAGATAACTATTTTACAGGGAACATGGGCAATGGAGGGTTAAGTGGCTTGCCCAAGACCACAAGGAGCACCTGTGGGACTAGAAACCCCAGTCCTTCCGGTCCAAGGTTACTGTCCTCTAGTGGGATTTGAATCCCTGACCTTCTGGCCTGAGGTACCTTGCCCCAACCACTAGGCCACTCCTCCCTCATATGTACACTAGTGTCATCTAAAAGATGATATGCTCAGTCTCCAAGCTGTGGAGGAGGTGCACTACCCAGAAGTGCGGGACTGGACTGGAGGGACAATAAGGAACAGCATTCAACAGTGCCTGTTATCTTCTCCTCAATGAAACACTCTGGATCTTGGCTGCTTTTATTTTTATTAGATGCTTGGAGAAACCGTAGCAGAAATCCCCTAAAGCCAAGCCAAGCACCCCCCCTTCCAGGATGAGTTCAATTGGGAAAAAGCAAGTACCTTCCAGAAAGAACCCCCCCCCAAGGTTCTGGGTATGAGAGTCAGCCTACTCTGCCACAACTTCTTCAGCCTTGCTGTACCAGGCACACCTCTCACTTGCTGGAGACAGAGCAGTACTGACCTGCTTCTGGGCTGCATCAGCATATATAAGTCCGATCCATGCCCAGCCTTCTGGATTAAGGAGCTCCGCAGCCACTTCAGCCCAGTACTATCCAAAATAATGAACCTCTCCTTCTCAAACGGCTCATTCCCCTCAGCTCTCAAGCATACCTCTATCAGACCTCTGCTAAAAAAAACTGCAAGCTCGATCCCCAAAAGGTAGAATCATACAGACCTATATCCAGCATACCACTACTTGCAAAGATCATTGAAAAAGAGGTTCAACGACAACTACAGGATCACAGACACCGCTGCTGCACCGCTAGACCCCTGCCAACATGGTTTTAGGGAATTCCATGGAGTGGAAACTCTTCTCACCACTCTCTTCTGCAAGATAATCACTGGAATTGACGACATCCCATCAAGGTTTTGCTCTCATCTTTCTGGACATTGCTGCAGCTTTTGATTCAGTGAGTCACGAGATTCTCTTAGGACGACTAATTGAGAAAGGCGTTAATGGAAGAGCGCTTGAATGGTGCAGATCTTACCTGTCCGGAAGATGGCAGCATGTTCGTTCTGGAGGGATAACCTCGGAACCCTTCCACCAAAGTCAGGGAGTCCCACAAGGATCCTCCCTTTCTGCCCTACTGTTCAACATTTACATGCAGCCAATTTGCAAGATCATCCGATCCTTCGGTGTTGACTGCATGTTATACGCTGACGATGTCCTGCTGTACATACCCTTCTCTACCGAACATCTGGACCTCTCTCCACTGACGAGCTGTTTCAATGCAATATCTGACTGGCTTCTCTCCCAAAACCTCCGAATACAACATAAGAAAATGGAAGTACTCTTCATTACGAGGAACCCTAACTTTACCCCACCACAATACCTTAAAGTAAAAGAAGCTGAGTTACAATCTAAACCCTCAATACGCTACCTGGGAGTCACTTTGGATCAACGCCTGGACATGAAGGCCCACATAGGAAACACAGTCAGAGCAGTATACTACAAGATCCGCTCGCTTAGGCATTTACGATCCATGCTCGAACCAAATGATTTCAGGACAATCTACCAGGCGTTGATCATACCTCATTTTGACTATGCCAATGCCATCCTACAAGGTCTGCCCCAATCCACCTTGAACCCGCTGCAGCTCACCATGAACGCGGTAGCAAGGGTCATCCTTCGAGCCTCCAGAAGTGACCACGTGACACCTCTGCTGATACAGTTACATTGGCTACCCATCCAGGCCAGAATCGTTTTCAAGACCTTGTTACTCACTTTTAAAGCTATTAACAAGCTCTCCTCTGAATCCATAACTGCCCTCATCCATACCACATCTCCAAATAGAGCAAGAAGATCCACGGCTATAAACTCTCTAGAAGTCCCGAAAGCATTAACAGTTTGCACTACATCTACAGCCAATAGGGCTTTCAGTCTCAGTGCGCCAAGATGCTGGAATGCACTACCTCCAGGTATCCGTGCTATTAAGAGCCTAACACAGTTTAGGAAAGCCCTCAAATTCCACCTTTTCAACAAGTACTGTCAGACGGCTGCCTGGGTGAGAATCTTCACAGTCTTGACAATGCATATATTTATATGATTTTTAAGGTATTGTGGGTAATGTAGTTCATTCACACCAGACACAGCTGCTGACAATAATTTAGTTGTGCACAAGTGTTAAAGCCAATAAGATACTTCTTTATTTATGGGGTTATTTCTCCCAGCACAGATATGCTTGGTAGCACATAAATTAGGTTACTTGCTTGCAGTGTTTAACTTGGTAAAACCAAGTCAAAAATCAAAATCAGGAAAACAACCTTCAAACTTGTCAGGCAATTAGCTAATGTTTTCTTAGCATATCTCTAACAAACGAAAAGCCACAAAGAAAGAAATAAACTGTTCTTGTAAGGTTAACTTCTGATTACTTTTCCACACAGATCCAGAAGTAATTCTCTCCTAGCTCACAAGCAATTAGGTGCAGCTCAATTGCTATCAGTTATCCAGCTGAAACCCTTTAGCTGGATGGCTTCCTACTGTGTGAGTCAAATCCTGCTTCAGGAGCTTTTCTTAGTGGAATAAAGAACAAATTTATATTTCTTTGTGATGGCTGCTGTGCTTTATCACAGAAAGTTACCAACAGAGTTTGGATAGAGAGCAGTCCATATAAACAATATCTTGATCTGCTATTATTTCCCCTTCAACAACAAGCATAGGATCACTATCATGAATTGGCACAGATGAATCTTTCAATGGAGCACTTTCAGGAGAACACTTATTTCCCTGCTGTCTTTCAAGGTTATAGCTAGGGCATAGATCAGTGTTCATACCTGAGCTTCCATTGTTGCTATAGTTCCTCTCTATATAGCCTGGCCAGTATGTAGTCCAGTTCTTATGTCCAGCCTTCCAGTCCTGATCCCTGGACACTGGATCTCTCTTCACATACCTTCTGGCATAGGTCTTAGAGTCCCTTCCACGTGCAGCCGTCTCCCTCACAGGTAGCCTCTGGTGATTCCTTGTTCTGCAGCACCATTCCTCTGGCTTTCCCCAGTCCAATGGTCTATGCTGGCCCTTGGAATACCTCCCAGTATACGTACTGCCTTGGACTCTTCTAGACCTCTCAAAGGCTTTTCTCCTCTTCCTTCCAGATGGTTTCTTTCCTTCTCTATCCGTCCGGTTTGGCTTCTGCTTCTGCTGATTCTTCAGATGAAACTGATGATCCTTCTCTGCATATGCAAGGTGATCATGAAGATGGTCATCTGTAGAATAAACTCTACTCTTATTCTGCTTAGATGAGTGATCCTCCCTAACACAGCGCAGCTGTGCTGAATCAGGCCTTGCCCTTTGAGATGAGTGTTCCATCCTAGCACAGCACAGCTGTGCTGAATCAAGCCCTGCCCTTTGCAATGAGTGCTTGGGGATTACCTCATAGCCCTTTTGATTGAACACACGTTTTCTCACTTCAGCTCCTCTCATGGCTGTTGGAAACCTGGTGCATTCTGGGACTGGTAATCTTTTATGGCAAAATTCTGTTTTCTCATTTCTACCAGCACTGACAGGTTGCTTGTTCAGAGACACTTCACCTTTTCTATAGCCCCTTCCTGAGCTATGATAAGCTTCCTTATCACAGTACCTCATAGAGCCCAACGACACCCCATAGAGTCCAACGATACAATCCGCTAAACAAATATATGGTATCCCAACAACATGCCAAGAATGATACCCTAACCTTAGTGGTGCATGTTTCTATGGAATTCCTGTTCATATGACTCTGTGTAGCTAGTTTTGTAAATAGTTTACCCCTGTTATCCAAGTTTTTTGCCCTGTTATCTGTAAACTCATACGTGTATTTGTAATGAGCATTTTTGTTCCATGTAAACCACGCTGATGCTGAATAGTGCGGTATATAAGAGACTGTAAATAAATACAGGTAGTCCTCGCTTAACGACCTACCTGTTTAGCGACCGCTCGCACTTACGACCATCGCTTCGCCGTTACGACCGCTCACACTTACGACCATCTCACCGACGGTTCCACCACGGGGCAGTATTCTTTATCCAAAGCTTTGTCAGAAATGCAGCATAATAGCAACAGGATGTGTATGGAAGCGCTAAAATCACCTTATTCTGCGCGTCGATTTCTCCCATAAGCTGTAAGATGCCGTTTAGTGAGCCACGAAAACGTTCCTCGCTTAACGACCAATTCGCTTAACGACCGGGTCGTTGAAACGGAACTCGGTCGTTAAGCGAGGAATGGCTGTAATACACAGGTACACTAAAAAAAATTTTTTTTAACTGCCTCTAATGTTTCGATTGATTTTTACGTTTTTTGGTGCGCTGAATCCAAATCTGGTAACCAATTTGCTCCATCACGTACAGATATTTTGCTACATTGGGTTAGCAGTTTGAGGTGAACGTTTCAGATTGAGTGCGATCAAGATAAAAGTTTCTTGGATGAATTCTTTATACTAATTGTTTAGTAGTTATTCAAATAAGAATAAAGAAAATTGTAACAAGGCAGCACATAAGAATAGAGTAATGTCAACAAAACACACTGTGATGGTAGCAAAATTGTCTGCACTTAAAACAGCCACATACATGTGCACAAACATTGAGCATATAAGAGCGAGGTTAGACACAAAGCAAAGCAAAGAAATGTGCAAAAAATGTTGTACAGGTATGTATGTAAGAATAGAAAACGCAAACCGCACCATTGCAATACATGAAGACAAACACCCGATGGTGTGAAAATAAAATTCTAATAAATGAGATCCGACACTGTGGTAATAACTAGCAAATTTTTATTTCAAAGTTTAGTAAAAACACGATATTTGTCAACACAGTTTAGATTTTAAAGTCATTCTTGGGTCAATCAATCTCCTGGTGGGCCCGTTTCTTCTTCCCCCGAATGCTTCTCTTGGTGCGCTGCTTGGCGTATTTTTCATCTGGGGTTTCCCGCAGCAGCAACCAGCAGAAATCAGCCATCATAGTGGTGTTCCATCTTCCTTGGTACCTTCTCTCTGCGTCCTTGATGTCCTGGTGAAACCTTTCACCTTGTTCTTCACTGTACGCCCCCAAGTTTTCGGGAAAGTAGTTCACATGGGAGTGCAAGAAATGGACTTTCAGGCTCATGTTACAGCCTTGTTCTTTGAAGGCATTGAGCATCCTGGCAACAATATCCTTATAGTTCTCATCCCGCCTGTTCCCCAAGAATTTGAGAACATCATCCGTGAAGGAATCCCAGGCTTCTTTTTCCTTCTCAGACATCGTTTCAGCGAATGCTCCATCTGAAATGAGTTTCCTTATATCAGGGCCAACAAACACTCCTTCCTTTAGCTTTGCTTCAGAAAGTCGGGGGAACTTTGAGCAAAGGTACCGAAAGCACTCACCATCTTTTGGAAGGGACTTGATGAATTGCTTAATGAGACCCAACTTAATGTGGAGAGGTGGTAATAGAATTTTATCACGAGGTACCAAGCTCTCATGAAGAACATTTTTCTCACCGGGTCTCAAATACTCCCGAATTGGCCAGTCTTTTTTCCCCCAGTGTAGGTCGCGGGCCCGGCTATCCCACAAGCAAAGGAAGCAGGGATATTTGGTGAAACCGGATTGCTGCCCTAATAGCATGGATAGAATTTTAAAGTCTCCACAAATCATCCACTAATGCTCATCATAACGAATCTTCTGAAGAATCAGGGCCAAATTCTCGTATTTTTCTTGGAGAATAACAGAGTGAGCAATAGGAACTGAAGCAAATGTGTTGCCATTATGAAGAACACCTTTTATGCTGTCTTTTGACGAATCAATGAACAGCCGCCATTCAGCAGGATCATACTTGAGTTTAAACTTTTCCATCACTCCGTATATATCGTTGCAAAATACCAAATCTTCCTCTTTGCTGAAATACTTCAAAAATTGTGTCTCGCGGTTGCGGTACCAATAAAAAGTTGTTCCTGGTGACAATAGATTTTTCTGTTTAAGCCGAGAACCTAGCAGTTGGGCAGCATCTTTTGGGAGTCCTAAATCCCGGACTAAATCATTCAATTCAGCTTGAGAGAAAAGTTCAGGTTTCGGATCTGGTTCAGTTTCAAACTCGGAAGTACTGGACTCATCGGGAAAAGCCATCTGATGAGTCTCATCATGATCAGAACCGTCCACACAAATATGATCCAAAGATTTTGGTGGTTCAGGCACAGGTACTTCGTTGCTATGAGGCATAGGCCTAATTGCTGATGGAAGGTTGGGGTAACTTATTACGTTCTTATTTTTTAAGTTGTATCCCTTCACAATGCAAGAGCAAAAATAGCAGTCACTGCTGTGGTCTCTTTGTTCACGCCACATCATAGGTATTCCGAAACGAAATGCTTGTTTTTTTACCTTTCATCCATAAGCGTAGATCTTCCTCACATGTCTTGCACAGTTTGTGAGGAGCCCACGGTTTGTCTTGATCGCCTAACTTCAAACCGAAATAGGCGAAATATACTTTTTTAATAAATGCAGAAATGTTCCTCTGCCGCTTTTTCACGGTATATTCCCCACAAATAAAACAAAAACTGTCCGGAGAGTTGACGCAACCTCTGGCTCTGTGAGCCATCACAAATACACAGCACTGCAAACTACAACTGTAGTGAACCACTTCGGAATAAAGCTGGATTACGACTGAGCAAACAAAAGGTAATAATGAACTTGCAAAGAAACTGAAATTTGACAGGAACGTTCATGTCACAACCACCGTGTTTGAGCGAGCGAACGAGGCGAGGCGAACAGGAAAGAACATGTGCCAGCGCGAGTACTGGATTTAGCCCCCCGCCTCCCAATTGTCCTGTTAATGTATAAAATGAATACAAAACACTCTAAAATATCATGATGGAGTGTTTCTAGTTAGTTAACCATTACAACCTCTATTTTGGGCCAAGAAAATAAACTGCAGTCGGCTAAAAAGAAATTAAGTGAACATTCCTTATATGGGTAAGAAATCTAATTTTGCAAGAAAACGTGACGTGATGGAACATTTTGGCTATTTTTCCTGGATTCAGCACCCCAAAATCTATAGTAATCAGTTGCAAAACTGGAGGCAGTTCTTTGGTAGTGTACCTGTTTAATAAATAAATAAATCTGAAGGAAAAATACTCAAGTATAAACCAGGGAGCTGTGAGTGATTTATTGAGGGGAGGGGAAAACTGTGTATGTTTGTGTGAGAGAGAATAAAAACATAAGAACATAAGATATGCCATACTGGGTCAGACCAAGGTCCATCAAGCCCAGTATCCTGTTTCCAACAGTGGCCAATCTAGCTCATACGTACCTAGCAGTTTCCCCAAAAGACACAGGTTCCGCAATGCTTGTACCGGGTCAAGGATTGATATCCTGGGTCCCTTCTTAATAATGGTTTATGGACCTTTCCTCCAGGAACTTGTCCAAACCTTTTTTAAACCCAGCTACACTAACAGCCTTTACTACATCCTCTGGTAACAAATTCCAGAGTTTGATTACACGTTGAGTGAAAAAATATTTTCTTTTATTAGTCTTAAATAGTTTACCCTGTAGCTTCATTGCAAGTCCCCTAGTCTTTCTGTATTCTGATAACGTAAACAATCGATCTATGTTTACCCGTTCCACTCCTTCATTAATTTATAGACTTCTATCATATCTCCCCTCAGCCGTCTCTTTTCCAGGTTAAAGAGCCCTAACCTTTTTAGCCTTTCTTCATAGGAGTATCCTTCCATCCCCTTTACCATTTTGGTGGCTCTTCTCTGAACCTTTTCTAATAACTCTATATCCTTTTTAAGATACGGTGACCAGAACTGTACACAATATTCAAGGTGTGGTCTCACCATGGAACGATATAGAGGCATTATAATATATTTTGTTTTATTTTCCATTCCTTTCCTTATGATACCTAGCATTCTATTTGCTCTCTTGGCTGCCACTGCACACTGGGCCGAGGGTTTTAACATGTTATCCACAATGACGCCTAAATCTTTTTCCTGGGTGGTGGTTCCTAATGTGGAACCTTGCATTGTGTAACCATAGTTTGGGTTGTTCTTCCCTAGGTACATAACTTTGCACTTGTCCATATTAAATTTCATCTGCCATTTTGATGCCCAGTCTTCTAATTTATCAAGATCCTCTTGCAATTTTCCACAATCCTCTTGGGTTTTAACAACTTTAAATAGTTTTGTGTCATCTGCAAATTTGATAACCTCACTCGTTATTCCACTTTCCAGGTCATTTATGAATATGTCAAAAAGCAGCGGACCCAGCACAGATCCCTGGGGTACACCACTATTCACCTTTCTCCATTGGGAAAATTGGCCATTTAGCCCAACCCTCTGCTTTCTATCTTTTAACCAGTTCTTGATCCACAGTAGTACACTGCCTCCTATCCCATGACTCTAGTTTTGCCAAAAGTCTCTGATGAGGGACCTTGTCAAAGGCTTTCTGAAAGCCCAGATACACTATATCAACCGACTCACCTTTGTCCACCTGTTTATTCACACTTTCAAAAAAACATAACAGATTAGTAAGACAATATCTTCCTTGTCTAAAGCCATGTTGGCTGTCTCCCATTAGGCCATGGCTATCTACATGCTGAGTAATTTTATTCTTTATGACGGTTTCTACCATTTTTCCCAGTACGGACGTCAGGCTCACCGGTCTATAGGTTTCCCGGATCACCCCTTGAACCCTTTTTAAAAATTGGTGTTACATTGGCGATCCTCCAATCTTCAGGTATTAGAGATGATTTTAATGATAGTTCACAGATTACTAATAGCAGGTCTGCAATCTCATATTTTAGTTCTTTCAACACCCTTGGATGTATACCATCCGGCCCAGGTGATTTGCTACTCTTCAGTTTATCTAATAGTTGTAATACATTTTCCCGATGTATTGATATTTCCTTCAATTCTTCCGCACCTTTAAATACCACTTCAGTCATGGGTAACATCCCTACATCTTCCTCAGTAAAGACTGAAGCAAAGAATTCATTCAGTCTCTCCGCTATCGCCTTGTCGCCTCTTAGTGCCCCTTTAACTCCTCTATCATCTAATGGACCAACTGACTCTCTCAGGTTTTTTGCTACGAATGTACTTGAAAAAATCTTTATTTCGCGTTTTTGCTTCCACAGCAAGCTTCTTCTCAAATTCTCCCTTTGCCTGCTTTATCAATGCCTTGCATTTGACTTGCCAGTGCTTGTGCTGTTTCCAGGTTTCGTCATTTGGCTCTTTTTTCCATTTCCTGAAAGATGCTTTTTTGGCAACAGCAGCCTCTCTGACCTCACCTTTAAACCATGCTGGCAGTTTTTTGGACTTCCTTCCACTTTTCTTAAAGCGTGGAATACAGCTGGTCTGGGCTGCCAAGATAGTATTTTTCAACAACACCCAAGCTTGATGTAAGTCTTTAACCTTTGCAAACTGCTCCTTTTAGTTTTTTCTTAACTATTTTCCTAATTTTATCATAGTCTCCCTTTTGAAAGTTAAAAGGCAGTACTGTGGATTTCCGTACTATCCCTCCTCCACTAATTAAATCAAAGAATGAGACTATAAAAGTGTGGATTAGTTTAAGCACTACCATGTGTGAAGAAATACAGTATTACTAACAAGAAATCCATGCATAGGAGGAGTCAGCAATGCTGCCGGGCCTGTGACAGGCAGCACACTAACTTTCAAATGCTGCCATGAGCCGGATGTAGGAGATGAAGTGAGAAGAGGTCCTGGGCTGTGTGTGCAGAAGGGTAAGGCTTGAGCAAGGGCTTGCTGAAGGATGTCCCCTACTTCTCCAGTGCCTATGGGCACTGCAGCTAAGGTTACCAGATTTTTGGCATGCAAATCTCGGATACCTGGGTGAGGTTGGGCACGGTGAAGCCTCCCTTGAGTGGCTTTTCACCATAAAAATTCTAATTACTAAAAATAATCATTTGCTCTCGGCCCTTCTCTCACACATTCTTGGAATCCTCCTACTCCCGGTCCTTCACCCATGATCTCTCCAGATTGCTCCTGCCTTCATTCAGTCTCTCCTGGATTCTCCCCCTACCCTAACCCTTCTCCCCTGTCCTGAGCTCAGCCTTTTCTCTTCCTGCCTTCTCATCTTGCTTCCTCCATTCTCTCCAGTACTGCTCCAAGCTCTTCTTTCCAAGCTCCTCTCCTCCTGAAGTTCTGCCATTCCCTCCTTCCCGATGCCAGCCCTTAATCCTATGCGATGAGCTTAGGTAGCTCTTAGCTCTCCCGCCCTCTCCTCCTGTTGCCCTAGCCCTTCCCCCATATGCTCTCTCCCCTCCTGCAGTGAAATCTGCTCCAACCTTCCTCCTCCCCTTGAATCTCTGGATGGTCCTGGAAGAGAGATGTTGATCACTACAGCAGCCATGGAAGAGTCCCTCAGCATCACCAGGTATTCAGCAGCAGTGGTAGTAGAGCTGGTACAGGTACATGTAAGAAGGCCTTGGTGTTTGTATGGGAGGGAGGTAGTAAAGACAGAGTAAAACCACCATGGTACAGTAGCTAAATGGGTTGGGCTGTGCCGAGCAACAGTGTGGTGGCCAGAGAAGCAGGCTGTTTAACTATTTTAGCAGCAGCTATGGTGGGCAGCAGAAACAGGCAGATGGCTGAGCACATGAGAAAGGGATAAGGCTACAGCCCAGCATGAACTTCAGCAAATCTGGGCGGCTGTGGTTGTGAAATTGGAGTCAAGGTTCAGGGGAGTTTTATGGCAATGTAGAAGCAGGGAAAGGTAGTGCATGACACTGGGTGCCAGCAGGGACCACAGGCAGCAGAGCAACTGTTCAGACATGAAGATTAGAAGCAGCATGTGTCAGCTGGATATACTGTCTTCTGCCTGCAGCTGCACATGCAGTGTGAAAATAAGAAAATAAGAAATGCCATGCTGGGTCAGACCAAAGTCCATCAAGCCCAGTATCCTGTTTCCAACAGTGGCCAATCAAGGTCACAAGTACCTAGCAGTTTCCCAAAAAGACACACATGTTCTATAATGCTTGTATTGCAGCAAGCAGTGGATTACCTGGGTCTTCTTTAATAATGATTTATGGACCTTTCCTTCAGGAACTTGTCCAAACCTTCTTTTAAACTCAACTACACTAACAGCTTTTTCTACATCCTCCGGTAACAAACTCCTGAGTTTGATTACGCGTTGAGTGAAAAAATATTTTCTCTTAATAGTCTTATATGGGTTACACTGTAATGTCATTGCATGTCCCCTGGTCTTTCTACTTTTTGATGGCATAAACAATCGATCTACATTTACCCATTTCACTCCATTCATTAATTTATAGACCTCTATCATATCTCCCCTCAGCTGTCTCTTTTCCAGGATGAAAAGCCCTAACACCTTTTTGCCTTTCTTCATAGGGGTATCCTTCCATCCCCTTCACCATTTTGGTGGCTCTTCTCTGTACCTTTTCTAATTCCGCTATATCCTTTTTAAGATATGGTGACCATAACAGCACACAATATTCAAGTTGTAGTCACACCATAGAACGATACAGAGGCATTATAATTTACTTTGTCTCATTCTCCATTCCTTTCCTTATGATTCCTAGCATTTTATTTGCCATCTTGGCTGCCGCTGCACACTGAGAAAAGGGTTCAACATGTTAAACTATGATGACACCTAAATCTTTTTCCTGGGTGGTGATACCTAATGTGGAACCTTGCATCGTGTAACCATAGTTTGGTTTGTTCTTTCCTAGGTGCATAACTTGGTCCACATTAAATTTCATCTGCCATATGAACTTCCAGTCTTCCAATTTGTCAAGGTCCTCTTGCAAGTTTTCACGATACTCTTGCATTTTAACAACTTTGAATAATTTTGTCTCACCTGCACCTAATTCATTATTCCCATTTCCAGGTCATTTATGAATATGTTAAAAAGCAACAAGCCCAGTACAGATCCCTGGGATACTCCACTATTCACCTTTCTCCATTGAGAAAATGGTCATTTAGCCCTACCTCTGCTTTCTGTCTTATAACCAGGTCCCGATCCACAATAGTACACTGCCTCCTATCCCATGACTTTTTAACTTTGCCAAGAGTCTCTCATGAGGGACATTGTCAAAGGCTTTCTGAAAATCCCGATACACTATAGCGACCGGCCCACCTTTGTCTACTTGTTTATTCAGACCTTCAAAAAAATAACACAGATTAGTAAGACAAGGCCTTCCTTGGCTAAAGCCATATTGGCTTTCTCCCATTAAACCATGACTATCTACATGTACAGTAAATTGTGTTCTTTATAATGGTTTCTACCATTTTGCCTGATACAGGCTCACTGGCTTGTAGTTTCCCGGATCACCCCTAGAATCCTTTTTAAAAATTGGCATTACATTGAAAATTGGTGAATGGCCAGGTACTAGAAATGATTTTAATGTTAGTTCACAGATTACTAA
Source organism: Ichthyophis bannanicus (assembly GCA_033557465.1). Taxonomy (NCBI): domain Eukaryota; kingdom Metazoa; phylum Chordata; class Amphibia; order Gymnophiona; family Ichthyophiidae; genus Ichthyophis; species Ichthyophis bannanicus. The sequence goes on along the minus strand of CM066033.1, from coordinate 1,111,634,003 downwards.
TAGTAAGTCTGCAATCTCATATTTCAGTTCATTCTTGGGTGTATACCATTCAGTCCAGGTGATCTGCTACTGTTTAGTTTATCAAATAATTGTATAATCTTCCCAGTTATCGATATTTCTTTCAATTCTTCCGATGCATCACCTTTAAATACCTATTCAATCATGGGTAATTTTCCTATATCTTTTTCAGAAAAGACTGAAGCAAAGAATTCATTCAGTCTCTCCGCTATGGTCTTGTTCACTTTTAGTGCCCCTTTTACCCCTCTATCATCTAATGGTCCAACTGACTGTCACAGTGGGGTTTTTGGGGTTTTTTTTAAACTACGAATGTGCTCGAAAAAAATCTTTATTATGCGTTTTTGCTTCCACAGCAAGCTTCTTCTCAAATTCTCTTTGCCTGCCTTATCAATGCCTTGCATCTAACTTGCCAGTGCTCATGTTGTTTCCAGTTTTTGTCATTTGGCTACTTTTTCAATTTCCTGAAAGATGCTTTATTAGCTACAACAGCTACTCTGACCTCACCTTTAAACCATGTTGACAGTTTTTTGGACTTCCTTCCACTTTTTTTAAAGCGTGGAATACAGTTGGTCTGGGCTTCCAAGATAGTAATTTTAAATGGCACCCATGCTTGATGTAAATCTTTAACCTTTGCAGCTACTCCTTTTAGTTTTTTATGAACTATTTTCCTCATTTTATCATAGTCTCCCTTTTGAAAGTTAAAAGGCAGTATTGTGTATTTCCTTGCCATCCTTCCTTCCTCCATTTATGAAATCAAACGTGATCATGCTATGATCATTATTGCCAAGTAGCCCCAACACCCTTATCTCTTGCACTACATCTTGTGTACCACTAAGGACTAGGTCCAAAATGGCTTCTCCTTTTGTCAGTTCTTGAATCAGCTGCTTCAAGAAGCAGTCATTTATTTCATCTAGAAACTTTATCTCCCTAGCATGTCCCACCTTGACACTGACCCAGTCGATACCGGGGTGATTGAAAATCACCAATTATTATTACTGCATTGTAACTTTTGTTAGCTTCCCTGATTTCTTTGAGCATTTCATCATCCATTTGTTCATTCTGGCCAGGTGGTCGGTAGTACACCCCCACTGCCATTGCCTTCCCCTTTTTACATGGAATTTCAATCCATGGATATTCTACCGTGTATTCTGTTTCCTGTAACACTTTAATCCTGTGTGACTCAATGTTCTCTCTATATCGCAATGAAAGAGTAGATCAAATTGGTGGAGGGGTTGCGCTCTATGTTAATTTGTACCCAGGTATCACAGTGTCCCACTAAGGTTGTCCTCCTTCCACCAGGTCTCAGATACCAATCATATCTAACTCTCCCATCTTATTTTTTAGACTTCTACCATTTACATACAAGCATTTTAGAGGTTGTATTTTATTCATATTAATCTGGTTACCAGTAGGCAGGGGTAATTTGGAATCTTTAAGCTCTGTCTGTTCTATACTTAAGGGCATTTGGGTTACTTTTGTTTTTATTGGAACTCCTCTGTCAATATGCCTTCACGGATACATTGTTCCGAACCATGTGCTCTTGGGTGATTGTCAGCTTTCCCCTATTATGTAGTTTAAAAGATGCTCTCTCTCCTTTTTAAAGGTTAATGCCAGATTAAGAGAGCTGTTTTTGTTTTAGTGGGTTTGCGCATGCGCAGGCTGTTTTGCTTAAATTTGGGGACAACCGCTGATAAATTGTACACCATACTGGACCAGCATACAAATCCGGAGACATTTAGTAACCAAGGAGTGGCTCAGTGGTTGGGACAGGTTACCTCAGACCGGAGGTTCAATTCCCATATGGGGACAAGCAACCTTGTGGCCTTGGGCAAGCCACTTAACCCTCCATTGCTTCAGGTACACTTAGATTGTGAGCCCTTCGGGGACAAGGGAATAAAAAAGTACCTGTTAGTATACATGTAAACCACTCTGATGCGCAAGTAAAGGGTGGTATATCAAGTGCCTAAACCATAACTGAACCATCAAATACAGCCCTGCTCACTAGCAAACTTCTAACAGCATCAAAATTCTCAAAAACCAAAAACAGATAAGCAGTGCTCAAGGAACAAAAAGCTCCAAGGATAAATAATTTCATCCCATGCTTGGAAAACCTTTGATTCTTAACCAATATACACATATAAAATGCTTGATTCCCAAGATATAGCGTGGAAAGGTGGTATGGTGGTGTCAAAAAAAAAAAAGCTTAATGAGAAACAACTCCCTCACCCTTCCTTTAAGTCAGAAAACCCAGGGAAAAGTCCTCAAATCAAACCAAAAACTGGAAAATCTCTCCTGCAAAACAAATGAATTTCCTTAAAATGCTGAACTACAGTATATGGCCAGGAGTCCGCACTGGCACAAAAGAAAAGTGGCTTTAGAAGTTAGGTTAGGAATTTATTAAAAAGGATTTAATATAAGTACCCTCTCAAGGATTAGATACTATAAGGTTTGGGTTTAACACCAGACCCTTGAGCTGCCTCCTAATATAAATATAACTATCAGGGTAGCCCATCTCCCAGCAATTTACCTCTAATTCAAATTACTAATCCTTAACCTCTATATAAAACCCGAAGTAAGAGAAGTCAAGCAAAAGAACCATCATTTTTCCTTTTCAAAAATAGAGTTTTCATATTTATATATTTTTATTTATTTATAGACTAAGGGGCCCTTTTACTAAAGTATGCTAAGCAGTTAACATGCATTTTAACGTGTGATAACCATGCGCATGGGCCCGGGGAACTGCTAATGCACAGGCATGACAGTTAATGCATATTGCACATTAGGGAGGGAAATGGAAAGGTTAAGGGTGGCGAGTAGGCATGGAGAGCACATTGCAGTTAACAAAGGAGACTATATTGCATTCTATTTATAATGCAATTAACGCAAGTGCACCGAACGCCACCTCAATGAGCCCATGGGAATTGTGCCACATGTTAGGGTATGTGTCTTTATGGTAACTGCCAGAAAATGCTAGCCATGCCCCCTTCAGTTACATTGAGGCTTCACACTTAATGCATGTTAGTTTTAGTGCTGAATGTGTATTAACTGCAAAAATCTTATGTACTTTAGTAACACAACAATGTGTGCCTGCAAGTCAGTGCTGACTAATGGCGAATCAGCAGCTCCTGGATTTTCTTGGCAGTACAATCAGAAGTAGATTGCCAGGCCTTTCTTCTGAGGCAATGGAGGATTAAGTGACTTCCCAACGGCCACAAGGAGTGCTAGTAGGAATTGAACCGTAGTCCCTTGGTTACGAAGCCAGTGTTCTAACCACTAGGCTACTCCTCCGCTCCATGCACTTTAGTAAAGGGCCCCTAAACATAGCACACAGGAAACTGACTTTATTTCTCATCACAGTAACCCAGATCTCATTTCCCTCCGCAAGTGGTCTTTCCACTAAAGGCTCTTTCCTTGAGTAAAGGAGGGAGTCAGGAAAGCAAAGATTCAAAAAGAGGAGGAAATAGCCAATGCAATAAAATGTGGAGGGGGGGCGATAAGACATTTTTCAGATATGTTAGTGAGAAGAGGAAGGGCAAAAGTGGTATTGTCAGACTCAAGGGTGAAGAGGAGGAATATGTAGAAGCTGATGAGGATAAAGCGGAATTACTTAACAAATATTTCTGTTCTGTGTTCACAGATGAAGAACCAGGAGCAGGACCTCAGAAAACACCCACAAACAGGAACAGAAGCGAGGGACATCTTGAACAATTTTCAGCAGACAGCATTCGTGAGAAACTAGCTCAACTTAAATTTATTTTATTTATTTATTTTTATTTTAGCTGTATTTATATCCCGCTTTTCACCGGGTCAAAGCGGTCAATTGGGAGATACATTTAACACGAGGGGATAAGACACACATACGCTAATACTTACAGGGAACATGGGCAATGGAGGGTTAAGTGGCTTGCCCAAGACCACAAGGAGTGCCTAAAGGACTAGAAATCCCAGTCCCTCCGGCCTGAGATTGCTGTCCCCAGGTGGGACTTGAACCCCCGGCCCTCCGGCCCGAAGTACCTTGTCCTAACCACTAGGCCACTCCTCCCTCCAAAGTAGACAAAGCGATGGGACAGGATGGGATACACCCTAGAATACTGAGGGAACTTGGGGACGTTGTAGCAGTTCCACTGACTGACCTTTTCAATGCCTCGTTAGAGTCGGGAGTAGTGCCAAAGGACTGGAGAGAGGCACATGTGGTGCCTTTAAACAAAAGCGGAAGTAAGGATGTAGCTGAAAACTACAGGCTGGTTAGTTTAACTTCGGTGGTGTGTAAATTATTGGAAAAGCTGCTGAAAGAGAAAATAGTGAGGTTTCTGGAGTCCAGCGGATTACAGGATCCGAGGCAGCATGGATTCACCAGAGGCAGGTCTTGTCAGACAAATCTGATTGACTTCTTTGACTGGGTGACCAGGGGAGAGCCCTAGATGTGGTGTATTTAGATTTCAGTAAAGCCTTTGACACCGTTCCTCACAGGCGACTTATAAATAAACTGAGAACCCTAGGGATGGACCCTAAAGTTACTGCTTGGGTTAGAAAATGGTTGTGTGGGAGGCGACAAAGAGTACAGGTAAATGGAGCTCACTCTCAAGAGAAGGACGTTACCAGTGGTGTGCCCCAGGGATCTGTCCTTGGTCCGATTCTTTTTAACATCTTTATTAGTGATATAGCGGAAGGGCTGTCGGGTAAGGTTTGCCTCTTGCCAGATGAAACCAAAATCTGCAATAGAGTAGACACCCAGGAAGGTGTAGATAACATGAGGAGGGATCTAGCTAAGGTTGAAGAATGGTCTAGAATTTGGCAGCTGGGATTTAATGCTAAAAAGTGTAAGGTCATGCATTTGGGCTGCAGCAATCCAAGGGAGCAATATAGTATAGGCGGTGAAGTAATTTTGTCCACCAAAGAAGAGCGGGACCTAGGCGTGGTTGTGTCTGATGATCTCAAAGTAGCCAAACAGGTAGAAAAGGCAACGGCAAAAGCTATGAGGATGCTTGGGTGCATAAGGAGCGGAATGGCTAGCAGAAAAAAAGGAGGTGATAGTGCCTCTGTATAAGTCTTTGGTGCGACCTCATTTGGAGTATAGTGTGCAATTCTGGAGACCGCACCTTCAAAAGGATATAAACAGGATAGAGTCAGTACAGAGGGTGGCTATTAAAATAGTTAGTGGTCTTAGAAACATAGAAATATGACGACAGAAAAAGACCACATGGCCTATCTAGTCTGTCCTTCCATATCAACAACTACAACAGTCCCCTTTTAACCTTTAGAGATCCTCTGTGTTTGTCCCATGCTTTTTTCAATTCAGTTACTGTCCTCATCTCTACCACCTCCACTGGGAGACTGTTCCACGGATCCACTACTATTTCCGTAAAGAAATATTTCCGCATATCACTCCTGAATCTATTTCCCTTCACCCTCATCCCATGTCCCCTCGTAGCAGAACTTGCTTTCAATTGAAAGAGGCTCTCTCCCTGAACATTTATGCCACGGAGGTATTTAAACATCTCAATCATATCACGTCTATCCCGACTTTCCTCTAAGGTGTACATATTAAGATCCTTCAGTCTGTCCTCATATGCTTTATAATAAAGACCACTAATCATTTTAGTAGCCACCCTCTGCACCGACTCCATCCTATTCACATCCTTTTGAAGGTTCGGTCTCCAGAATTGCACACTATACTCCAAATGAGGTTGCACCAAAGACTTATACAGAGGCATAATCACCTCCTTTTTTCTGCTAGCCATTCCTCTCCGTATGCACCCAAGCATCCTTCTAGATTTTGCCGTCACCTTTTCTACCTGTTTAGCTACTTTCAGATCATCAGACAACCACGCCTAGGTCCCACTCTTCTTTAGTGGACAAAAGTACTTCACCCCCTATACTATATTGCTCCCTTGGACTGCTGCAGCCCAAATGCATGACCTTACATTTTTTAACATTAAGTCCCAGCTGCCAAATTCTAGACCATTCTTCAAGCTTAGCTAGATCCCTCCTCATGTTATCTACCCCTTCCTGGATGTCTATTGCAGATTTTGGTATCATCCACAAAGAGGCAAAACTTACCCGACAGCCCTTCCGCTATATCACTAACAAAGAAGTCAAAAAGAATCGGACCAAGGACAGATCCCTGGGGCACACCACTAGTAACATCCTTCTCCTCAGAGTGAGCTCCATTTACCTGTACTCTTTGTCGCCTCCCACCAACCAATTTCTAACCCAAGCAGTAACTTTAGGGTCCATCCCTAGAGTGCTCATAAGAACATAAGATATGCCATACTGGGTCAGACCAAGGTCCATCAAGCCCAGTATCCTGTTTCCAACAGTGGCCAATCTAGCTCATACGTACCTAGCAGTTTCCCCAAAAGACACAGGTTCCGCAATGCTTGTACTGGGTCAAGCATTGATATCCTGGGTCCCTTCTTAATAATGGTTTATGGACCTTTAACTTGTCCAAACCTTTTTTAAACCCAGCTACACTAACAGCCTTTACTACATCCTCCGGTAACAAATTCCAGAGTTTGATTACACGTTGAGTGAAAAAATATTTTCTTTTATTAGTCTTAAATAGTTTACCCTGTAGCTTTATTGCATGTCCCCTAGTCTTTCTATATTCTGATAACGTAAACAATCGATCTACGTTTACCCGTTCCACTCCGTTCATTAATTTATAGACTTCTATCTCCCCTCAGCCGTCTCTTTTCCAGGTTAAAGAGCCCTAACCTTTTTAGCCTTTCTTCATAGGAGTATCCTTCGATCCCCTTTACCATTTTGATGGCTCTTCTCTGAACCTTTTCTAAAATTGCTATATCCTTTTTAAGATACGGCGACCAGAATTGCACACAATACTCAAGGTGCGGTCTCCCCATGGAACGATATATAGGCATTATAATATCGTTTGTTTTATTTTCCATTCCTTTCCTTTTGATACCTAGCATTCTATTTGCTCTCCTGGCTGCCGCTGGGCTGCCGCTGGGCCGAGGGTTTTAACATGTTATCCACAATGACGCCTAAATCTTTTTCCTGGACGGTGGTTCCTAATGCGGAACCTTGCATTGTGTAACCATAGTTTGGGTTGTTCTTCCCTAGGTGCATAACTTTGCACTTGTCCACATTAAGTTTCATCTGCAAATTGAGGCCCAGTCTTCTAATTTACCAAGATCCTCTTGCAATTTTCCACAATCCTCTTGGGTTTTAACAACTTTAAATAGTTTTGTGTCATCTGCAAATTTGATAACCTCACTCGTTATTCCACTTTCCAGGTCATTTATGAATATGTCAAAAAGCAGCGGACCCAGCACAGATCCCTGGGGTACACCACTATTCACCTTTCTCCATTGGGAAAATTGGCCATTTAGCCCAACCCTCTGCTTTCTATCTTTTAACCAGTTCTTGAACCACAGTAGTACACTGCCTCCTATCACATGACTCTTTAGTTTTGCCAAAAGTCTCTGATAAGGGACATTGCCGAAGGCTTTCTGAAAGTCCAGATACACTATATCAACCGACTCACCTTTGTCCACCTGTTTATTCACACTTTCAAAAAAACAAAACAGATTAGTAAGACAAGATCTTCCTCGTCTAAAGCCATGTTGGCTGTCTCCCATTAGGCCATGACTATCTACATGCTGAGTAGTTTTCTTCTTTATGATTGTTTCTACCATTCTTCCCTGTACGGACGTGAGGCTCACCGGTCTGTAGTTTCCCGGATCACCCCTGGAGCCCTTTTTAAAAAATTGGTGTTACATTGGCGATCCTCCAATCTTCAGGTATTAGAGATGATTTTAATGATAGTTAACAGATTACTAATAGCAGGTCTGCAATCTCACATTTCAGTTCTTTCAACACCCTTGGATGTATACCATCCGGCCCAGGTGATTTGTTACTCTTCAGTTTATCTAATAGTTTTAATACATCTTCTCGATGTATCGATATTCCCTTCAATTCTTCTGCACCTTTAAATACCACTTCAGTCATGGGTAACATCCCTACATCTTCCTCAGTAAAGACCGAAGCAAAGAATTCATTCAGTCTCTCTGCTATCGCCTTGTCGCCTCTTAGTGCCCCTTTAACTCCTCTATCATCTAATGGACCAACTGACTCTCTCACAGGTTTTTTTGCTACGAATGTACTTGAAAAAATCTTTATTTTGCGTTTTTACTTCCACAGCAAGCTTCTTCTCAAATTCTCCCTTTGCCTGCTTTATCAATGCCTTGCATTTGACTTGCCAGTGCTTGTGCTGTTTCCAGGTTTTGTCGTTTGGCTCTTTTTTCCATTTCCTGAAAGATGCTTTTTTGGCAACAGCCTCTCTGACCTCACCTTTAAACCATGCTGGCAGTTTTTTGGACTTCCTTCCACTTTTCTTAAAGCGTGGAATACAGCTGGTCTGGGCTGCCAAGATAGTATTTTTCAACACCACCCAAGCTTGATGTAAGTCTTTAACCTTTGCAACTGCTCCTTTTAGTTTTTTCTTAACTATTTTCCTCATTTTATCATAGTCTCCCTTTCGAAAGTTAAAAGGTAGTACTGTAGATTTCCGTACTATCCCTCCTCCACTAATTAAATCAAAGGCGATCATGCTATGATCACTATTGCCAAGTGGCCCCAACACCCTTATCTCTTGCACTAGATCTGGTGTTCCACTAAGGACTTGGTCTAATATGGCTTCCCCTCTGGTCGGTTCATGAACCAGCTGCTCCAAGAAGCAGTCATTTATGTCATCTAGGAACATTATCTCCCTAGCATGTCCTGCCGTGACACTGACCCAGTCGATACGGGGTAATTGAAATCACCCACTATTATTACTGCGCTGTAACTTTTGTTAGCTTCCTTGATTTCTTTGAGCATTTCATCATCCATTTGTTCATTCTGGCCCAGTGGTCGATAGTACACCCCCACTGCCATCGCCTTCCCCTTTTTACATGGAATTTCAATCCATAGAGATTCTACAGCAAATTGCATTTCCTGCAAAACTTTAATCCTTTCTGACTCAATGCCCTCTCTAACAGAGTGCAACCCCTCCACCAATTTGATCAGCTCTATCATTATGATATAGTTTGTACCCAGGTATCATAGTGTCCCACTGGTTGTCTTCCTTCCACCATGTCTCTGATATTCCAATCATATCTAACCTCTCATTTAGTGCTATATATTCTAACTCTCCCATCTTATTTTTTAGACTTCTAGCATTTGCATACAAGCATTTTAAAGACTGTATTTTATTCATATTAATTTGGCTATTGGTAGACATGGGTAATTTGGGTTCTTTAAGCTCTGTCTGCTCCATATTCGAGGGCATTTGGGCTACTTTACTCTTTTTTGGAACCTCTCTGCTTTTGGTAGTATCCTTCAAGGATACATTCTTCTGAACCATCCGCTCTTGGGCGACTGTCAGCTTTCCCCTATTATCTAGTTTAAAAGCTGCTCTATCTCCTTTTTAAAGGTTAATGCCAGCAGCCTGGTTCCATCCCGGTTAAGGTGAAGCCCATCCCTTCGGAAGAGCCCCTCCTTTCCCCAGAATGTTCCCCAGTTCCTAACAAATCCAAAACCCTCATCTCTGCACCATTGTCTCATCCACGAATTGAGACTCCGGAGCTCTGCCTGCCTTTTGGGTCCTGCACGTGGAACGGGAAGCATTTCGGAGAACGCTACCCTGGAAGTTCTGGATTTCAACTTCCTACCTAAAAGCCTAAATTTAGCCTCCAGAACCTCCCTACCACATTTTCCTATGTCATTGGTACCGACATGTACCAAGACAGCAGACTCCTCCCCAACACTATATAAGACCTTATCTAGGTGGCGCGTGAGGTCCGCTACCTTCGCACCAGGCAGGCATGTTACCAGGCGATCCTCACGTCCACCAACCACCCAGCTATCTACATGCCTAATGATCAAATCACCAACTATAACGGCTGTCCTAACCCTTCTCTCATGGGCACATGGCCCTGGAGAAACTTCCTCGGTGCGAGAGGGTTTTAGATCACCTGGAGGACAGGTCCTAGTTACAGGATCACTTCCTGCCACCCCAGGGTGATGCTCTCCTTTCACATGACCTCTCTCCTCCATGGCAACAGGGATGCTGCCAGACCTGTGGTGGGACTTCAGGACTATATCCCTGTAGGTCTCGTCTATGTACCTCTCTGTCTGTCTTATGTTTTCCAAGTCTGCTACTCTACCCTCTAGAGAACGGACTCGTTCCCTGAGAGCAAAGAGCTCCTTGCACCTAGTGCACACGTAAGACCTCTCACCAACTGGGAGAAAATCATACATGTGACACTCAATGCAAAAGACTGGAAAGCCCCCATCTCGCTGCTGGACTGCTGTCTGCATCTTAGTTTTAAGTTTTTGTTTAGATCTTTAAGTTCTTTACTTACTAAGAGTTGCCAATAAAACTGTACCTAATAGGTTTAATATACCTTGTTCACCTGAAGCTTAATTAATCTCAGGTCCTTAGTGTATGACTGATTTGGGTAATGAGTTTCACCTGAGAGCACCTCCTGTCTTTTAAAATGTGTAAGTGCCTATAAAGCTACGATTATCCCAAGGGTGGGTGGGTGTGGGGAGGGAGGGAGGGAGGGAAATAACACTTATTAAAAGAGGGCTGCTACACAGTACCCTGTCCTGTGCTGCTGAGGTAAGCTATATTCTTATTTGATTTAAATTATAGCTCTTTGCTGCTGCTAGGCTCTAACATATTATGATATTTAAACTACAAGCTCTCTGCTGAGTTTGAAATTTAACCAGAAAGCTCTCTTCTGTGTTTTAAATGTAAACTTAAACTGCTGCTACTAGGCCCTGACTGATTTAACAAAAAATAGTGGGTTCACAGATTAATTAGCTTTAATAAAAGGAATTCCTTTCAGAAAATTCCCAGAAGTATATACTCACAATTGCAGATCTCTCTCCAGAAGTAACAGTCCCCTTTTCTAGTCTTTCAAGTTTGTTTGTTTATAAGTAGCCTGTGAGGAACAGTGTCAAAGGCTTTACTGAAATCTAAATACACCACAACTAGGGCTCTCCCTCGGTCCAACTCCCTGGTCTCCCAGTCAAAGAAATCAATCAGATTTGTCTAACAAGACCTGCCTCTGGTGAATCCATGCTGCCTCGGATCCCGTAATCCGCTGGACTCCAGAAACCTCACTATTTTCTCTTTCAGCAGCATTTCCAATAATTTACTCACCACCAAAGTTAAACTAACCAGCCTGTAGTTTTCAACCACATCCTTACTTTCGCTTTTGAGTAAAGGAATGACATGAGCCTCACTCCAGTCCTTTGGCACCACTCCCGACTCCAATGAGGCATTGAAAAGGTCAGTCAGTGGAGCTACTAGAACGTCCCCAAGTTCCCTCAGTATTCTAGGGTGTATCCCATCCTGTCCCATCGCTTTGTCTACTTTAAGTTGAGCTAGTTTCTCACGAACACAGTCTTCTGAAAATTGTTCAAGATGTCCCTCGCTTCTGTTCCTGGTTTGTGGGTGTTTTCTGAGGTCCTGCTCCTGGTTCTTCATCTGTGAACACAGAACAAAAATATTTGTTAAGCAAATCCGCTTTATCCTCATCAGCTTCTACATATTCCTCCCCTGCACCCTTGAGTCTGAGAATACCACTTTTGCCTTTCTTCTTCTCACTAATATATCTGAAAAATGTCTTATCCCCCCATTTTATTGCATTGGCTATTTCCTCCTCCTTTTGAATCTTTGCCTTCCTGACTACTTTGCTAGCTTCTCTAAGTTTTTCCAAATACAGATGCCTGTCTTCCTCTCTCTGTGATCTCTTGTATTTCATGAAGGCCTCCCTCTTTTTCTTCACTTTTTCAGCTACTTCTTTTGAAAACCATAACGGTCTCCTTTTCCTTTTACCTTTATTTACCATTTTAACAAAAAGGTTGGTTGCCCTTAAAATATCCCCTTTCAGTTGTGCCCACTGTTTTTCTACACCCCCCCAGCTGTTCCCATCCCACTAACGACTCCCTGAGGTATTGGCCCATCTTGGCAAAGTTAATCTTCTTAAAGTCTAAGATCCTCACCTTTGAATGGATTCTAACAGCCCTAGTCATAATACTGAACCACACCATCTGGTGATCACTGGATGCAAAATGATCTCCCACTACAACATCAGAAACACTTTCACCATTGGTAAGCACCAAATCCAGTATGGCCCCTTCACGTGTGGGGTCTGTTAGCAATTGCCTGAATAGTTCTCCCTGTAGAGAATCCAGGATCTCCTTACTTCTAGATGATACTGCAGCAGGAATGTGCCAGTCAACATCTGGCATATTGAAATCTCCTATCAGTAGCACTTCCCCTTTCCTAGCAATGCTTCGTATGTCTTCAATTAACTCTCTGTCCATCTCTTCCTCTTGTGAGGGAGGTTTGTATATCACACCAATGCAAATAGATTTCTCTTTCCCTCTTTCTAGTTTAACCCACAATGCCTCCTCTCTCCCTTTTAAGCTCTGTAATTCCAAAGCTTTAATAGTAGTTTTTACATATAGTGCCACTCCTCCTCCCCTTCTTCCTACCCTGTCCTTTCTGAATAAAGTATAGCCAGGTTTAGTTACATCCCAATCATGGTTTTCTGTGAACCATGTTTCTGTAACTGCCACTAAATTCAAGTCAGCCACTCCCACCAAAGCTTCAACATCAGGGATCTTATTTCCCATGCTACGGGCATTTATACACACTGCTTTCCATACGTTACCCCTGTTACCCATTTCCATAAAAGTAATGTATCACCTACCTGGGGGCTTTCTTCAGCCATCCCCGACGAATCTAGTTTAAAGCCCATTTCAGTAGATTAGCCAGTCTACTACCAAAGACGCGTTGACCTTTCTTGGACAGATGAATGCCATCTCTGCTCTGCAACCCTTGGAACAACATGTCTTCATTATAAAGCATATGAGTACAGACTTAAGGATCTTAATATGTACACCTTAGAGGAAAGGCGGGATAGAGGTGATATGATTGAGATGTTTAAATACCTCCATGACATTAATGTACAGGGGGAGAGCCTCTTTTAATTGAAAGCAATTTCTGCTACGAGGGGATATGGGATGAGGGTGAAGGGGGATAGATTCAGGAGTGATATGCGGAAATATTTCTTTACGGAAAGAGTGGTGGATTCGTGGAATAGTCTCCCAGTGGAGGCGGTAGAGATGAGGACAGTATCTGAATACAAAAAAGCATGGGACAAACACAGAGGATCTCTAAAGGAAAAAAGGGGACTGTTGTAGTTGTTGATATGGAAGGACAGACTAGACAGGCCATGTGGTCTTTTTCTGTCGTCATATTTCTGTGTTTCTATGACCCAGTGAGAAAAAAGGTCCTGAAATGAAGGTTCCATACCAAAGTTTCTGCCCTCAGACCTGTTATCTACTACCAGCCCTGCTGTCAAAGATCAGACTGTTAGCTCATACAGGCCCCACAAACTGCTTCCTCTTTATAAATGCTTTTGGTAAGTGTTAAATTCAGCTGAATTTGAACAAGTGACGGAGTTGAAAAGCTCCAAGGCTTTGCAGTCTTAAATATCTTAACACCAGTTTCAAGATAACTAATGGTAATTTAATTTTTAACAAAAGTGCCTATGTGAAAGTACAAAAAGGCACCTATTTGACAAAAAGACCACACAGGCTCAAAACTGTCTCCAGTAGCACATACATTCCCTTGGACAAAATTACACTTTCACCAAAGAAAGTGTAAATATGCCAAATGTACTCACATATTTGCTAAAGAGATTCAAGTACATCAACAATTCCACCCCTGTGTCACCTGAACGACGCTTCTGGGGATGGTTATGAGCATATTTGACTATACAATTTTTATAGAAGCCCTTTCCTGCACGGAAAACATGCTTTACTTGCGGAAAATCCTTTATAAAATTACCCTTAAATGTTTAATTTCCCAGAGTGGACTAATCAGCACAATAACTTCTAAGAATGTCTTCCTATTTCATTTATCTGTCAAAGTCTACCTTGTGTTCAGGCTGCTTAAAAACAAAAACAAAATGAGTTACTTGACTAAATTAACAAAACCGGTAAAACAAGTTCTCAAGTTCAAAGGGCTTTATTTTCAAACGAATATGCCCAGGAGCCCATAACGTGAAAAACATTTTCAGAAGCAACTCCTGAAATGCTGACATTTTGGCAGTTAACACTTTCAGCTAGGATTCTATATTTTCTTTTATTCATTTACTGGTCAGAAAGATACATTTTACATATCTGATCATTTACTTTCTTGAATTCTGCTAGGCCAGTCCAAAAGAGTGGTTATGTTCTCTTGCCAGCAGGTGGAGGCAGACTTGAGCAACAGAGTGATGTTATTACTTGGTTTATCCTCTGATGCAGGGGGTGGAAGAAAGATGACATTTTGGGCAGATTTCCCTGCCAAAGGCACCATCTGTACCAATCCCCACGAACAACCTGTAAGGCTTCACAAAAAGCATTCAACAATGATTGGGAAGCTGACTTACAGATGTCCTCTGAAGACACCAGAGTGGACTGCACCCAGGAGGTCTGCACCCAGCAGAGTGAGCTCTGACCCACTCTAGCACGCACTTACCAGCCAGAATTGTACACTGACCCAATGATCTCTTTAAGTCAGTGGACAATAGATGATTTGATCTCTACCAGTTCTTTCCTTGAACCACCTAGGGGACAGAAGACCATCAGACCAGAGGAAGGAATTAGCAATTGACATATCTGAGCAAAACCCTCCACACCCAGTGGATGCAGCGAAGAGTGCTTCGAAGAACCTTCTCTGAGAAGGAAGGCAGAACGACAATCTGGTTAAGATGAAAAAGGGGGGAAGGCAGCATCCTTAAAAGAAGGAATGCATAGACCTGAAAGCAAAAGAAGCCACTGAGAAGGTAAGGAAGGTTCCCTGCAAAACAAGGCCTGCAGCTCAGACACCACCTGGTGGACACTAGAGCTCCCAGGAAACCACCGTGAAAGATCCGACTCCCGAGGGACACCTTACACATTAGCCCAAAAAGAGGCCCTTTCAGAACCCTCAATTTCAGAGAGGCCCTTTCAAAACCCTCAATTTCAGAGAGACCCACTGAGGCACAATAGGAAATACGAGCAAAGAGACCTGCTTCACTCCTGAGGAAGCAGGCAATGCCAAGGTGCACCGCTAAGGAAATGCCTTCAGTGCAACTCCTGTAGCACAACAGGACCACCACCTAAAACATGAAAGAGTTCAGATCCAAGCCCTAGTACAGGCCGGACTGCCAAAAGGGCTCCGACATACAGTAAGCTAAGGACATAGAGACCCCACTGAGCCATAAGCAGGGAGGCCACAATCACTCCAGAGCAGCCCTTCTTTGATGCCTATGCCCCACAAGAGTCAGGTCATAAGTGAGAAGAGACCAGGAATCTCCATTACCGGGAGCCCCCACCACAGTAGACCCATCTTTTCAGATGGCACCATGTCCCCTGGATCGAGAATCCATGTACCAAGGTCTGTGAGGCCAATCCAGGGCTACTAGGATCACCAGGCCTGGATGGGCCCAAAAACTGTGCAAGAGACAGAATATAAATAGTTAATCGCATTGCGATGTTAGTTGCTTGTACCTAGTTAGTTGTACTATGTTCCATGTAACTCATGTTTTTGTTCGATGTAAACCACCTTGATACCACTAAAAGGTGGTATATAAGAAATGTTAAATAAATAGACAGTTTAGGAAAGGCCAGGGAAGGAGACTTCCGGTGATGTCGTCGGGCTGCATGGCAGCATAATGAAGGAGCTCCACCGCCAAGCCTGCACCAATAGGGTGAAATCCCCAATAAATGTAAGATCAGTGCAGCGAAATGAAGGGGCAGTAGTGAAGGAGCCATCAGGAATAGATCAGGAGGCAGCGAGAGCCGCAGTGTCAGCCAGTACCGCGGGCTGCAACTAAAGCAGTGCAGCCGCACAGGGGAGCACGTGGCAGACTGCAGCAGCAGCCTGGGCACCACGGCATGAACAATCCCGGCAGGACCGCCGGCGAAAGAAAGTGGCACTGGAGAGAGGAGTTTCCAGCAAGGAGGCAGATGGAGTGCGCTGGAGAAGAAAATGGCACAGCCATACGGAAACTGACACTAAAGGCAAGATATGCAGAGGGAGCATAGTTCTTAAAGCTACATAACACCACCCAACAAAAATTACAAATATACAAAATAAAACCAGGCCAAAGTACTTAGAAGGCAAAATACTGACCAATCTATTGAAAAAATACAAAGGGAGAACAGTGTATCTGCAGATTGGATAGCAGGAAAACCAGCAGGGAGAAGCAGGCAGCAGATCCGGGAGACCAAAGATTCCATAGGGCCTGGGGGTGATATCAGCGGCGCAGAGGGGTAAGATGAAGAAATCCAAAGGAGGGGCCTCAGTAAAGAAAAAACTGGCAAAATTCAGATCCTCCTATGTACCCTCGAGAGGAGGGAAGGAAGGGGAGAAGGAAGGCAAAGGGGTGATGGAGCGCAAGGCTGAGTCCGTGGAAGAGATGGAGTGTCCCTGGGGTCCGGGAGTGGCCAACATGATCAAGATGTGGCTGAATGAACTGAAAGAGGAACTTAAAGTGGAAATAAGCGGAGTTACAAACGAACTAAAAGAGACATTGCAATCTTTAAGACAGGATATAGCGGACCTAGGATCCTGGGTAGAAGAAATAGAAAACCAGCTGGAACAAGGGGATGCAGTGGAAGAGCTTCAAAAAGGTTGGGAGGAGTTAAAGCAAGCCCAGGAGGAATTGAAAGAGAAGATGGAGGATCTGGAAGATCGATCCAGAAGTAATATAAGAGCGGGAGGTGTGCAAGAGGATCCCAAATACAAAAACTGTTACAAGCGGCAGTCCTCGAAGAAAGTGGGGAAGGCAAATCTCTGCAAATTGAGAGCGCGCATAGGGGGCTGGGGCCAATAAGGGATAATCGACCAAGGAACATTGTGGTGTGCCTGAGATCCTTTAAACTCAAAGAAAACCTTTTGAAGGCGGCACGGAAACTGGGACATTTTTAGTGGGAAGGTCATGTGGTGGAATCGTTTCAGGATCTTTCTCTAGGCACACTGCAGCGTCGGAGAGAGATGAAGGAAGTGACGGCTTATTTGAGGAGGGAGGAGGCGCGATACAAATGGCTGTACCCTTTTGGCCTATTGATAACAGCAAACGGTAAATCGAGGAGGGTGAAGAACTGTGAGGAAGCTTGGGGGTTGCTTGGAGACTTGAGACTAACTAATCTTCCAGGGGGCAAGGACAGCCCAGTAAAAACAAAGAACGCCATGACATCCAGGACCAGGGCGGCCAGTTTGAGATGGCACAGAGCAACAACCAATGGTCAGAGAATAGCGAGACTGACCAAAGGCAGCCAAGGAGCAACAGCGGTGGCGAAGGACATCGGCTAAGGAGAAGGACCCCGGAACTCTGGGCACAAGAAGACTCATTATATGAACTGTATTGTAAGACATAGATAAGAGCTGTGTAAGGGCTGTTGTGGGAAGTGCAAGGAAGGAGGGTGTGGGAGGAGTAGGAGGAGTAGGAGGAGAGGGAGGAGGAGGGAGATCTGGAAGAGGGGAAGGGAGGGGGGAGGAGGGATCTGGTCATAATACTGGAGTGTAAATACAGTGAGCATTACTATTGGTGAGGTACATTGGGGGTGGGAAGGTGGGAAGTATAGGTTAAGGGGAAGGTCCAGACGGGACAGAGCAGAGGGGCAAGGAAGGGGGGAAGATACTAACTGGGGGGGGAGGAGAACATGGGAGGGGGTGGGCCGGGATAGTGGGAGTGGGGATAGCGAATGAGAGAGGGGAGAGGGGAATTGATAATAGGCAAGGGCAGGCTGAGGTCTGATACTCACTTTTTATGGAAGTCGAGTCTCCATGGCGGGGACGGGGAAGGAGGATGGGGGGAGGGGGACGGGAGACAGGGGGAGGTGGGGGGAGGAAGAGGCTAAGATAGTATTCCCCCCTATTTTCAACTCACCTTTGAAATTAGAACATTGAATGTACAAGGGCTTAACTCGCCATTAAAACGGCAGAAATTATATAAAGAAATAACATGCCAAAAGGTGTCGATAGGGCTCATACAGGAAACACACTTAACACAGGCAACAGAACATCTGGTTAAACTTAAGGGGCATGGGGTGTGTGTCCATGCATCAAACACAGTAGAAAAAAAGAAAGGAGGAGTTGCAATCTTAAATCTATTCAAAATTAAAGATCGAGTTACAGAAAGTAATTAGGAATAAAGAGGGGAGATATATATTAATGCGTTTGAAGATAGCGAATGAGTGGTATTGTATAATGAATGTCTACGCGCCCACAGGGGTGCAAAGAGAATTTTGGGTGAGGCTCCATGAAGAGTTGGGGAAATTAGGAGAGGGTAAACTCATCTGTGGGGGGATTTTAACTTAACATGGAATCCTGCTAGCAACGCTACGGGGAAAAGAGAGGCCAAAAGAGCGGATAGGAGTAAGTATCGCCATTTTATAACACAGCATTGCTTGATAGATGCATGGAGATTTCAAAATCCTCGGAAAAGACAATTCTCTTACTTCTCCCCAAGTACATGGTTCATATTCCAGAATAGATGCCATTTGGGTAACTAAGGAGCTGGTGGGTAGGATTAAAGGGGCAGAGATGGATCCTATAACGTGGTCTGACCATGCCTCAGTGGAAGTCCAGCTAACAATAAAGGGGGAGGAGAGAGGTATCCAATTCTGGAGGTTGAAAGAATCTCTATTAGAGGACGAAAGGGTCAGAAAAGAGACAGAACGGGAAACAAGGGAATACTTTAGATGGAACGATAATGGCGAGGTGGCATGGGGAGGAGTTTGGGATGGCTACAAGGCAGTAGTGCAGGGAGTTTTAATTAAATGGGGGGCATGTAAAAAGAAGGAGAGGGAGAGACGAGATAGGGAATTGAGAGAAAGATTAATGAAACTAGAAGAATTAGATGTGCAAGATAGAAGGGGAGCATATAGAGGACAAGTGTTGGCCGTAAGAGCTCAGATAAACGAAATGCAGGCTGAAACTATAAGGTATCGTATGCAGATATTGAGACAAGAATTTTTTGAGGGGGGAAATAAAGCAGGGAGATATATGGCGCAGAGATTGAAACAACAGAAATTAAGATCACAAATATTGAAAGTTAGAGATTCGGGAGGGAAATTAGTTCATAAAGATGGGGACATCAGGGAGGCCTTTAAAAGCTATCAGTCGTTGAACGAAGAAAGAGCTCCTCCAGAGTAGGAGAGGACAAAGGGCTATCTAGACTCCATAAAGCTTCCGAAACTGGAAGAGGAGGAACAAAAAGAGTTAAACAGAGCTATAAAGGAAGAGGAAGTCTTGAAAGCCATAAAACAATTAAAAGTAGATAAGGCACCGGGATTGGACGGGCTCACGGTGAGGTTTTATAGACGATTCGGAGAGATATTAACTGCACCATTAGTGAAGCTGTTTAATCTACCAAGAGGGGGGGGGGGGTGCTGGCCAATACTATGGGGTGGGCAGGAATAACAGTAATACATAAAGAAGGCAAGGACCCACAAGAGTGCTCATCGTATAGGCCAATTTCATTGTTAAATTTAGACGCTAAGTTGTTGGCTAAAATATTGGCTACGCATTTAAATAGGTTAATCGGGAAATTGATAAATCAAGATCAAGTGGGATTCATCCCAGGTAGGCAGGTAGCAGATAATATCCACAAGATACTAAACATTATTTGGTCGATTGAACAAAGTAAAGAGGAGGCGCTGCTGATATCTCTGGATGCCGAAAAGGCTTTTGACCAGGTGGCTTGGCCTTTTCTTTTTCAAGTAATGGAAAGAATGGGGTTGGAAGAATAGTTTTTAGGGTGGGTATGAGTGCTTTACTGCAACCCGAAAGCCTGTGTTTGGGTGAATGGAGCTTATTCTGCCTTCTTTGAGCAGGGGAGAGGGACGAGACAAGGATATCCTCTATCACCTATCTTATTTGCGCTTTCAGTGGAGTCGATTGCGGAGGGAGCGAGAACGGGAGGATCTGACAGGCATAGGAGTAGATAAGACAGAATATAGAATATCATTGTTTGCGGAAGATATAATGAATGTGACAAGACTGGGGTTTTCCATACCAATATTAATCTGGGAATTAGAAGAATATGGAAGGTTGTCGGGATTCACAATAAATTGGACAAAATCAGAAGCGCAGGGAAAATTACAAATAAAATACCCATTTAAGTGGGCCAAGGGGGCGATCCGGTACCTAGGGATACAAGTAAGTAATAGTTTGGAAACATTATATAATCTAAACTATCTAAAGCTATTTGGGCAAGTTGAAAGCTTGCTGAGGGGGTGGGGCAGGGATATCTATCCTGGCTTGGCCGCATTGCAGCTATAAAGATGATGCTCTTGCCTCGCTTTTTGTTCTTGTTTCAAACGCTGCCGATATTGGTACCGCGTAGAAAGTTAAAGCAATTGCAAAGAACCGTCAATAGATATATATGGCAAAACAGGAGCCCCAGGGTAGCTATGTCAATTTTGCAGAGAGCTAAGGGAGAAGGAGGGCTAGGGGTGCCCAACTTTCAGAAGTATTATGTGGCAGCACAGCTGAAAACACTATACGAATGGCAAAGAGAAAAACAGAAACACTGGGTCCAAATGGAAGAATATACAGTCAGCGGAGTGGGACTGGAAAGGATGGCGTGGAGGGGGAGTAGAGCATCTGAACATAACCCCATAAACCCCATTATTCTATATATTTTGAATGTTTGGAAACAAAATAGGAAAGTATTAATACAAGACAAAGGATATACGCAGGGGATGACAATAGAAGCATGCTTTGAGAGGGGCCAGGGGGGGCGTACATTGAGAAAGTGGGGAGAGTTGGGACTTACACATATTTCCCAGATCGTGGTTAAAGAGGGTGTCAGAGATTTCGAGGGTATTAAGGATTTATACGGGTTATCAAGTAACAACTATTATAGCTATATCCAAGTGAGTCACTTTGTGAGACAGAAAAAAGTATGGAAGGGATCTATGGAACCATAGAGGGTGGTTTGAGGCCCTATGCTCAGGACAATTAGGTAAAAAAGGAGCACTGGCTAAGATTTATAAAGGGGTAATGGAGGGAGGAGAGGGCAAACTGGAATTTATGAAGAAATGGGAGCCGGACTTAGGCGTGCAATGGGATGAAGAGGTGTGGGATAAGATAATACAGACAGTGGCAGGCATCTCTATAGCCACACAAATAAAAGAAAATGCTTATAAAGTGCTATATCGGTGGTACTGGACACCGACACGTAAAAAAAAAAGAGTGGGAAGGGGGCAATCTGATCAATGTTGGAGGGGCTGCCAAGAGCGAGGTGATATGTTGCACATGTGGTGGAAGTGTGGGCAGATTCAAGCATACTGGGATAAGGTATTAGAGATAATTTATGAAATGACAGGACGCAGATTACAAAAAAAGCCAGAGGTATAGTTATTACATCAACTGAAGGAGGATATCTCGGAGAGGGAAAGGGGGGTATTGAACCATTATACAGTGGCAGCAAGAAGTGAGACAGCAAAATATTGGATAGGGTCGGGAAAACCTCAAAGTGAAGGTTTCGTCAGAAGAATGGTGGACCTGTTTTTGATGCATAGACTGACGAGGCTGAGACATGGGAAAGGGGAGAAGAGCATGGACCACTGGAAGAGAGTATGGAAATGGTTGGAAACTTGGAA
The DNA here is from genome assembly GCA_033557465.1 of Ichthyophis bannanicus. Taxonomy (NCBI): domain Eukaryota; kingdom Metazoa; phylum Chordata; class Amphibia; order Gymnophiona; family Ichthyophiidae; genus Ichthyophis; species Ichthyophis bannanicus. Next base: position 1,111,612,319 of record CM066033.1, on the reverse strand, counting down.
AGGTGGAGAGACAGGGAGGAGGGAGTAAAGAAGGGTTCATCGCAAAGACTATTACTAGCATAAAGCACTGAATATAAGCTAATTGCTGAAAAATGGTGCATATCTGTGATGTATAAGAGAGGGACACGGGGGGATATAGAAGCATGTATAAACGAAGGGGGAAATTGAGATGGGAGGGGAGGGAGGGGGGTTGGGGGGGAGGCAGAAGCTTAGGCAATATTGACTGTTGTAATAGCTAATAGGGGATAAAAGAAAGTTTGAATTTACGAATGTTGTGGAAAATGTATAATGTTGAGTTCAGAAGCTGTTTGTACTATCTATTGAAACACTTAATAAAAAGTTAAATGGTAAAAAAAAAAAAAAAGGCTAGGGAAGAAGTCATACCTGAAGTACAGCAACCAAGCCCGCCACCTGCAAATCCTTCCCACAGCTGAAATAGCTCCTCAAATTGCCATTCTCTTGAGTGGCCATCAAGTGGAGCACTGGAAGACCCCATCTTTGCACGCAGGAGAGCTGAACTCTTACGTCACCCAGACATGTGAAAATCTGACACAAAAAGATTGCTTGCACATTTTCAAAGCTTGTGATGTGCAATCATACGCTTCTCCACCTTGAGGTCCACTCCCTGCGAGCTCTGCCTCTAGTAGACGCATGCCACCACCAGGGCAACATCCAAGAATACATACTCTGTTTTGTACACTATAAAAAGGCCTGAATCTCTCCAGGGCCAAACTGATTACTCTGGACTCCTGATGGAAGATAGCCCAGAAGGCCTTCTGAGGAGGCCAAAGTCCCTGGGTCATGAACCCTCAGCCCTTCAGGCTTGTATCTGAGATGTCAGGCACTCCATCCAGTGCTTCCAAAATACCCTAGCCAGAGGATGGAACCCCAACCACAACTTCAATGGCTCCTTGATCTCCTGGAGGAGAGGAAGGGACTACTTGAACAATAGGGAACATGGAAACCAGAAACCTGGGTGTCTCTGTAGTGAGCACATATGTACTTGGTCCAAGGAACTAACTCCAAGGTCAATACTGTTGAAAGGGACTTGAAGTGGGATATCAGGACCCTCTGAAAGGGTTAATCTGGAAAATGGCTTAGAATCTGCTAACAGCCTGAAGCCTGGCAGTTTGGAATCCACTAATAGCCTGGAGAGATATGTGTGGCAGCCAAGGCTGTATTTAGCAGAATGAGCCAGAATGCTTTTATTTTCAGAATGCTTGAGCTGAGAAATGTCTGTGCTTTGACCTAAAATATTGTATGTAGTGCTTACTTTGACCTAAAAACATGTAGTGTCTAGTTTGACTTATAACATGTAAATAAACAAAAGTGACCCTGAAGCATGACATAAAACGATAACACAGAATTGTAGAATGTAGCAGTATTTTTCTTAATAAAAGAAAGTGTGATGGTCTAGCTAGAGTAGGAATCATGGGAACCTGCACAAGTTTGTACGAGTACAGCTCTGAATTCCTCACTTAAGATGTACTGTTTTATATAACTCTCTGTGTATGTGTACTTCCTTGTTTGCATTTGAATTTAGAGAAATGAAGTCAAAGAACAGAGGTAAATTTTACTACCTGATCAGAAGTAGCACAGGCAAAGATATTTTTTCATACATCACAGACCTGAGAGGTTCCAAGCTTGTGGGGTTGACTGAGAATTGAATGCTCTGATTTGTCTGAAACTTAAGTGAGTTCTCAGTCATGAAGAAACTTGGCTCAGGAGAATATGGAAACAACTCCCAGGTACTCTAAATTTTTGCGAGAACCAAGCTGTTCTAATGACAGATCACTGACCCCCAGCCTTCTCATCAGGTGTCTCATATCTCTGACCTTTTCCAAAGAGGGTGGGACCAGTCCAACATTCAGATAGATAACTGAGGCTCTGTGCATGCAAAGTAGTATTGTTACCACCACTACCACCTTAGAAGAGATACAAACAGTTGTGTCTAGGCCAAAGGGCAGGGCCCGGAACTGGAGAGGAGGCTGAGAAAACAGAAACAGCTAATGCTGTTCACCATAGAAAAATGACAAAATGCCATGTTGAGGGGCGCACCCCCCCCCCACACACACACACACACCTTACCAATGCAAATACAAACTTGAAGAACCTCATACAAAAATGAGAGAATCTGAGTCCCAAAAGAGAAATTAGACTTACCTGCTAATTGTTGTTCCTTGAGGAACTCCAGTTCAGTCCCTCACCTCTGGGTAGTGCACCTCCTCCTGCAGCATGGGAGACTGGGCAAGTCAGAATTGTGACATCACTGGATGTATCCTGCTGGCCTCTCCCACCAGTCCCCAGTGACCTATTGACAAAGCAGACTCAAAGGAGCAACAAATAAGTAGCTATAGTATTAACTTCAACCAATTAACATTAAACAACTGTACAAATCCCCACTAGCTAAGAGAATAACTCCTTCTGCCCTCTTTAAGAAAAAATAGCATAGAGAAGAGAGAGAACAGAAATAATACAGAGATCCATAATATCTGGCAGACCTTCACCAGCACCACGTTGTCACATCCCCCCAACAACCTGCCGAAACTGAGAAATCCCCGGGTGGGAATCGGGACTGAACTGGAGTTCCTCAAGGAACAACAATTAGCAGGTAAGTCTAATTTCTCTTTCCTTATCATCCCTCCAGTTCAGTCCCTCACCTCTGGGATGTAACAGAGCAGTAAACTATTGGGAGGGACCTGTCCAACCAGACCACAAAACTGTAGCCCCGAAACAGGCATCCTTCGCCGCCTGAACATCCAGGCGATAGTGCTTACTGAACGTATGCAGATAAGACCAGGTGGCTGCCCTGCAAACTTCCACCGGCGGAACCAAACTATGTTCCACCCGTGAAGCCGCTTGCGCTCTGGTAGAATGAGCCCGTAACCCTACAGACACCTGACGCCCCTGTAAAATATACGCCGACGCTATCGCTTCTCGGACCCACCTGGAAATTGAAGCTTTGGCCGCCACTTCCCCTTTACGCGGACCCCCAAAGAGAACGAATAAGCGTTCAAACTTGCGGAAGGATTCTGAAACCTTCATCGCCATAGGATCCTCTTGATATCCAACAGCCGCAAACTACGGTCCGACGCGTCCTCCCCTTGACACACCTAATACTGGCAGAGAGACCGATTGATTCATATGAAATGGCAAAACCACCTTAGGCAGAAATGACGGAACTGGGCACAACACAACCTTTTCCCTAGAGGAGGACAGAAACGGTTCTCAACAAGACAACGCCTGCAACTCTGAAATTCTTCGTGCAGAACAAATGGCCACCAAAAACACTGATTTTAAAGTTAAATCCTTGAGGGAAGTCAAATGCAACGGCTCAAAAGGTTCTCTCGTCAGAGCTCCTAGGACTAAGTTGAGATCCCACAGGGGAGAAATCAATCTTCGGGAAGGCCGTAAATGGGCCACAGCTTTCAGGAAACATATCACATCAGAATGTGACTCCAATGCCAATCCCTGGACTTTTCCTCGATAACAAGAAATAGCCGCCAGCTGAACCCTTAAGGAACTGGCCACCAAACCCTTATCAAAACTGTCCTGCAAGAAACTTAAAATTACAGGAATTGAAGCCCATGGTTGGTCGGACTTGATGTCGCTCGCACCAGTCCTCAAAAATATGCCATATGTGCACATATGCTAGGAATGTAGACTTCTTTCTGGCCAGAAGTAAGGTAGCAATCACTGCACCAGAATAACTTTTCTTCCTTAACCTAGCCCTTTCAATGGCCAAGCCGTAAGCGAGAACCAATCCACGTGAGGAATTCATAGAGGCCCTTGCATCAGAAGATCCGCTCTTAGGGAATCTGCCAAGGTTTCCCGTCTAATAGCCACACCAGATCGGCATACCAGGGGCGTCACGGCCAATCTGGTGCTACCAGCACTATTCTCTACTGATGAGATTCGATGCACTGAATCACCCGTCCTATGAGAGCCCAAGGGGGAAAAACGTAGAGCAGACCTTGTGTGGGCCATCGTTGCATCAATGCATCGATACCCTCAGACATCCTTTCTCGTCTTCTGCTGTAAAAGCGATTCGTCTTGGCCAAAAGAAACGTAGCCATGAGATCCATAATCGGAGGTCCCCATCTTTCGACTGAGCAAAAACTTCCAGATGACGCTCCCATTCTCCGGCACCCACTCGGACTCTGCTGAGAAAATCTGCCGTCACATTGTCCGTTCCCGCAATGTGCGCTGCCGACAACGCTTGAAGCCGAGGCGCCACTCAAGCGAACAACATTTCCGTTTCCTCTTCCATAGCCGTGCTCTTCCTGTGCCCCCTTGCTGACTGAGGTAAGCCACTGTTGCGGCATTGTCCGAAAGTAGTCACACCGCTCGACCCCGCACAGAGGATTCGAACGCCCGAAGCGCTACAGCCACCACCCACAGTTCCAGACGGTTGATCGACCACTTTGACTCTTGCTCGGTCCAGGTTCCTTGTGCGAACAGATCCTCGCAATGAGCTCTCCAACCTGCGAGACTGGCATCCGACAACACTGGAAGCGACTGCGGCTGCTCGAGAGGCATGCCCGCCCCCACATTTTTGGGTAAAGCCACCATTGAAGAGCTTTTCGGACTTTCAAAGGACAGGGAAGCCGCTTGTTCAGGGGATCATTCTGGTGCGACCAACACCGAAGTAGAGACCTCTGCAATGGACGCATGTGTGCTCTGGCCCAAGGCACCACTTCCAGCGTCGCCGCCATCATCCACAGGACGCGAAGATAGTCCCAGGCTGACGGAGCTAGAGTCTTTAAAAACTTGCGCACCCGATGCCGAAGAGCCTGGGCTCGCAGATCTGGCAGAAACACTGCCCTCACTCAAGTGTTGAGCCATACTCCTAAGTACTCCAGAACATGCGATGGAATCAAACGGCTCTTGGCCACATTGACTACCCAACCGAGACTCCGCAGAAACTGCACCACTCTGTCACTCTGACACTCTCGGCCCTGGATTTCACCCATATCAACCAGTCATTGAGATAAAGATGAACCAATACTCCTTCCTTCCGCAGAGCCGCCACTGCCACCACCATGATCTTGATGAAGGTGCACGGAGCCGTCGCCAAACAAAAGGGGCAATGCTTGAAATTGGAAATGACCCCACGGTAGCGCAAACCTTAGGAACCTTTGATGAGCTGGTCTGATGGGAATGTGTAAATACACTTCAGTAAGATCGAGAGATGTTAAAAATTCTCCTTGTCGAACCGCCACTATCACTGATCGCAAGGTTTCCATTCGAAAATGCAGTACTCGCAGACAGCGATTTATCCCCTTGAGGTCTAGAATGGGACGGAGAACCCCGTCTTTCTTGGGTACCACGAAGTAAATAGAGTAGCGACCGACGCTGTATAATTCTCGTGGCACCGGCACCACTGCTCCTAATTGTAGAAGACAAACTAACGTCTCCCGTACTGCAATCGATTTCTCCCGCCCCCTGCAAGGAGAGAGCACGAAAGAATCTGTTACCAGGCGAGCAAATTCGAGAGCATAACCTTCATGAATGACCTCTAGCACCCACTGATCGGATGTTATCTGGACCCAGGCAAGGAGAAAATCCCGAAGTTGACCCCCTATCGGCTGAACCCCTGCTCAAGCCCACCTCACTTCATTGGGGTTTTCTAAGAGATGCGGAAGGGGGGGTAGAAAATCCCCTGCCCGCTCCATGAAATCCCCTAAAACTTTGACCCCACGCGGGGAATCTTCCTCTTTGAAAACCTCCCAACCGAGAGGTCCAAAAACGCCTGAAGTCTTGAAACTAACCTCGAGGCGTTGACTGAGCACGACCCTGCTTAGGTCTATCCTCCGGCAAGCGTCCTCCTATGGATTCCCCCAAATCTTTGACCAGCTTGTCCAAATCCTCTCCAAACAACAACTTCCCCTTAAATGGAAGCTTACTGAGTAGCGATTTGGAAGAAGTATCCACCGCCCAATTTTTCAACAAAAGATAACGGCGTGCGGCTACTAGAGAAGCCATACTATTTGCCAAGGCTCTGATTAGATCATAATGGAGATCTGCTAAATACGCCGAACCTGACTCAAGCTGTGTTTCATCCGTTAAGCGCTCCTGCGCCAGCTGCTGCAAATGAGACCACCTCAGACAAGCCCTCACTACCCAAGCGCTGCAAATAGAGGCTTGCAGCGCCAGAGCATTAACTTCAAAAGCTTGTTTTAATAAAACATCCACCTTCCTATCCTGCGCATCTTTCAAGGCCGCACTGCCTTCCACGGGGATAGTTGTCTTCTTTGTGACTGCAGATACCGCTGCACATACGCATGGAGAACGAAACATCTCCCTCTCTAGATCAGCCAAGGGGCAAAGTCAATTCATAGACCTTACACCCAGCAATCCAGCCTCTGGCAAATCCCATTCATTCTGAATCATCTGTTTAACTACTCATTGAACGGGAAAGACCGCCTGAGTATTGTGCACCACCTGAATGAGGGGATCTTCAAGCCCCTCTTCCTCCGCTGGTTGAACTGAAGACAGGTTGAGAGTCTGGAGCGACTCCGTAATGAGTGCCGTGAGCTCCTCTCTTCTAAAAACTCTTATAATCCTCGCCTGATCCTTAGACTCCTGTATCTCACCTTCCTCAAGCTCTTCCAAACCAGAGATTCTGGCTCCAGGTCAAAATCCTCCCCTTCCAGCCAGTCCAAACCCAAAGGCTGATCCTGCAGCGGCCTAGGCCTCTTTAGGGGCCTCACTAAGCCACTTCCAACCTTATCCGAGATGGCCTGTGGTCCTGCCATCCCACCAATGGGGGATCTGTAACCGCCGCCTGCTGCCGCAAGCAATAAGCCTGATGCATTACCAGTACAAAATCCGGGGAAAATCCCCCTAGGGCCGCCCCTGCCAACGCAGTAGGCACCGAACTACCCGACTCCGCCGAGCTATCAAGAAGGGGCGTGGATGGAGACTGTAGGGGAGAGACACCCTCTACTTCACTAGATGGACCTTGAACTCCTTCACCAGCTTTATTGTGAATCTCCTGCTCCATGTTGGATGATTCAACTGCGCAGCCTCGACAGACCCCCGTGTCTGATACTGCACCTCTACGCGCCCCACACACTAAACAATGTGGGCATGAAGGCATCAGAGAACAGATACTGCAACTCAAGCAAGATAAAAATAGAGAAGCAGCCCCGAAATAAAAATAAAATAAAATATATAAACTCCTCCTTTTTTTTATAACACCATAAGCAACTGACCTAAGATGAAAACTAACTTCAATAAAGTAAAGAAAACAGCTCCTAACACCATAAGCAACGGTCCTATGTAATCAATTTAATTTTTTTTTCCTGACCCCTTAAGCCGTTAAAACGTGCCTCTCACACAAAAGACTCAAAGCACGCCAATTTCGCAGATGCCTGTAAATAAATTTAAGGCAATCTGGAGTCTTTTTAAACAAAAATGCCTCCGATGCAAAAAATGCGGGAAGAAATGGCCTCGAGGCACAGCAGCTCAGCTTCCCGCCAAAAACAATGCTGCCGACGCTTCTTAAGCCCAAGACTGCCCCGAACTAAGGAGAATCCCTCGGAGCACTCACCTCAGTGTCCGGCAGCTAGAAACTCCGTTCTGCTTTCCCTCCGATCAAAAAACGGACTGTCCTGCAATCAGCGCAGCTGCGACAAAAGGTACATTGAGCAGCTGCAGCTGAGAGGAAGTGAACGCCGGCTCCAACGGAATCGCCATCACAGAAGCAGACAGAGGAGCTCTCCACAACCGCTGCCCAACTTCCCCCCATACACACCAGAAGGGGAGAGTCAGCCGGATCGAGGGGATAGGCAGATAAGAGAGAGAAGCAATTCTCCCACTTCAGACCCGTTTCCCTTACTGTCCCTTTAATTTTTTTTTCCAAACAACTTTAAATAAGCTTAACCCTGAAACCCAAATAAAATTAAGATAAATAGTTTTAGGGGTTATGTTTTGGCTATCTATCCAAATCAAAATGTTCCTTATGTGTCCCTCTAGTGAGCCCAGCACCTAGGCTCACTATGTCCTCCTGCTGCATGGAGAGTGGGCACACAGGGGGCTGGTGGAAGAGGCCAGCAGGATACATACAATGATGTCACGATTCTGACATGCCCAGTCTCCATGCTGCAGGAGGAGGTGCACTACCCAGTGGTGAGGGACTGACCTGAAGGGACGATAAGGAACAACCATTTTTAGGTCCAGGATATGCTGGAAGAAACCTCCCTTCCTGGGTATCTCAGGGATAATGTCCCTGGCCCTGTCACAGAGGGCAAGGGGAAAATAGTCTCCCATTGTAGGAGGAGCTGAAGAGTTCCCTCAAATGCTAGGCACATGAGTGGAAAGCCACAGGGAAACTCTACTGGGGAGTTCCTTATAAGCGATGCCATAATTTAAACATTATGCACCATAAATCCCCGGCTGGTCTGAACCAGAGACTTTAGGGTTACAAGGTGGGCGACTTGTAGAAGGAGCCAATGCATCTCAGACCTTGATTAAGGACCCTGGAGACTCATTGCTCTAATGTGGTATGGATCCCCCCCAGAGAGAATAGCTTGTGTTACACCTTAATTGGCTGTACCTTTGAAGGGACTGCCAGAACTTATTGGGGGGGGGGGTGCAGCTTCCTAGTGGAGTCATGGAGGCAACTCAAGCATGCTAAAAGCTCCAAAAGGACTGTTCCTACTACAACTGAGGCCCTGAAGTGCTCACAGTCGCTCAAGAACATTTCTAGGCTCCACACACAAGAGGAAACCTTGGTACCTCTAGGTTTGTCTTCCAGGAGTCTCTGTGGGTGATCTCCTCCTCCCGAAGAACAAGTGACCCTTTAAGGGAAACTACTCTACTATAGTTTGGAGACAGCACCTGTCACTAAGGACAGTGCAGATATTGCCAATTGGCCAGTACCACCACCGCCATCAACTTAGAACTTGTCTTAACCAACAGCAGCCACATAGGTGGTCCGCTGCAGACCTCCTAGTATCCGGAAGGAGACTGAGCTTGACGACCATTTGGCCTAGTCAGCATGGTAATGCTAGGTGTTTCAGGGAACAAACCTGCAACCTTGGAAACAAGGGACCATAGTCTTATGAGTAGAGCCACAGAGGCTAGTTTCCAGGTGTGCATACAGATTGCTCAAGAGCTAAGGCAGCAAGTGGCAAGACCTTCTTAAGGAGGACTTCAATCTCACAAAATGGAGACTCTTCATGTGCAGCACCTCCCTCCACCAGGATGGTCGTGTATTCAGTCACAGCAGGAGGCCTGAAGGGTTGATGCTACTCACCTTGGGGCCAAGGATATCACTGAAGCAGGACCTTAGGACCCCTAAGGGCCAGTTGTAGGGTTTCCTTCCTAAGACCTAATGGACTCATGCATAGGGCTAGAGAGAAGTATGAACAGAGCAGACCACCAGATATGTGTAAGGAGAGCCCACCTACCAATTTCACATGAAAGTTGCACCACAGCATTCTGCAAAGGCATAACAAGCGAAAAGGCAGATCACAGAGATCCTAACTTTTCCCTTAAGGGAACCATCACCCAGTTCTCTCAGACTTACCTTCAAACAATCCCCATAGAGGATAAGATTGAGCTCTTTAAGGAATGGAGAAGTGCTAGGGCAAAGCAGGGCAAATGACCCCTCTGCCTAAGAAAGAAGTGCTGGTCTCTAGGGGTCAATGGGTTTGAAGCTAAGGCCATTCCAACAAGCTAAATCTCTGCTGGGCCTACGCAGGGACAGCAGAAAGCCTTTTAGTTTGGGGGAGGAGAGCTCTGCCCTCACAGGCAGAGACTCTTCCTATTCTGCCCGTGGGAGATTGGATCCCAGCAGGCAGAACAGGAAGGGTCTTTGCCATTACTGCGGCTTTTCTTCTGCCTGCAGGGAATGGGTTCCCTGCAGGCAGCCTGCTGCCTGCCATCGTGATTTTTGGTGGGGCCAGGGCCCGTGTGGCCCACCCCTTTCCAACACCTATGGGTTTATGTTGCCATTTGAAATGACCATGGTGCCTACCAATGGGAAAAAAAAATAAAAGACAGAAAGGAGCTGCAGTGGCTATAGAAGTGGCATCGGGCTCTCCATGAGGGGTCCCAAAATGTTGAAAAGAAGCACCTGGGCTTTGCAGCTAATCAAGAGGGAAAAAAAGCAGTAAGAAAAACCACAGGGGGTTGCAGGCTGCATTGGACTGCACGACTCCACACTGGAGCAACAAAGTTTAAAAAAAAAAAAAAAAAAAAAAAAGTGCATTGAAAAGAGAAGCAGGGCTGTGGCGAAAAAGAAAACCTAAAAAGGGAATCCCAGCATCTGTTGGGCTGAATGTAGAAACCCAATAAGGGAAGGCTCAGATGCTCAGGCAAGCCTGGGAGGCCCAGTAGCTGAACAAAAGCCTCTTTTTTTAAATTTGGAACTGCTTTATTGGAAGCCACAGAACCAGGTACTGCCCATTGAAACCAATGGGAAAAAAAGACAAAGAAAAACAGGGCTTTTAGATAAGGACAGCAAGAGGGAAGTGGGGGGGGCCTAGGCCCAACTTACCGACCTCACTCAGGTGCCTTGTGTGGATGTCCTGTTCCTCTTCCTGGTTGTCCGCTCCAAGAGACATGGGACATGCTCCGAGCAACTTTGGGCCTTACCAGAGAATCATAATGACAACAGCATCATAATGAAGACCAGGAGAGTCAGGCCTATCTGCACTACTGCACCAAGTACACACACCTTGCCACCTGCTGGAGGCAGAAAATACTGGCGGTTTCAGTGCTGCAATAGAGCATATATCAAGGTGATGTCCTCACAAAGTTGCTGAAGTCTCCCTCCACCTGCTGACAAAGGAGCAAAACCATTTGTCTGGAATGGTCTAGTAGTAAATGTTTTTTTCCTATTTGCTGTTTATTCCTTTTATAGTTTGACAATAACTGCTACCTAAGAATGACTGAGTAAATGGAATACCCCTATTTTTTTCAAGACCTCCACAAGAAGACATTATTATTGAAAATAAAATAACCCAGAATATTCTGATAAGTTAATAATGTCTCGAACCTCAGATTTCTAATTATAAACTATTATAGGTTCCTTATGTATTCTAAAAGGGGGAGGAGTGGCCTAGTGGTTGGGGCAAGTTACCTCAGGCCAAAGGTTAGTGGTTCAAATCCCTCTAGAGGACAGCAACCTTGAGCTGGAAGGACTGGGGTTTCTAGTCTCACAGGTGCTCCTTGTGGTCAAGGGCAAGCCACTTAACCCTCCATTGCCCATGTTTCCTGTAAAATAGTTATCTCCAAATTATAATGCCCTGTTCAATGTAATTTCAGTTTGTTCAATGTAAACCGCCTTGATATCATGAAAGGTGGTATATAAGAAATGTTAAATAAATAAATATGAAAACAGAGAAACAGAACAGCAGATAAAGACCATATGGCCTATACGAACCACTAAACTTTACAGTCCCTTTTATTCGCTTAGAGATCTTCTGGGTTTGTCCCAATGCTTTCTTGAATTCAGATAGTCTGTCTTTACTACCTCCACTGGGTGACTATTCCATGCATCTATCACTGTTTTCATAAAGAAGCTTCTGCAACTTACTCCCAAGTCTATCTCCTTTCATTTTCATCATATGCTCCCTCATTGCAGAGCTTTCTTTGAATCGAAATTGACTCTCCAGTGCATTTATGCCATGGGGGTAATTAAACATCTATATAATCGCCCCCCCCCCCCCCCCCACTCCCATCTTTCTTCCAAAGTATACATACTGAAATCTTTAAGTCTGTTTTGGGTGTCTACTGAATGTTTATTTTATTTATATATGCAACTTAACATATTGCCTTACATATAGGGAAAAGGAGGAGGAGGAAGAGCTATTTAGAAAGAATAAAGTAGCCAATAAAATAAATGAGAGGCTGAATTACTATGGGTCGTCCTGGTACAAACCTATAAATATTTCTATACACATTGGAGTGATATAGGGATCTCCAATTTAGAGAAAAGAGGTAGACTCAGGCATGATAAGATAAACAGGATGCTTGCAAGCACCTCCAGCCTTTCAGATTACAGTCAGCCTACTTTGGTTTAGCGGATTTAATATCTTTATAGTACAATGATTCCTAAACCTGTCCAACTGCATTTTCAGGCTATCCAGAACGAATATGCATGAAGGAATTCTGCATGCAATGGAGTTAGTGCAGGCAAATCTCTCTCACGAATATTCACTGCAGATATCTTGAAAACCAGAATGGCTACAGGTCCCCCAGAAGAGGTTGGAAAACCACTGGTATAACATCACTACATTCTCCCTCCTATGTTAGGAAAGTAGGGAAGTCTATATTGTCAAACAGTTAACTATTTCCCTAAAAGTCTGCAGGCTTACTAGCTTTAATATATATTGTTATATGTTTTTGTATAACTGATGTTTAGGTATGATTAGATTTCATATAAATGTTGGTGTTATTTTCAGGAATTAGGAATATAATATTTAGGTTTAATATTGCAAGTTTTACCATAGATACTTGGTTTATATAAGATTGCTCTTTTTCCTTTTTTTTGCTTAGTATTTTTAAAATATTTCCTCTGACATAAGAATTTGCACTGCCAAAGCAGTTTTAGTTCATTTCTGGATTTTTCTAAATTTCTCCCAGATTTGTGGGTGTTTTTTTCAATTCACACATTAGATCTTTTTTTAAATACACAAATCGACTGTGCATACACAGAGGTATGTTTACTAAAGGATATAAGCATGTTAACCCACATTAGAAACAAGAGAAAGACCACATGGCCTATCTAGTCTGCCCTTCCATATCAACCACTATGACAGTCCCCTTTTTCCCTTTAGAGATCCTCTGTGTTTTGAATTCAGACACTGTCCTCATCTCTATCACCTCGGATCTACCACTCTTTCAAAAAAAAAATTTCCGCATATTACTCCTGAGTCTATCCCTTTCACCTTCATCCTATGTCCCCTCGTAGCAGAGCTTGCTTTTAATCAGAAGAGGCTTTTCTCCTGTGCATTTATGCCACGGAGGTATTTATACATCTCAATCACCTCTATCCAGCCTTTCCTCTAAAGTATACATATTAAGATCCTTAAGTCTGTCCTCATATGCTTTATAATGAAGACCACTAACCATTTTAGTAGCGACTCACTGTACCGACTGCAACCTGTTTACATCCTTTTGAAGGTGCGGTCTCCAGAACTACACACAATATTCCAAATGAGGTCGCACCAAAGACTTATACTTTCCTCTGCTGGCCATTCCTCTCCCTATACACCCAAGCATCATTTAAGCTTTTTCAGTTGCCTTTTCTCTTGTTTAGCTACTTTAAGATCATCAGACACAATCATGCCAACTTCACCCCCTATACTATAATCGCTCCCTTGGATTACTATAGCCCAAATGCATGACCTTGCATTTTTTTTTAACATTAAATCTCAGCTGCCAAATTCTAGACCATTCTTTAAGCTTAGCTAGATCCCTCCTCATGTTATCTACACCTTCCTGGGTGTCTACTCTAATACAGATTTTGGTATCATCCGCAAAGAGGCAAACCTTACCCGACAGCCCTTCAGCAATATCACTAATAAAGATGTTAAAAAGAATCGGACCAAGGACAGATCCCCATTTACTTGTACCCTTTGTCGCCTCCCACTCAACCAATTTCCAACCTAAGCAGTAACTTTAGGGTCCATCCCTAGGGTGCTCAGTTTGTTTATAAGTCACCTGTGCAGAACAGTGTCAAAGGCTTTACTGAAATCTAAATACACCACATCTAGGGCTCTCCCTCGGTCCAACTCCCTGATCACCCAGTCAAATAAATCAGATTTGTCTGACAAGACCTACCTCTGGTGAATCCATGCTGCCTTGGATCAGGTAATCCGTTGGACTCCAGAAACCTCACTATTTTCTCTTTCAGCTTCGCTTCCAATTTACTCACCACTAAGGTTAAACTAACCGGCCTATAGTTTTCAACCACATCCTTACTTCCGCTTTTGTGTAAAGGGACTAAATGTGCCTCTCTCCAGTCCTCTGGCACCTCTCCAGACTCCAATGAGGCACTGAAAAAGACAGTCAGTGGAGCTGCTAGAACATCTCCAAGTTCCCTCACTATTCTCGGGTGTATCACATCCGGTCCCATCGCTTTGTCTACTTTAAGTTTAGCTAGTTTCTCACGAACACAGTCTTCTGAAAATTGTTCAAGATGCCCCTTGTTTGTTCCTGTTTGTGGGCATTTTCTGAGGTCCTGCTCCTTGAACTTCATCTGTAAACACAGAACAGAAATATTTGTTAAGAAGTTCTGTTTTATCCTCATCAGCTTCTACATATTCCTCCCCTTCACCCTTGAGTCTGACAATACCACTTTTGCCCTTCCTCTTCTCACTAACATATCTGAAAAATGTCTTATCCTCCCCATTTTATTGCATTGGCTATTTCCTCCTATTTGTGAATCTTTGCTTCCCTGACTACTTTACTAGCTTCTCTAAGTTTTTCCAACTATAGATGCCTGTCTTCCTCTCTCTGTGATCTCTTGTATTTCATGAAGGTCTCCCTCTTTTTCTTCATCTTTTCAGCTACTTCTTTCGAAAACCATAATGGTCTCGTTTTCTTTTTACCTTTATTTACTATTTTAACAAAAAGGTTGGTTGCCCTTAAAATATCCCCTTTCAGTTTTGCCCACTGTTCCCCGAAATACCCCAGCTGTTCCCATACCACTACGATTTCCTGAGGTATTGGCCCATCTTGGCAAAGTTAGTTTTCCTAAAGTCTAAGGCCCTCGCTTTTGAATGGATTTTATCAGCCCTAGTCCTGATACTGAACCACACCATCTAGTGATCACTGGGTGCGAGATGATCTCCCACTATAACATCAGAAACACTTTCACCATTGGTAAGCATCAAGTCCAGTGTGGCTACTTGACATGTGGGTTCTGTTACCAGTTGCCTGAATAGTTCTCCCTGTAGAGAATCCAGGATCTCCTTACTTCTAGATGATACTGCAACAGGGATGTGCCAATCAACATCTGGCATATTGAAATCCCCTATCAGTAGCACTTCTCCTTTCCCGACAATGCTGTGTATATCTTTAATTAACTGTCCACCTCTTCTCCCTGTGAGGGAGGTCTGTATATCACGCCAATGCAGACAGACTTCTTTCCCTCTCTCTAGTTTAACCCACAGTGCCTCACCTCCTCTCTCCCTTTTATGTCCTGTATTTCTATAGCTTTAATATTTTTACATAGTACCACCCCTCCTTCCCTTCTTCCTACCTTGTCCTTTTTCTGAATAAAATATAGCCTGGTATAGTTACATCCCAGTCATGGTTAACCATGTCTCTGTTACTGCCACTAAATCCAAGTCAGCCTCTCCCATTAAAGCTTCAACATCTGGGATCTTATTTGCCATGCTACGGGCATTTATACACACTGCTTTCCATATGTTGCCCCTTTTACCATTTCCAGAAAGGTATTTAATGTTTCACTTGCAACAAAGTGGACTCCCCTGAGGGAGTGGAGAATATGAGGAAAGATCTACAAAAGCTGGAAGAATGGTCTAATGCTTGGCAATTAAGATTTAATGTGAAGTAGTGCAGTGACATGCACTTGGGAAGCAGAATTCCAAGGAATTGTATGCGATAGGAGGCGAGAAATTGGTGTGCACGGACCAGAAGGACCTCAGAGTGATTGTTTCTATCTCAAGGTGGCAAAACAGTGTGACAAGGTGGTGGCAAAAGCCAGAAGGATGCTGGATTGCATACAGAGAGGAATTACCAGCAGAAAGGAAGAGGTACTAATGCCACTGTACAAGTCGCTGGCGAGGCCTCACTTGGAATATTGTGTTCAGTTTTGGAGACCATATCTCGCAAAGGATATAACAAGACTGGAAGCAGTTCAGAGGAAGATGACCAAAATGATTTGGAGCCTATGTTAGGAGACTTATGAGAAGAGACTTGAAGACCTAAATATGTACATTCAGCAGGAGAGGAGGGATAGAGGAGCATAATTCAGATCTCTAAATACTAGAAGAGTAATAATGAACACACAAACCTCTTCCAAAGACAGGGAAGCTATAAAACTAGAGGGCATAACATGAAGCTGCAAGGAGGTAAACTGAAAAGGCAATGTCAGTAAATACTTGTTCACTGAAAGGGTGGTGGATGCTTGGAATGCCCTCCCAATGGAAGTGGTGGGGGCAAATACAGTGACAGAAATCAAAATGGTATGGGACAGACGAAATGAATCCCTTTATAGCAACAGGATAAAATCAAATCAAACATAACTATCTCTTATATCTGAACAAAGAGGGGTGACCTGCATGGAGCGGCAGGTGCACCTATTCTTGTCTCCTTGCTGGGAAGACTAGATGGACCATATTGGTCTTTATCTACCATCATATACTGTGTTATTTACCTGGGGGCCTTCTTCACCCATCCCCAACAAATCTAGTTTAAAGCCCTCTTCAGCAGGTTAGCCAGTCTGCTACTTAAGACACGTCGACCCTTCTTGGACAGCTAGACGCCATCTCTTCTGCAATCCTTCGATCATCCCATGGTCCAGGAAACCAAAACGCTCTCAATGATACCATCTACGCAGCCATGCATTTATCTCAAGGATGCGAGCTTCTCTGCCTTGGCCTTTACCCTCAACAGGGAGGATTGAAAAGGACACCAACTGTGCCCCTATCTGCTTCACTCTCTGGCCCAGAGCCATGAAGTCACTTTTGATACTGCCAGGTATCCCTCTGAGTGTATCATTTGTGCTGACTTGGATAAGCAACATTGGGTAATAGTCAGTGGGCTTGATGAGTCTCGGCAAACTCTCCGTAACATCTCGGATTTTGGCACCTTGCAGACAGCATATCTCTCTGGACATCATCTGGTCGGCAGATGAATGCCTCAGTACCCCTAAGAAGAGAGTCACCAACCACCACTACCCTTCGCTTCCTTGTGGTCACTGATGCAGCAACTTTGGGGTGCTCAAACTCTGGTTCTTCCCTTTCCGGGTATGCTTTCACCTCCTCCGCTTCCAGGGCTGCATCAAAATGGTTCTTCAATTCAAGGGCTGGAGGGGTTGGATTGGTAATTCTGCAGGCCCTGGTGACTCATGTCCAACCTGTGTTATTCTGTAGACTCCCATCTTCTCCTCTGCTGGAGAGCTTGGATGTTTCAAGATGCATCTCATCAATGTACTTCTCACTGTCTTGAATGTTCCTCAGCCTTGCCACCTGCTCTCTGAGCTCCTCCACCTGTTTCCTAAGAGCTTCAGCATGCAGGCATCCTGCACATGGAACCGATCCTTTAACTGGCATTGGGATCTCTGTCTGGACAGAGACAGAAGCTGTAAAGGGGGCAACAGCTTTGGCAATACGATTTTTCCCAGCCATTATTTAGTTGGTGGAGCGTAGGTACCTGTTGAAGCATTAAACGCTCAGAGCCCTTTTATTTCTATGGCCACTGTCATTTAACGTGTTTTAACCTTTAGTAAATATTCCCCAGAGATTTGTAGCATAATGCACATACAATTAATTTTGTGTAACCAAGCAACCAGGGTTCAATTCCCACTAGCACTCCTTGTGGCCTTGGGCAAGTCACTTAACCCTCCATTGCCTCGGAAGAAAGGCCTGGCAATCTACTTCCGGTGACACTGCCAAGAAAACCCAGGAGCTTCTGGGTCGCCAGGAGTCAGGACTGACTCAAAGGCACACATTGCATTTGCATACTTATTTTAAGCATCCAAACAAAATGAATCTGTGCTAATGAATACACATCCCTGCTGATTCTATCTTAGAACTACAAAAACACAAGCCTGTATAGGTTCAAACACATGACAGAAATAACCAGACAACAAGAACCCTAAATGTACACAAAGCCAACCCCACCCTAAGGGGAAAAGAGGCAAATAGAAGGTGGAAAAAAAAAAAAAAGAGGCAGCAAAACCTGTTATGGGCAGGCCTCAGTCATCCGGGGAAGTGGGTGTACACTTGCGCAAATAACGTGGTAAACCACACAAATCAGACCCCATAATCTCAATCATAGGCCACCAGTAAGTTGTATAATTTTAAATGCATTTAAAAACACTTTAACTTAACTGAAAATGGAAAAGTCCAGACTGGACTGCAGATTGAATGCTTCCTTTTTTCAGCGTGAGAGCCTTTGAGCTCGATGGTGGTTCCTATTGGACTTTTTCCTTCTTCTGAGATAGGAGGTCCGGGGCATGGCCCAGCGGGACCGGGAGTGCCGCTGACAGGGAGAGCAGCAGTGGGAACCATGGCTGTCAGGGCCATCTGGGGTAATTAGTATCAGTGGTGCCTCCTTGCGCTGGACCTTGAAGAGGGTCTTGGTGACTGGGAGGGGGGTGAAAGGCATAGAGGAGGCCTTACGTCCATGGGATCAGGAAGGCGCCTGCCGACTCTCTTGCCGGGTGCAGCTGCCACGAGCAAAGGCGGGGCAGCTGTGCATTGTCTGGGGTTGCAAACAGGTCCATCACGGGCATCCCCCAGAAGCGGAAGAGCCGTGAGACAACTCTGGGGTTTAGGCACCACTCGTGCGGTTGGAGCACTCTGCCCAGTCTGTCCTTCAGGATGTTATCCTGGCCCGGGAGGTAAACTGCTCATAGGAGCATGTTGTTGCAAGCTGCAAAGGAAAGGAGGCCACTGCCTCCTGGCAGAGGGGGTACAACTCTGTGCCTCCCTACTTGTTGATATAGAACATGGTGATCTGGTTGTCCATCTGTACCAGCACTGGCTGGTGCCGCAGGCGGTGGCAGAACACCCATAGGACCAGGAAAATCGCTCTGAGTTCCAGAATATTGATCTTCAGCAGGGATTCTGCCTAGGACCCGCTGCCTTGTGTGCATCAGTCCTCACAATATTCCCCTCTAACCGAGGAGGGAGGCGTCCATGGTCAGCACCCTCTGTGGTGTGGCATCCCGGCTTGAAGGTGGCGAGGAAGCTGCCACCAGTCGAGGGACTCCACCAGCTGGCAGGTCACCTCAATCCTGTCCTGCAGTCTGCCCATGGCTTACGTCCACTGAGAGCAGAGGCACCACTGAGCTGTCTACATATGTAAGTAGGCTAAGAGGGTCACATAGACCGTGGAGGCCATGTGGCCTAGAAGGCCGGCTGGCACCAAGCGATGGAGCTGTACCTTCGCCACTAGTTCCCTGAGGCGATCTGTTCTTTCCTTTGGAAGAAAGACATCCTGCAGGCCAAAGCCTAAATGAGCACCTATGAATCCCAGACTCTGGGCTGGAGTGAGATGAGATTTGGAGTAGTTGATGATAAACCCCAGGTGCTGCAGCAGGATTGTGCGTCCTGTGGCCTGATAAGCCAGTCGTCCAGGTATAGGACACAGACACAGGTGGGCAGCGACCACTGCTAGGCACTCTGTGAAGACACTTGGCGAGGAGTCCAGGCCCTGTATTGGTAGTGCCCTCCTCTTATCAGGAACCTTAGGTACTGCCTGTGGGTGAGGTGAATTAGGATGTGCGTAAAAGCATCCTTTAGGTCCAAGGAGCAAAGACAGTCTCCCTGGCAGAGGTAGGGCAGTAGTGTTCCAAGGGAGAGCATCCTGAACTTCTCCCTCACCAGGAATTTGTTTAAATTTCGCAGGTCTAGGATGGGTCTGAAATCCCCAGTCCTCTTTGGGATGAGGAAGTATCTTGAGCTGAAGCCTTTGCCCCACAGGTGTCCAGGAACAGGTTCTACTGCTTTGTTCCCGAGAAGACCTTTGAGCTGTGCGAGCAGTAGGGTCTGGTGAAGGAGAGGTCATACTAGCTCTCCGGGAAAGAACCGGGGTAAAATTTGTTGCAGGTGTAGGATATATCCTTCCCTGACCACTTGCAGCACCCAAAGATCCAAGGTGATTAAGGCCCATCTGTGGGCGAAGAGTGCCAGGCCCCCCCCCTGTGGGCTGGTGAAGATCTCCTGAGGGAAGGGAGACCATACCCTGGGAGTCAAAAGTTCCCCTCAGACTGGGTGAGAGCTGGAGCCTGGGGCTTAGGTGAAGACACCGGTCATATTTTTTAAACCCACCGGGAGACATACTGGGAGACACCCGGACGGTGTCAATGACCCCCAGGTGAAAAAAAGGTGCGAATGCCAGTGCAGGGAGGCCATGACAAAAAGGAACCGAGAACGGTGCCAAAGAAGCACCGACTTGAGGCGGGAAGAGGAACCGGTACGCCTACCGGAAAACTAAGTTGTAAGAGCAACTTTTTTTAGGGATTTTTCCAGGGGAACAGGACATACGTCCGTTGGGCTCCACTGAAAAAAGGATCCAAGCAAGATGGCACCCTTGGGCGGGAAGGGGACCACACATGCATGGTGACATCTCCCAAAAGCTTTCTTTGAAAGCTGGGAGATGCTTCTGCATGGGATCTGTTGGCACAGACATCACCCATATGTGAGGACCGACTTCCTGCTTGTTCCTGGAGAAAAGTGAAATTAGACTTACCTGCTAATTGTTGTTCCTTGAGGAACTCCAGTCCAGTCCCGACCTCTGGGTAGTGCACCTTTTCCAGCAGCTTGGAACTAAGCTTGTCATCCTTTTGATGACCACAGTACAAATACAGCTGGCACCGCCTAACAGTCTCCAGTACCCTATTGACAATGCAGTCTTACAGGAGCAACAAATAAGTAGCTAATCAAACAAACAGTTCTGTCCTTACATAAATAACTGCCCCCCCAAAGGAGGAGCCCTTTTTTCCTCCGCCCCCCCAGGAGAGGAGACCTACCTGAAGAAATCCCAGGCTGAAGGCACTGAGCTCAAAGCGAAGACCGACAGCTCTCATGGTCCACCCCTAGATGCCGCAAGCCACCAGCACTCCAATTCCTGGGCACCTGCACATCAGAAACATCAAAAAGGTAAACTGTGCCAAAGGCCAAACTCAGAACCTGGGTGGGATCCGGGACTGGACTTGAGTTCCTTAAGGAATAACAATTATCAGGTAAGTCTAATTTCACTTTCCTATCGTCCCTCCAGTCCAGTCTCGACCTCTGGGATGTAACAGCGTAGTTAACGGGAGGGGCCTGCCACCCTAGCCTGAAGTACTGCTGAACCAAAACAGGCATCCTGCGCCACCTGAAGATCCAGGCGATAATGCCTAGCAAACATATGAAGCGAAGACCAGGTTGCCACCTTACAAATTGCTATAGGTGGCATCAGGCTATACTCGGCCCACAAGGTTGCCTGAGCCCTTGTAGAATGCGCTCGTAAACCCAAAGAACTTGGCGACCTTTCAAGATGAGGACTTGGCCGCCGCCTCACCTCTATGTGGACCCCCAAACAGAACAAACAGGCGATCTGACTTACGGAAGGCTGCCATCTTCTTCAAGTAACACTTGAGGACCCTTCGAACATCTAACAAGCGCAGCCATGGGTTGTCAACGCCCACTAACGAACTGTCCAGGACCGGGAGGGACACAGATTGATTCACATGAAAAGCTGACACTACCTTGGGCAGGAACAAAGGAACTGGCTTGCAGGACTACCTTCTCCTTTGAGAACATGAGGAACGACTCCTAGCATGATAAGGCCTGAAGTTCCGAAATTCTCCATGCAGAGCAAATAGCAACCAGAAATACCATCTTAAGGGTCAAAGCCTTCAGCAAAGTCTGGCTCAAAGACTCAAATGGCTCCCTGGTCAGTGCTGCTAAAACCAGGTTAAGATCCCATGAAGGGATCACCGCCCTCCATGGCAAACGAAGCCGAGCCACCGCCTTCAGGAAAACGCACTACATCCGGATACGTTCCCAGCGGAACCTTCTGAACCCTACCCTGGTAATAGGCAATTGCCACCACAAGGAGCTAGCCACTAGCTCCTTGCAGGCCAGTTTTGGTAAAAATGCTAGGATGTCTGGGATGGAGGCAATTGTAGGCTGTGTCTGCCTATCTTTGCACCAAGCCTCAAAGATGCACCATATTCCGACATAAGTCAAAATAGTAGATCTTCTTCTCGCTTTCAACAGGGTTGCGATCACCGGGGCGGAGTAACCCTTCTTTCCCAAATGCGCCCCTTCTAGAGCTAGGCCGTAAGCAAGAACCGATCCACCTGGGGCATGCACACTGGCCCCTGCACCAGGAGATCCTCCCGAGCTGGGAGGCACCACGGCCAGTCCGCCAGGAGCCGTATCAGGTCGGCATACTATGGGCACTGCGGCCAGTCTGGGGCAATCAGGCTGACTCATCCCCTGTGCGACCCGGCCTATGAGGACCCACAGAGGGAAGTGTGCCACTATCCATCCAATCCTAAAAGGAACAAAAACTTGACCCCACCTCCCCTACCTCCTACAGGCCCATCTCTAGTATCCCCTTCCTTGCAAAGATAACTGAGAAACTAGTCCAAACTCAACTCCAGAATTACATTGATGAACACTCTCCCCTTGATTTATTCCAGCACGGTTTCAAAAAGAATCATGGAGTAGAAACCCTCCTTACCTCACTACTAGATTCCTTGTACCTTCACACCCAGAATCCTACCCAAGGATGCCTACTCATATTCCTTGACTTATCCTCTGCTTTCGACTCCCTTCCCCACCATCAACTCCTAAACAGACTCCATGAAATAGGACTGAGAGGCACAACCCTAACCTGGTTCCTCTCCTACTTAGATAATAGAACACAACAGGTCCGTATTGGAAATGATACCTCCCTTCCATTTACCCTAAAACAAACTAGATCCTTGGGGGATCCCCTATCTGCACTGCTATTTAACATCTTCCTTCAACCTGTCTGCAAAATTTTCTAAAGCTATGGAATTCAGTACCAATTATACGCAGACGACACCATGTGCTTCACCCCATTCAACCTTACAAACCTTAATTTCACTAAGCTAAGCGAATGCCTCACTAGCCTAAAATCTTGGCTCTCCCAGCACAACCTCCTAATTAATCAATCCAAAACTGAGGTTCTTCAAGTATTTTCCAACTCTTCATATGCCCCACCTCCAACCTTTACTATTGGCGATCTCTCACTCACCATAAAAAACCAAGTGAAATATCTTGGTATTATCCTTGACCAGAACCTCTCCTTCACTGATCAGATAGAGCTTCTAACACAATTTATGCAAAATTATGTACCCTTCGGAAACTCAAACCTCTCTTAAACCCCGACTCCTTTCGCACTGTCTGCCAGGCCCTTACAATCCCTTCTCTTGATTACTGTAACCTTATCTACCATGGCCTCCCCAAGAACAACACACAACCTCTCCAATTGGCCAAGAACACGATTGCTCGGCTCATAACCAACAACCCCAGACGATCTCACATCACGCCAGTCCTCCATGATCTCCACTGGCTCCCCATTCAATCCAGAGTTAAATTCAAAGTACTTACCCTCACACATAAAATCATCTCCAATGACTCAGCTCCATGCCTCTCCCCGCTCCTATCCTCCATCAACAATAAAAGAGCACGCCGCTCCACTACCAAAAACCTACTTACCATCCCAACAAATAAGAGATATAGCAAACAATCTACACGTAACCGGGCCTTCTCCCTCTATGCCCCATCCTTATGGAATGTCCTACCTCTTGAGTTATGAAACTGCTCTGACCACTCTGAGTTCAGAAAGATGCTGAAAACCCATCTCTTCCTGGAACATTTTTCCCTACCACCATAGTCCTCAGTCCTCTGTCTTCAATCCCTCACCTCTGCCCTCTCAAACTCAATCCTGCAGCCATGCTGTACCTGTATATACCTATGTAATTAGTTGATCGTTGTAAATAGTTTCACATTTATACCTCTGTATCATTGTTACATTGTTCCATGTAAACAGTTGAAATATACTGTCATGATACAAGTATGTTCTATGTAAACCGTCTTGATTTGCAGAAAGACGGTATATAAAAAATGTTAAATAAATTAAATAAATAAATATATAGCAGGCCCTCCACGGGGAGCGGTTGCACTAGAGCATCAAGCCCTTTGGACATCCTTTCCCGTCTTCTGCCAAAGAAACAGCACGCTTTGGCAGTTGCGAACGTCGCCATCAGATCCATGACTGGTACACCCCCATCTGCACACCACCTGAGAGAAGACCTCTTGATTGAGCAACCACTCCTCTGGGTCCACCTGTACCCAGCTGAGGTAATCCGCCGTCCCATTGTCGAACCCGGCAACATGTGCCGCTGACAGCACCTGGAGTCGACCTTCAGCCCAGCTGAACAGCAGTTCTGCCTCTTATTCCAGGGACGTGCTTCCCGTGCCTCCCTGACGGTTGATGTAGGCCACCATGGCTGCGTTGTCCAAGAGGACCCTGACCGTTTTCCCTTGCAGCCAAGGCTTGAAGCTGCGCAGCACCAGAGCTGCCATTCTCAATCCAGCCGGTTGATTGACCAGCCGGCTTCCAGCATGCTCCAGCGCTCCTGCACAAAGGTTCGCTCCCCAGCCCGACAGGCTGACATCGGTCATCAGCAGAACCCACTAAGGTGGCTCAAGGGGCATCCCGCTTCCAGGTTCTCCGGGCAAAAGCTACCAACCTAGAGAAGCACATGGAGTCGACACAATCCTTACAACCCTATTCAATGATCTGGTCACAGGAATAAACAGCATCCAACAAGGATTTGTCCTCATCTTTCTAGACATCTCCGCCGCCTTCGACTCTGTGAATCACGATATACTTCTGCAACGCCTGATAGAAAAGGGGATTCGAAGCACAGCACTGGAATGGTGTAAATCCTACCTTTCCAATAGGTGGCAACAAGTCAAGACAGACCAGGAATCCTCGGAACCATTCCTACAATCTCAAGGTGTACCGCAAGGATCTTCCTTATCGGCACTAATGTTCAATATATATATGCAGCCGATATGTGAATTGATCCGATCCTTCAACGTACAATGCCTGGCATACGCTGATTCAAACAAAAAAATCGTGATAGATCTCTTACCCAAGTGAATCAAACAATATCAAAAAAACTCACCAATTCACTCACTAGTAACTCAATCAAAAAATACTTATGTAGCTTCTAGTCACCGGTCTCAGATAAACGATTTAGCTCTGACACTTATACATGGGCAATAAGCTTATCCCATCGAGTGTCCGTTTACATCAATGACCATGGACTAGTGTGGCTCTAATTTTTCAATTTTCTTTAAATATTGTGTTTTTTTATATTTCCTTAAAAATAAATAAACACCATTCAAACTTATCTCAATATGGAATGGCGTTTGAACAAGACCCCTTTGTAATTGCATACAGGGAGACCCCGACGCCTCAATCTTCTAAGCGCTACAGCGTTTCTCCTTCTGGGTTTGTCAAGGGGAGGAATGCAATGCGTCATTCAGGGACCTTTAAATTGCTCATCTTGCAGTATCTTCGAATATTAGCTGAAACAATATAATAATAATAGCCACAGCGTTACTTTGTTAAAACTCTCTAACATAAAAATTCAACTCTTCATAACAAATCACTATTTTTCATGATGTTATTTACCTAGAAGAATTTCTCAGGTATAAGCTTTCTCTCTGATGCAACCGCCAAAATGATTCTCTTTTTCAAAAAGGACGCTACACATGCGCAATGAAAAGAATTAAATACTGACGGGGGATTTGAACTTGGGAACCCTCATTTGCATGCTAGCCAATCAACGCTGACATTGAGACCATTCGGCTTGACTGTTCCAAGTCGATGAATCCACCACTGTTCTCGATAAAGAAGTTGTTGGTCCTGTGATCTCCCTTGTGAGCCTTGCAATACTGCTTCAATGCACCAACATTGTAGAACTTCAAAACCATGCCCTAAATCCAAACAATGTTGTACAATTGGAGCCTCCAAACGTCGGCATCGCAATCTACTTTGATGTTCTTTCAGACGGATTTTTAAAGCTCGAGTCGTTTTGCCTACATATAAGAAGGAACAGGGGCACCGAATCACATAAACAACTGATTTAGAGTCACAGTCTGTGAAAAATCGCAAACGATACATGATGCCTCGATGAATGAATTCAGATGTCTCGTGCATAATGTCACAAACACTGCAGTGGCCGCATTTAGAATGCTTTCCCGCTTTAACACTTGTAGGTGCCCAATCTAATGGTCTTAAAACAGTAGGAGACAGATATTCCTTGAGACTTCTGTTTCTCTTCCACACGCAGCGTACAGCTTTATCCTGTAATCCCGGTACCACTTCCAAAACCGTCTTATGTTTCTTTAAGATTTTTTGAATTGTTGAACTGAATGATGAATACTTGGTGACTAGATTTATCTTCTGATCATTCTCTTCTATGTTACAACGATCTTTCGAATCCAACAAAAGATCCCTGTTGTTATACAAGGCTCGGTTATAAGCTTGACGAACCACACGTGATGGGTATCCCCGATTCAAAAAACTCTGCTTGAGGTATTTAGAAGCTAGTTTATATTCAGCTGTTGTAGAGCAGTTTCTGCGATAACGCAAGAACTGCGAAATTGGAAGACTATCCTTTAGACCAGGAGGATGGGCACTCATATAGTGCAAAAAAGTGTTCTTTTGTGTAGACTTGCGAAACACTGTAGTTTGCCACTCATTAGAAGCATGAACAATCCGCACATCTAAATATGTAATTTGCATGTTGTGGCTTTCAAAAGTGAATTTAATATTTACATCACAAGTGTTCAGCCAATTTACAAAAAGGGGGATGTCAGCCTGAGTCCCCTGCCACAGCATGAAAATGTCATCAATATATCGATGCCACGAGCAAATATTCGCCTCAAAAGGAGAAGAAGGAACCAAAAAACGTTTCTCAAAAACGCTCATATAGAAGTTGGCGATGGAGGGAGCAACCGTAGCCCCCATCGCCACTCCTGCCGTCTGGTGATAAATACTCTTCTCAAATACAAAAAAATTCTCAAACAAGGTAAGTGCTGAAATTTGCTGTAAAAAGTGGCTATGTTCATGGGACAAGTCGCCGCGATCTGCCAATACCTCTTGAACTATCTCATACGCCGAGCCTTGAGGTATGCTCGTGTAGAGAGACTGGACGTCTAGCGTAACCAAAACTATATTCTGCTGTGATGCCAGAAAATTAAGATTCTGTAAAATGTTTAAAAAATGAGTCGTGTCTCTTATGAAGGAAGGTATATTTTTCAAAAGTGGTCTTAAAAAAAGAGTCTAAATAAATGGACAACGGTTCCAATAAAGTACCTCGTGTGGATACTATGGGTCTGCCCGGTGGTTGATGTAAATTCTTGTGTATTTTTGGGACCGTATAGAATGTAGCTAACTGTGGTGACTTGACCAGCAAGAACTTAGATTCCTTTATCGAGATGACCTTATTATGCAAAGCTTCCTTCACTAGCTCTGATATTACATGCTGTAGCAGAGGCGTTGGATCAACCTCCAATAATTCATATGTAGTACGGTCCTGCAATTGAGCTAATGCTTCTTGAAGATAATAGTCACGATCTAAAACCACCAGAGCACCCCCCTTGTCCGCTCTTTTAATGACAAGATCAGTTCGAGTTTGTAAAGAATGCAACGTTGCCATTTGTTCCTTCGTGAGATTGTATCTATTATGAGGACGCTTTTTAACTATTGTGGTCATTTCCTTCAGGACCAACTCTTTAAAAACTTGTATACCTGGGTGAAGTGGTGTAGACAGCATCCATTGTGATTTCAAAGGCAACCTTACACGTTCAGGTGTTGGTTTAACTGGCTGTATAGATTCTGTCATTGATTGAATGTTCGTCGTAGTAGACAATGCAGTCGAGTCAAAAAATTTTTTAGATGTAATTTTCTAATGAACTCCATGAAATCCACTTGAAATTGAAAAAAATCAAACGTCATTCGGGGAACAAAAGATGTTTTTTGGTATACGCTGATGACATCCTCATATACATGCCGTTCAAAATTGACCAGCCAGTGTTTTCCCCAATAATCAATTGTTTCAGAGCAGTAGCTGAATGGCTGCTGTCACAAAACTTACGAATCAATCATAGCAAAACTGATGTTCTTTTTGTGACAAGGAACCGTAAGTTCGTACCTCCTCCATCAATACTGGTCAACAACATAGAATTGACGTCCAAACCCACAATCCGATATCTCGGCATCACTTTGGATCAACACCTGGATATGACAACGCATGCGAAGAATGTGACAAAGTCTATATATCATAAGATCAGAACACTACGCCACCTCCGCCCCCTACTTGATTACACTGACTACCGATCAACCTTCCAGGCATTAGTCCTCCCACATCTAGATTTTGCTATCATTCTCCTCCACGGGATCTCTCAATCAACTTTAAATCCGCTTCGTCTGGCTATGAATACAGCTGCAAGGGTCCTCTCTGGGTCTCCAAGATCTGCTCACATAACGCCTATCATGAAAGACCTACACTGGCTACCTCTACAAGCCCGACTCCACTATAAGTCTCTAATCCTGACCTTCAAAGCCATGAATAATTACCCACCCACACCAATCAGCAACCTAATTCACAGCACCTTCGAAAATAGAAACAGGAGATCTACTGCTACGAACACCTTAATAGTTCCTAAGATGATGACATCATGTACTAAAGCTACGTCAAACAGAGCTTTCTCAATATTCGCCCCTCTAAACTGGAATACACTTCCACATGAAATCCGTGGCATCAAGAGCCTAATACAATTCCGAAAAGCCGTGAAACACCATTTGTTCACAAAATGTTACCCAGAAGTTATCCTGGACACTCACACATCTACCAAGATTCCCACATACCCCAGATGCCTTAGCACTCTAATACAACCAGAAAATGGTCAGGCTACACGATAGCCCACTAGACAAACAAGATAACCACTTAACTGCTCCACCCATATGAATCACGCACAATATCCAATCGAGTTTAGAATCTATGCTGGGTCCGCTGCTTTTTGACATATTCATAAATGACCTGGAAAGTGGAATAACGAGTGAGGTTATCAAATTTGCAGATGACACAAAACTATTTAAAGTTGTTAAAACCCAAGAGGATTGTGGAAAATTGCAAGAGGATCTTGATAAATTGGAAGACCGGGCATCAAAATGGCAGATGAAATTTAATGTGGACAAGTGCAAGGTTATGCACCTAGGGAAGAACAACCCAAACTATGGTTACACGATGCAAGGTTCCACATTAGGAACCACCACCCAGGAAAAAGATTTAGGCGTCATTGTGGATACCATGTTAAAACCCTCGGCCCAGTGTGCAGCGGCGGCCAAGAGAGCAAATAGAATGCTAGGTATGATAAGGAAAGGAATGGAAAATAAAACAAAAGATATTATAATGCCTCTATATCGTTCCATGGTGAGACCGCACCTTGAATATTGTGTGCAATTCTGGTCACCGTATCTTAAAAAGGATATAGAGTTATTAGAAAAGGTTCAGAGAAGAGCCACCAAAATGGTAAAGGGGATGGAAGGATACTCCTATGAAGAAAGGCTAAAAAGGTTAGGGCTCTTTAACCTGGAAAAGAGACTGCTGAGGGGAGATATGATAGAAGTCTATAAATTAATGAGCGGAGTGGAACGGGTAAACGTAGATCGATTGTTTACCTTATCAGAATATAGAAAGACTAGGGGACATGCAATGAAGCTACAGGGTAAACTATTTAAGACTATAAAAGAAAATATTTTTTCACTCAACGTGTAATCAAACTCTGGAATTTGTTACCGGAGGATGTAGTAAAGGCTGTTAGTGTAGCTGGGTTTAAAAAAGGTTTGGACAAGTTCCTGGAGGAAAGGTCCATAAGCCATTATTAAGAAGGGACTCAGGATATCAATGCTTGAACCAATACAAGCATTGTGGAACCTGTGTCCCTTGGGGAAACTGCTAGGTACATATGACCTAGATTGGCCACTGTTGGAAACAGAATACTGGGCGTGATGGACCTTGGTATGACCCAGTATGGCATATCTTATGTTCTTATGAATATTGTATATAGTTAACATATATATATATATAGTATAAAGTTAACTGTACATAGTTTCCCCGGTTATCCCATGTATTATCCTCCCTGTTCTTTGTAAACTCAATGTTGCTTGTAGGCATTGCAGTATGTTTTGTTCATTGTACACCGCACTGATTTTAATAGCGCGGTATAGAAAATATGTTAAATAAATAAATAAAATAAATAGAGCCATATGGACCTCATGCAGACAGGGGAGTTTTGGGACAGAGGATGCATCTGGTGCGACCACTGATGGAGCAATGCCCTCTGCAGTGGACGCATGTGTCCCCTTGCCCACAGCACCACTCCTAGGCTGGCCATCATGGTTCCCAGGACCTGCAGATAATGCCAAGCCATCAGAAGCGGCCATCTCAGGAATCGCCGGACCAGAAGCCGCAGGCTCTGGACCCGATGCTCCAGCAAGAAGACTCTCCTTAGTTGGGTGTCGAAGCGCGCTCCTAAATACTCCGGTTCCTGTGATGGAACCAGGTGGCTCTTGGTTACGCTGACCACCCAGCCGAGGTTGTCTAGAAACTGCACCATCTCTGGACTTCGCCCCTATGAGCCAGTCGTCGAGGTACAGGTGCCCCAGCACCTCCTCTTTGGGGAGGGCCAATGCTACCACTACCATGATCTTGGTAAAGGTGCACGGAGCCATTGCCAGACCGAATGGTAAGGCCCAAAACTGGAAGTGTCCCATCGGTACCGCAAACCTGAGGAACCGCTGGTGCTCTGGCTGGATGGGGATGTGCAGATACACCTCCGTGAGGTCGAGAGACATCAAAAACTCCCCGCTTCTTATGGCAACGATTACCGACCACAAAGTTTCCATGTGGAAGTGGGGGACCTGGAGACAGTGGTTCACCCATTTGAGATCTAGAATCGGGCAGAAGGACCCATCCTTTTTGGGCACCACAAAGTAGATGGAGTATCGACCGCAGCTGTACTGATCTCGGGGGACAGGAACCACCACCCCAAGCTGGAGCAGCTGAGACAATCTGTCCCTTACCGCTTCTGCCTTGCTGTGTGCTTTGCAGGGGGACTGAACAAAAAGGTGTCTCACACCAGCCGTACCAGCTCGAGGGAATATCCCTTGCATATGACCTCTAGGACCCACTGTTCGGATGTGATCTAGGCCCAGACAGGGTAAACGTCTCGTAGCCGACCTCCCCAGGGCTGCACCACTGCCTGGGCCCCCCCCCCCCTCACTTCATTGGGGCTTCTTGAGGCCTGAGGATGAGAAGGCAGAAAATCCCCTGCCGGCTCCCCAAAATCTTTGGAACCCCTGTCCCCTGGAGATAAAAACTTTCCCCTTTAGAAGGAGCCAAGGCATGAGGAATGAAAACACCTAAAGTCCCAAGACTGGCCTCAAGACTCCGACGGGTTGCGGTTCAGTTTTGGTTTATCCTCGGGCAGCTGTCCACATCTGGACTCACCCAAGTCCTTAACCAACTTGTCTAAGTCCTCACCGAAAAGCAGCTTCCCCGGAAAGGGAGCTTGCTCAGACAAGACTTGGAGGAACTATCTGCTGTCCAATTCCGCAACCACAGGTAACGCTGGGCCGCCGCCACCACCAACACCATGCTTTTAGAGAGGCCACAAATAAGTTCATAATGAATGTCAGCGAGGTAAGCTCCAACCAATTCCAACTTGGCCACCTCCCCGGACTGATCTATCAGAAGATCCCCCGGCTGCTGGAGGTGCTGCGACCAGCGCAGACAGGTCCTAGCTACCCATGCCCCGCAGATGGCTGCCTGCAGGGATAGGGCATTGAAATTGAAGACCTGCTTTATCAAGGTGTCTAACTTCCTGTCTTGCCCGTCCTTTAGCACTGCACTCCCCTCCTCTGGGATGGTCTTTTTTGTGATGGCTGAGACCACCGCATCCACCGAGGAGACCAAAACAGCTCGTGATCCTGTTCCGGCAGGGGATAAAGGCGTGTCATAGTCGTCATGCCCTGAGACCAGCCTCCGGCAGGTCTCATTCCTCTTGGATCATCTGTCGAATTACCCTATGCATGGGAAAGGCCTTCTGCGACTTCCGCATCGCTTGGAGTAGAGGGTCATCCAGCAACTCGTTCTCCGTCGGAGGGCCAACCGAAACATTAAGGGCTCTGAGAAACTCCATGATAAGGGCACGCAATTCAAGCTCTTCCACCTCCAGTTCCAGTTCTGTATCCAGGTCCTCCCCTTCCGGTACTTCAAATACAGCTCTGGCCACTCTTCTGAGGGCCTGGCCCGCTTTGCTAGCACCACTCCAGCTCGCTCTCTTCTATGCTTGCTGCCCGCTTGTTCCCATGCTCCAGTGCCGTGGGATCACTGGCTGCCCCTTGCTGATGCAAGCAAAAGGCTTGATACAGCAAGAGGACAAACTCCGGCAAGAGCATCCCCAAGGCTGCTCCCTCCTCCAGACCATGAGGCGCATAAGGACCAGGAGCTGCTATGGAGCAGGAG
Source organism: Ichthyophis bannanicus (assembly GCA_033557465.1). Classification (NCBI taxonomy): domain Eukaryota; kingdom Metazoa; phylum Chordata; class Amphibia; order Gymnophiona; family Ichthyophiidae; genus Ichthyophis; species Ichthyophis bannanicus. Next base: position 1,111,580,035 of record CM066033.1, on the reverse strand, counting down.
GCAGTTTCCGGTAGTGGAGGCAGAGACACACCCCAAGTCCTGAGCCTCTCCGGAGAGGGAAGGCACCATCTCCTGGCTGGACCTGTCTTGCAAGGCCTGCTCCACTGAGGTGGCTTCCAAGGCGCAGCTGCAGTAAACCCCAGCTTCAGACACAGCTCCCTGCCGGGTGCCACACACCAAGTACTGTGGGTGGGCCGGCATGGGTGCTATGACTCTTCCCTGCACCTCTGCCTGCACCATGAGGGCTACCCCCCTTGAGGGAGCCCACCAGAATAGCCCCTGACACAAAAAATTATAGCAGTGGGACTAAATTCCAGGGGAGAAAAAAAAGTTGAGAAAATCTTTGCCTTTAAACTCTTATTTATTTATTTTTAAACAAGTGTATAAAGAATGTGACTGAACTCAGCCCAGGAGGCCTCCCCCTAGCAAAAGGGTAAACCCTGGAGGGCTTAGCCAGGAAACTGCAAAATGGAGCGCTGGAGAAAGAAAGCAGAGCCTGCAGACGTTCCCGCGTAGCAGCAAGACTGCGGCCTGCCTGCATGAGGCCTAACTCCCGCAAAAAAAAAAAAACGCGATCGAGCTCCTTGACCCTTCCCAATGTCCCGGGCAGAGAGATCGCTGCTCCCTGAGGCCTTACCTCAGTCTGCATTGGTCCAAGGATTGTGTCTCCACTGCATAGCCGATGCTGGCCTTATCTCTACCCTCCTCGTGCTCAGCCTATTTGGTGGGCTGGCAACGAGGGGAGGGGAAGAGAGCCTAAGATCACTCTGTTCCTGCTCAGCACCCGGTAACTAGTTCGGGAGCCGCCAAAAGAAATCACATGCCACCGATAAGACCTCCAATACCTCCCGGGCCTCTGGGAGGGGGTGTTCCTCCTCGGGAAAAGCCTTCAAGAGCCAGGCAGAGCCACCGGTCCTTGTACCTTTTCTTTTGCCAAAAAAATTGAAACTAAAGAAAAATGAAATTGAAAAAATAATCCACTAATCTCTTCCTTATTTGCCTCTTCAGTAAGTCCCGATCCGGCTCACTAAGACCTCCGGTTGCTTGGAGACGGAGCATACTGGAGGCTGGTAGGCGGTGCCAGCTGTCTTTGTACTGTGGTCATCAAAAGGATGATATGCTCAGTCTCCAAGCTGCTGGAAGAGGTGCATTATCCAGAGGTCAGGACTGGACTGGAGGGACGATAAGGAACCATTATTAAAGTGGACTGGGAAATCCACTGCTTATCACTGGGATAAGCAGAATGGAATCTGTCTACCTTCTGGGAACCTGACTAAGTATTTCTGAATTGGACTGGCCAAAGTTGGAAACAGGATACCGCGCTCGATTAAACTTTGGTCTGATCCAGTATGGCATATCTTATGCTCTTATTCTCTTTGTTTCATCATCTTCATGAGCTGAACAACTATTTTTCTGCATTTAGCAGAAAGAGGTCAAGAAAATGAATACAGAGAGGTCTTATAAGATAAGACCTCTGTATAGGGCATTTATTATAGTTTGAGTCTAGCATTATTTGCTCATCCGCCATCTCCTGCAAAAAAAATTGAAACATATTTTGAAAAAAACATTTTATAATAGTACAATCTTCAGATAGCCTTATAATGTTCAACAAAATTACATTGGTTTTAAGATCTGTGGCTTATTCTATATTCCACTAGGGGCATAAAAATAAAAAAAAATGTTGATGGTCCTTTGTTTAGATCTAATTTTAATGATTCAAGTTGATTTCATTCCAATATATACTTAGTGGGCCTATAAGTTACTTAGCAAATTTTTTGATGCTATGCTGCTATCGTGTTGCTGCTATTGATTACAATTCATCTTATTTAATAGATTCAAGGTAGCACTATATCAATAAAGTACTAAATAATTCCATACCACCTTCATCTACACAGAGTAATGCCCCCAAATGTTATCATTTTCAAAGGCGCCATTTCATCGACACCAACACAATTACATATATACTATACCTTTGTTCAAGGTACAGATGTGGATGTACAAATTTCCCAGCAAATACGAAGTAGAAGGAACATACAAAACCACAATGGAAAACAGCACATTATCCCTCAAGACAATTTATCACTCTATGGAATTTCAGTATCTTGTCTCCTACCTTCTTTTGGCAAAATGGCTACCACGGTGGTATGCTCCACTATTGTATAGAGATTTTTGTCCACATAGTTATCAAGCTCTATGACTCTGTCTGCAGAGCACTGCTCCATCCCATGGTCACTCGTGATGATTATATTCAGTGTGTTCCACAGCCCTGCTTTTTTCAGTTCACTCACCAGGTAGCCTAGCTTCTCATCAATGTCTATAATCGCATTACGCATGAGAGGGTTATCTGGACCCAAAATATGACCCGCCTCATCAGGTTCTTCCCAGTACAGAAGGCCCAAATTTATAGGTTCTTCTAAGGTAAACCACTCAATCAGTTTGGCAACTCTATATTCAAATGAAACAGTCTCATTGTAAGGCAAATAGAAGGAGGGATAGACTCCGCTTATGTTCACATCTGATCCAGGCCACATAGCCGCACCACTTTTATATCCTTCATGCTGGTTAGTGATCCAAATTGGACTAGCTTCCTCCCAAAACTCTGGGTCATAGATGTCCAGCCTATCCATGGAAAACGTTTTGTTAAGCAATGGATCATAGATTTCATTGGCAACCACACCATGATTCTCTGCATACAGACCTGTCAACAGGCTATAATGATTGGGATAGGTTTTCGTGATAAATACATTAGTGACCTGTTTAACATAAATTCCATCTGCCATAATGCTGTGAAAATTGGGCGTCGGAAATTTATAGATGTAATCCCATCGAAAACCATCAAAAGAAACAAGCAAAACCTTGCGAGCATCTTGCTGAAGACAGAGTGTGCCTGTAAATGTCAGAGAGCACAATATGAGGAACCTTCTGCAGGGATCAGACACCATCATGGTTAATTTTCCACCCACGTATCTGCTCCAAACCTGCAGAACAGAAAAATAGAGAATGAGGAAATGGCTCCGTTTTAACTTCAGAAGTATGTCCTGACAGTAGAATATGATGAGGCCTGTGAAAATCACTGCCCTCATTTTCTACTTGGATCCGCAGTGGTTCACTGTGAATCAAACCACGAGTCACAGACATCTCTCCTTGGTGTTCTCACCCTAAGACGCTGGTAGACAATGAAAGCTCAGTTTCAGATCTTATGGAATATCACACTTAAAGATCACATGTACTTTCATACTGACCACTTTCCTAGGAGCACAATTTGAGTGGAATAAAGTTTTCATGTACTTTTATAAAAACATGCAATACATTCATACAGCGCACACAGAAATTTATGCCATCTTCAGAGCAAGTATAAATTTGTACATGGGCCTTTGTGCATTACAGGGGCTGGTTCTGGGTGTCTATTGTTTAAACGTACAAAAGCACCTATGTTGTCTTTATAAAATACCACTAATCCATATCACACATCTTCAGAATAACCTCACTGATGAAGGAAACACTTAATGACAAACAGTGTTCCCTTACCCTTTAAATAATATGCTGCTCTCTGGTGTCCTTTACACCTTATATAATATGTACAAAGAGGCATCGACAACGGACTACCAGTGACTTGACTTAGCCACAAATGCCATTCAGTAGTATTTTGGATTGCCTGATTGTTCTATGTGCATGCTCTGAAGATATATGCCGGCTTTCAGCAGTACAAGAGCGACTGCCAGCAGGATATCATGCCTTATCCGAGTCCGTTTTGTTGTGTTCTCCCTTCTTTTACAATTCTGGGTATCAGAACATTAGGGATGTGCCTTCTTTCCAAAATGTAAGCCGTATTCACTGCAAAACAGGAAATGATGTCAAGGTCATCATTTCCCGTTTGCCATCAATAGTGTGCCCTCTTTCGGAAAACAAACAGTGCGCTATTGAACAATAGGGTGCACTGTTCACGAATGTGCAAACAGAGTGCTCTATTGCTCAAACGTGCACTCCCTTGAGAAAAAGGGCATACTATTTAAAAATATGAACCAAAGAGGGAAAAAAAACAAAATGATACAAAAGAAAATTTTTGGGCCTGCAAATCCCTAGAATTTACAATTTCCTATCCTTAACCAGCACTCAGCTCTCTGCTACCACCATGATTTTTTCACAAGCTTATGACCCTCAACTTAAAAACAGCCCTAGGAAGAAGCCAAAATTATACTCTTATGGTGTTATCTAAATGGAATGGAGTAGCCGCCTAGAGGTTAGAGCAACTACCTAGTACCCAGAAGATCAATTCCAATGGGAACTCCTTGTGACCTAAATAGTTGACCTAAATTCTTGTTATCTAAATAATTTTTGTAGTTGTTGCTGCTGACTCCAGAGTAGTGCTTCCCTAATTTTTATCTAGTATAACTCCTTTTTATCTGAAAATCCACAGAAGCCAAGATAAGTACAATGAAACAGCAGACCTTTTCCTCTCCCCTCCATCTACTTTATCTTCCACCTCCTCCCAGGAAAGCAGTTTTGCTGGCAGCAACAGCAGTAGTCAGTCCAGAGCTTCTGAGTCAGTGCGTATGGAAAGGCACCAGCCTTCTACATGGGTTTCCAGTCTAATAGAAAGTCCACAAAGGAGGAGGAGGAAGTGGGATTTATAAAGCTTGCATGCTACGCTCTACATGCAGCTAGCAGATACCAGTCTGACTGGAGATCTGCAGAGAGGTGGGGCGAGAGGGAAAAACCCTGTTTCTGTGGCTCCATATGGGGTTATAACTCACAGTCTGGGAATCACTAATTCAGGGAGAGCTTCATCCTAAAGTAAATTCCAGTTTCTGCAGTACTTGATCTCTATATTAGAGAATATTGAAGAAAGCAGATAGAACATATTGTTAATGGCTACTACTACTAATCACTTCCATAGCACTACTTGACATAGGCAGTGCTATAATTTACAAATAAGAGACCATCCCTGCTCTGCAGAGCATACAATCTAATCATGACAAACACAGAGGACACCAGAAAAATTGGAAATTCATTTATTTAAAAAATGGTCAAAACAGCAAGGCTGAGAGAGGGGCAAAAAGCACTATACCACATGTAGCATGCGAAAAGACCAAGTCTATACGTGGTACGAAAAGAACAAAATCAACTGAGGTGATATGGGTCACTCCCACCAGGAGTAACTATCAGCCAAACCCAACACGGCCGTGTTTCGGCTATGCCTTCTTCAGGGGTTCTTTGGCTAAAAACAAACAAAATAAATGAATGATCACATAAAACATCTCATACACAAAAAAAACCATTTCATAAATAAAAATCAACTATAGATAAAAGTAAAACAATGTTAAAATGATATTAAAATGCGCAAATCCATGAACAAATATGAACCAATAAAAACAATGTATAAAATAATACATAATAAATAGATAAAACGATGAAACAATAAAGGTGAACAGATTTGTGCGGGTGCAATTAAACACCAATAAATAAATGATCAAACAAACTCAAAATTAATAATAAGATTAGGGTCAAAATTAAAACTGAAAATAAGGGATGTGACATGTGCAAGATGAATAAATAAAACCTTATTAACAAACCGTTAGTGGAAATCCCTCTGACTAGAGTCTTTCATGATATGTTAAAACTAAGGGAAGTAAAAAAAATCAAATGTTTAAATTTAGTACTGGAAACCAATTGCCCAAACTATTAAACTGTGAAAGGAGCAGAAGTGATTCAACAATCATGAATATGCCTGATCTCATCCTCCGTGGCTATTTAACAGTCCGTAGCTTAACTTGTATACGAGAGGGAGAAATTATGTTCCTTTAAGCTTTAAAGGAAAAAAGGGGACTGTTGTAGTGGTTGATATGGAAGGACAGACTAGATAGGCACAAAACACAAGGAAATCATTGGGAAAGATTTACTTGTTTTGTGCTCAGTAGCCCCAGTGTTCTCAGATAGCAAATGTTTATAAAAAGTAGGGAACACTAAAAAGTCATCTTTGACTGTACTATTCTGACTGCATTTTTGTGAAATTATTTTTCCACCGTATTAAATGGAAGCCAAAGCGGGTTGTGAAGTCCTCCAGAAACTATCACTAAGGCAAGTATGGAGGTGAGTAGCTGACTGGCTGTCAAGATCTCAGATGGGTGGCTGACGCTAGAGGTCACCATGACCTACGCAGCTATGAAAAGGAGCACATGAACTGCAACCTCTTCAGTACCTGGTCATATGCTCAAGGAATATGAGGCGGCAGCAGCAGCCCAGGACCCAGATGGGTTAAAATGACATCTGGTATCAACCACCAAAGTAGCTAGGAAAGGTAAGCAGATAACTGCAACTTCTCCAATCCACCAGGGAATTATGCACCAATACTTTTGCATGATTTTGAAATTTAATGCATTAAATAATGATATAGAATGTGTTTACAAATGAGGGTACTTTTTCAACAATTATGAGAATACATTCCTGGAATCAGATGCCTCAGTCTACTTACTGTATTGGTGAATATGTAGAGTGATTAATGTCTTGCATGGGGAAGTGTGTGTGATGAGTGTGGATTGTGAAGGACGCATTGCAGTAAGTTTGAGATATGGCCTTAATGACTGCTAGATGGGTTATGTTCGAGTACATGGAATGAATGGATAGAGTATTTGTGAGGGGTAAGCAACTGGTACATCTCAGTTGGTGGAGGGTTAGCATAGGGAACTCTGTGTGCCTGTCCATCGAGAAGTGGGAGTAGGTGGAATGTATGGGTGGAGGGGAGGCTGTTAGTGAGGTTTGTGGATGCTGGGTGTCCATAAGTGTTTAAGTTTGAGTTTGCGTATGCATGTTTTACAGTTTGTCAATGAGACAAAGCGGGTGGGTGTGCTCTTGTGACACAGTGCCTTTTTAAAACCCATCTGGGTATCAATGGTTTGGAAACCATTATGTTCGTCTTGTTCCTCCAATTAAGACAAAGAATCTGTCTCTTTCTAAAGGGCTCTGTCACTTTCAGGGAATGCCCGAGTGCTTTACAAGCAACAAGAAAACAGAGGCCCTGTCTTTCTCCATCATCTCCTAGCTTCTTAAATGCTGGTAACTCAGTGGTTTATGCGGAACCAAGGCACCACTTTATGGAGAAAGGCGAGGACAAGACTCAAGAAACCTTTTCGATAGACATCCTAAGGTAAGGGTTCCTGAAGGACAAACATCTGCAGTTCCAAAATTTGCGTATGACCGGCACAATCCACTGTGCCAACCATGCAGTTGCACAGGGCAGCACTCCAAAGTGGCAGGGGGGGGGGGGGGGGAAGTAACATGAAACCAAGCCCGACCACACATCCTGCACCAGCCCAGCAGTAGAAGGGGGGACTGCATAAATCTGAAACTCTGGCTTTTTAATTCAATTTTAAAGTTCCTTCCCCCTTTCTCTGGCCACAGCAACAAATAGGCTTCACTTTCAGTGAGCAACATTTTTCTTATGGCTGTCCTTGTACACTGGAAGTGAAGCATTTAGTAAGAGCTACATGCTGCTGCAACTCAGAATGGGGAAAAGAACTTGGAGGAAAAAAGGTGAGATTTGCAATCAGAGGCTGGCCTTGAAACAATGACTTTTGGGTTAGAAGGCTATTATTTTGCAGGAAGGGCTATGAAGGTTTCATTCCCCACTAGAGAAATCCTGTTCCCCTGGACAAAGAAGGTTACAAGACTAACATCCAAGGGCGATGCGGGGCCATGAGCAGAATTCAGTGTCTGACTATGACCTCCAGGTTAGGAACAAGCCGTAACTGGAGAATAGTGTCCTTTTAGCAGTAAGCACGTGCTCTGGTAGTGACGTCAGACACCGGGTTTAAATGGCTCCCTCGATCATTTTGAGTTTGAGTTTATGTTGGTGCGGCTAGCAACATGGTGTGAAGAAACCTGAAGCAGGGTACAAAAATATTGAAACCCGAAATGCAGGACTGTGTCGTTAGTTCACCTATGATGAAGCTTTGCTGCACCAGTTTTACAGCGAAGTTAAATTTGATAGATATGCTGTTATGTATTTTGCACAAAGGTTTTACTGCAAGTGATTAAAAGGACAAGATTCTCCAATTACAGCTTGTTCCTAACCTGAGTGTCATTATCTGACAAAAATATTTTGAGGGAGCTGTTACATATTTTGGGACCTGCCATCTTTATTTTTGTCATTTAGAACCCTTAGCAAACCCGCCGTATCATAACAGCACTACCAGGACTCGCAGAGCACCAAACCCTACCTATCAAAAGGCAACACTGCAAATATTAAACCAATACATCTCAGAGACCACCAATACATCTCCTACTTGGGAAAGAGAACAAGTGGGAATGTCCTAAAGAAATTACATGAACAGAATAGCGCAGCACAGTTACACATGTGAAGCACAGACAAGGGATCACAATTTAGAAATATGAGGATAATAATTAAACTGTGAACCCCAAAAGCCAAACTTGGAATGTGCAACACCACTGGAGACATAAAACTATAAAATTAATTTCCTCTTGTACTAAACAAAATGCAAAGACGTTAGCGATGCACATTTCCCAAAGTTGACATATAAGAGTTAATAAATTCTAAATAAAATTGTATTTTTCTACCTTCTGTCTGAGCATTATTTTTCAGTCACAATTGCCCCAGTCGCTTTCTTCTGCTTTCTTCATGTCTTCTGCTAACTCTCCATTGTCTGCTGCCCATTTGTCCTTTCTTCTCTCCTAGTTTTTTCTATTCTCGCTCTACATCTGCTCTAATATACCGATCTTTCCCCTTTTGTTCTTTCCTCCGTTTCTTTTTTATTCCCCTTTCATCCTCTCAAATTTCACCCCTCTATTCTCAGTCCCCACTTACTCTCCCAATACCTAGCCAATCACAGATTTTTCTTCCCTTCCACACAAAATATCTGTCCCCCTCTCCATCCTCACTCCCACGGCTTCTTTTTTTCTCCCGCCAGTCCCCATCCCCTTCTAGCTCTCCCCCAGTATCCGTTCCCTTCTAGTTGCAGACCCTCCCAGCATCCACTCCCTTCCAGTCCCATTCTCCCATCCCTCCGCATCAGCCCATTTCCAATCCTAGCCCCAAGTCTTCTTCCAGGGCCAGCAGCTCTGTCCTCCCCTCCTCCCCCCCCAATCAGCCTATTTCAAGCCCTAGCCTCCACTCTCTTTCCAGGGCCAGCAGCTCTCTCATCCCCCCCATATGACCCCACACAAGAAGAGCCCTGCACCTGCCTGACCAGTTTCAGAGGGAGACAGGGAGGCCCGAAGCCCAGCACTCCAGTTCACCTCTGTATAACCACGGGAGTGAAGAGCAGCGTTTTCCTTCACTCCCGCGGCTGTTACTGTAACTTGAAGCCTGCCGTGCACAGTGCCAGGAAGGTAAACAGAGGCTTGTCAGGAAATGCCCCCTTTAACCTCCCAGCACACAGCACACCAGTGGGCTGCAAGAGTGAAGGAAAAGCTACTCTTCATTCCCGTGGTTGTGCAGAGGTGAGCCAGGGCGTCAGGCTTCAGGCCTCCCCAGCTTCCTCTGAAACTCATCAGGCAGGCGTGGGGCTTCCCAAGGCACAGAGCCATGTGTGGGCAACATTCCTCCACAATGGTCGAGCTGGACCTACTAATATCTTGCCCATGCACAAACTGAAAAATCCACTGTCGGGCGTGTAAGGCCTTCCTATAGTAGTTTACACCTCAGAATAATTTCAACCAAAGACATGTGTGATTAAGACTGTAAAATGAAACCGACAATGCCATAACTTGAGTAGACAAGTAAAGCCAGCACGAGCTGTCTAGGTGTTTGTCTCCACCCATTATTAACTTACTGACTAAGGGGAGAAACATGAGAAACCAAGGCAAATCCGTACTTGTAACCCTCAACAGGGCCCTAAAAGTCCTTTTACTCAAGTGTGTGAAAAAGTCACAGTTAATGCAAGACAACCACAAACATAAAATATACCATACTAGGTCAAGTTCACAGATCCATCGAGCCCAGTATCCAGTTTCCAAAAGTGGCCAATCCAGGTCACATATCTGCCAGATTCCCAAAATGGTAGATTTCCATGCTGTTTATCCCAGGGATAAGCAGTGGATTTCCCCAGTCCACTTTAATAATGATTAATGGACTTTTCCTCCAGAAACTTGTTCAAACCTTTTTTAAACCCAGCTACACTAACTGCTTTTACTATATCCTCTAAAATAAAAAAATATTTTCTCTGATTAGTCTTTTTTTTCCCTTTATTTTTCTGCTGAATATAACTAAAAAGTACAAACCAGATAAAATATTGACATAGCAAATATTTTCATATCAAACATTCGAACACTAAACCAACGTGTTCCTTAAGTACATTTATCATGATTATCCTGAATGGGGTATATGCACAGAAACCCCAAAGGCACATTCAAGAAGAAAAATTACACACATCAGGAGGGAAAGGGAACCGCTGAGGAAAGGAATGAGAGGCGTACGAGAGGAGGAAGGGAAGAGGAAAAGGGAAGGGGGAGAGAGACAGCCAAAAAGAAAACCACAAGGAGAAAGCCGGGGGGGGGGGGGGGGGAGAGAAAGGCAAGGCCAAGAACCCCCAGTGCTATGGGAGAGATGACTAAACCCGCCCCTAATAAAATATACCACTCTACATGCCGTTAGTCCCCATCTAATGAAACCAAAGAGGATCGGACCCTGTGGGGGAAGATCTGGGTGGTTGTCAGACAGGCCAATTGGGTCTCATGAGGGGGAAAATGTCAACCATGCACCACCTGCTCCCAAGGTGTCCCTCACCACCGGGTGCCCCTGCGCCAGTTCTCTTCTCCCCAATGTCCTTAGAAAGGAGGCCGCCTCCACAGGAAAAAACACACCTGTTCACCCTCCAAGGTTATCCAATGCTGGACAGGGTTAGTTGACCATCAACAAAAGACGGCCCTCACCTGTGTCGCCCAGTAATACCATTTAAAGTGTGGAAGGACCAGACCACCATTCCCCCACGAGGACTCATCGGAACACTAAGTTTAACCCTTGCCCTCTTACTGTTCCACATGAATTGACAAATCGTCTTATGCAGATGCCTAAAGAAGGCATCCGGGACCATACAGGGTATTATCATAATTTATTTTATTTATTTATTTATTTTATTTAACTGCATTTATATCCCGCTTTTCACCGGGTCAAAGCGGTGTAACATGTAACATAGGGAGGGGTAATTTCTTTTAGGGTGGGGCCATCGCCAGGGTCAACCATTAATCATTATGGGTGAACAAAGACAAGTTTTACTACTGCTGAAAACTACGTGTGGGTTCATGGTGGTGTTTCTGTTGAGAGATGTTCCCGGAATAGGATTGTCTTTAGCTGTTTCTTAAATGATGTGATGTCGTTGTTCTTGATGTGGTTCGGTAGAGAGTTCCAGAGGGATGGAGCATAGAGTTCAAATGCTCTGTTGCAGGTCCGTTGTGTAGATTTGGTTCTTTTGTGGGGGACAACGATAGAGTTATTGGAGGAATGTCTGGTTGATCTGTTGTGGGATGGTCGAGGCAGTAAGGAGTGTAGTGAGGTGTTCCGTGCTTGGTGGATAGTTTTGTGGATGAGTAGGATGGCTTTGTACTTGATTCTTGCCTGCAGTGGCAGGAGGTGAAGGTCTCTTAGGATTGGGGTGATGTGCTCCTGTTTTTTTGCATTTTGAATAATCCTTGCTGTGGTGTTTAAAGCAGTACGGAGGGAGTTGGTGTGCGAGGCAGGAAGTCCATGGTAGATTATGTTGCAGAAATCCAGATGGGTTAGTGTCACAGCTTGCATCACTGTCCTAAATTCGTTAGGTTCTAGTAGGTGCCTGAGTCGTTGGATAGTTTTAGCTTTGTGGAATATCATACCGGCGGTTTTGTTGATTTGTTGTTTGAGGGTGAGAGCTTGATCAATGATGACGCCTAGATATCTTATTTGAGGCTGGACTTGTATTTGTGTGGTTCCCATGTTGAGGTGGGTGGGTGGTTTGAAGTCAGGTTCTTTTGTTACTATTAGGGCTTCGGTTTTCTTTATGTTGATGGATAGATTGTTCTCCTGTAGCCAGTTGGCCACGTCGTTGAAACAGGCTGATAGCTGTTCGTTTTTTGGGTTGGTGGTTGTAATTGGTGCATAGAGCATTATGTCGTCCGCGTAGATGTGGAAGTTGATGTTGTGGGTGCGTATGACTGAGCATAGTGGACGTAGGTATATGTTAAACAACATGGCTGATAGGGTGGATCCTTGGGGTACTCCTTGAAGTTGTTTGTAGGGGGGCGAGGTTGTGGATAGGGTGCGGATCTGTTGCTGTCTGTTAGTTAGGTAGGATCTGAACCATTGGAGTACAGTGTCCTTAATTCCGATTGATTGTAGTCTGTGTATGAGGGTTTCGTGTGAGATTGTGTCGAAGGCTGCTGATATGTCTAGGAAGATCAGGATGTACCCTGATTTTTTCTCTTGTGTTCCGATGATGAGTGTGTTCATTAGGATGGTCATGAGGGTCTCAACTCCATGTAGTGGTCGGAAGCCGTGTTGCTGTGGGTCAAGTATGTCGTTGGTGTCTAGATGATCTTGAAGCTGGTGTTGGACTATTTTTTCTATTATCTTGGTTGAGAGGGGGAGGCTTGCCACTGGTCTGTAGGAGGTGGGGTCTTTGGGGTCCAGGTTGTTCTTCTTTATGGTTGGTCGGATGATTGATGTTTTGAGGGCTTCTGGCATGTATCCTTGTTTAAAGGATTCATTTACGATGTGAGTTAGTGGGGTACTTAGGTCTTCCTTGGTTTTCTTTATCCATTCGGTAGGGCAGGGGTCCAGTGGGGAAGTGGTGGTGTTCAGGCAGGAGATGGTGGCGGATATTTCTTCCTTTGATGTGTCATTGAATGTAGTCCAGTTGGCGTTTATGATTGCTGGGTGTGTTTCTTGTGGTTGTAGCGCAGTGGTAAGGTTGTTGAGGTTGCTGAAATGTTTGTATTGTCGGGCCAGGAGATCCGAGGGGATATCTGGGGGTTGATCGGAAGTGGTTGGTATCTTTGTCAGTTTCTTGGCGATTTGGAAGAGTTCTCGGGGTTTGTTTGCAGCAGACGTGATGATTTTGGTGTGGTAGTTTTTCTTTGCATTGTCGGTTTCAGTGTGGTAGGCAGCAAGTTCATATAGGTATTGCTTCTTGTTTTTGTCTGTTTTGTTTTTTCTCCATTTTCTTTCTGTTCTTCTAAGATTTGTTTTCAGTTTCCGGAGGTCCGTGGTGAACCAGCGGGCCTTTGAGGAGATGGGCTTGTTGCTGGTCTTGTTTACAGTTGCTCTGGATGCTGAGGAGATTGTGGTGTTCCAGTTGTCCATGAGGTCATCAAGGTTATTTGAGGTTGTAAGTAGATTAGGTAGGGTCAGCGTCAGGAAGTCTTCTTTGTTGAATGCTTTGAATCTTCGTGTGTGTTGGGTGTGTCCTCTGTTTGTATTTGGTGGATATGCATGGGAGAGGTGGATGATGTAGGGGTCTGACCATGGGACTGGTGAGATTGTCGGACTACTGTTAGAGGTTGGACGCTTGGGAGTTCAGAATTATGAGGTCCAGTGTGTTTCCTTTTTCGTGTGTTGGTTCATTTATGATCTGCGATAGGTTCATTGCTGTCATGGCGTTAAGGAATGTTTCTGTTTGTGCGTCTTGAAGGGATGGGAGATTGAAGTCTCCTAGTATAATGGGTTCCTTTGATGGGTCGATGCTTTCGGAGATCAGGTGCAGTATCCTTGGTAAGTCAGAGTTTGCAGCGGGGTGGTGTTCGATAGACCAGGCATATTGTGAGGTTTTTGTTGGTGAGGGTGAGGATGTCTGCTTCGTCGGAGGTTTCAGAGGTGAGGGTGCGCAGGTGGAGGTAGTCCTTTGCGATGATGGCTACTCCTCCGCCTTTTGCGTGGGTTCGGGAAGCAGTGGTAAAAGTTGTATCCGGCTGGTGTCAGTTGGTTCGTTATTACTGTGTCCGTTTCTGTTAGCCAGGTTTCTGTTATGCATAGGATGTCGGTCTTCTCAGATATGATCAGGTTTTGGAGCATGTGATATTTGTTCCTGGTGGAGCGTGCATTCATGAGTGCGATGGAGAGGTGCAGGTGACTTATGTGATTGGTGCTTTTGGCTGGCGTGTGGTGGTGTGAGTCTGGTTGTTTGTGGTGTTGAAAATGCTTGTGGGTTGCAGTGCTGTGGGTCCTGTGTATGGGGGGTCAGTAGGTATGGTGAGGTGGGAGTACAATGTCCGTGCGGAAGGGGTTGTGTCTGTCAGTGTGACTGCGTGGAGAGGATTGCTGAGTGTGCTTGGGTGGGGGTGCAGTGTTAGTAGTGGGGTGAGAAGGTAGATGGGTGTTAGGAAGGGCGGCATGATGTGGACGAGTACCTGGGGTTTTGGAAGCGGTGTAGTCTCTTTCTTGTTGGTTTGTTGGAGTGCTTGAATGTCCGGTATTTGCCCCGTTGAGCTGTTCGCTGCGTTGAGTCTCCTCTATTTCCGGGATGGTTGTCTGGTGTCGAGCCTTGCCCGTTGTGGAGATTTTCTGGGCCACGGTAATGGCCACCGCCTAAGGGCCACGCCAAAGGGCCCTCTGGCGAGGCCCTCAGGCGCGGGCCCGCCAGGCGCGGGCGCGCCCGTAGGGACGCCGCGTTTTAAGCGTTCACCCGGCTCCTCTCCCACCGCCCGGATTGGGCGGGAGCAGCTCCCACTGTCCCGATTGGACAGGAGTGGAGTTTGGTGGCGATCGGGTGCTGGCGGTACTGCGGCTCCCTCGGGGTAGGGACGCCGCGTTTTAAGCGTTCACCCGGCTCCTCTCCCACCGCCCGGATTGGGCTGGCGCGGCTCCAACTGTCACGATTGGACAGGAGTGGAGTAGGGTGGAGATCGGGTGCTGGCGGAACTGCTGCTCCATCGGGGGTAGGGACGCCGCGTTTTAAGCGTTCACCCGGCTCCTCTCCCACCACCCGGATTGGGCGGGAGCAGCTCCCACTGTCCCGATTGGACAGGAGTGGAGTTTGGTGGCGATCGGGTGCTGGCGGTACTGCGGCTCCCTCGGGGTAGGGACGCCGCGTTTTAAGCGTTCACCCGGCTCCTCTCCCACCGCCCGGATTGGGCGGGAGCAGCTCCCACTGTCCCGATTGGACAGGAGTGGAGTTTGGTGGCGATCGGGTGCTGGCGGTACTGCGGCTCCCTCGGGGTAGGGACGCCGCGTTTTAAGCGTTCACCCGGCTCCTCTCCCACCGCCCGGATTGGGCGGGAGCAGCTCCCACTGTCCGATTGGACAGGAGTGGAGTTTGGTGGCGATCGGGTGCTGGCGGTACTGCGGCTCCTCGGGGTAGGGACGCCGCGTTTTAAGCGTTCACCCGGCTCCTCTCCCACCGCCCGGATTGGGCGGGAGCAGCTCCCACTGTCCCGATTGGACAGGAGTGGAGTTTGGTGGCGATCGGGTGCTGGCGGTCATTATGGAGCACAATAGATCCACCCTACAAACAAACTATTCAAACATATCCTGGGTTAACACCCCCCCCCCCTTGGCCTATACACTTAACCAACACATAAGTACATTATATTCACCCTCACTGCCTGCATGTAAATAGTTAATAGTTGTTTAACATATCTATTGTAGCCCATATAATCTTCCAAGTTCAATACCCTATTCTTTGTAAATGTTGGATTGCTGTGATGTTCTCTGTAAACCGCCCTGAATTAATGATAGGGTGGTATAGAAAACCTAATAGATAGATATAAAAATAAAAAAAATAAAACAGGAAAGGACATTCATCTTAATTACATGAATACTGTTAAGAAGGGAAGAGGGCAGAAAATGCCACCTCCGCAAATACTCTCGGACTTTAAGCAAGGTAGGGTAATACAATGGAAAAGGTTTATCAAGCCTGCGAGGGATCTGAACTCCTAGATGTGTCAAGGATTTCCCTTCCCACTGAAAAGGAAACCTCTCTCTCAACACCATCTGCAGCTCTTGACCAACACTGAAGGGGAGGATAACAGACTTCCCTGCATTAAGCATATAGCCCAGTGGTTCTCAATCCAGTCCTCTGGAACCTCCAGGCCAGTCAGGTTTTCAGGATATCCACAATGAATATGCATGAGATTTGCATGCACTGCTTCCAATGTATAGACTGGGTTGAGAACCACTGCTATAGCCAGAAACTGCCCCATACCAATCGATATGATTTAATTAGCGGAGAAGGGATGGTAAGGAAATACACAGTACTACCCTTTAACTTTCGAAAGGGAGACTATGATAAAATGAGGAAAAGAGTTAAGAAAAAACTAAAAGGAGCAGTTGCAAAAGTTAAAGACTTACATCAAGCTTGGGTGTTGTTGAAAAATACTATCTTAGAAGCCCAGACCAGCTGTATTCCATGCTTTAAGAAAAGTGGAAGGAAGTCCAAAAAACTGCCAGCATGGTTTAAAGTTGAGGTCAGAGAGGCTGTTGCTACCAAAAAAAGCATCATCTTTCAGGAAATGGAAAAAAAGAGCCAAATGATAAAAACTGGAAACAGCACAAGCACTGGCAACTTAAATGCAAGGCATTGATAAGGCAGGCAAAGGGAGAATTTGAGAAGAAGCTTGCTGCGGAAGCAAAAACATGAAATAAAGACTTTTTCAAGTACATTCGTAGCAAAAAACCTGTGAGAGAGTCAGTTGGTCCATTAGATGATAGAGGGGTTAAAGGGGCACTAAGAGGCGACAAGAGGATAGCGGAGAGACTGAATGAATTCTTTGCTTCGGTCTTTACTGAGGAAGATGTAGGGATGTTACCCATGACTGAAGTGGTATTTAAAGGTGTGGAAGAATTGAAGGAAATATCGATACATCGGGAAGATGTATTACAACTATTTGATAAAATGAAGAGTAGCAAATCACCTGGACCAGATGATATACATCCAAGGGTGTTGAACTGAAAGATGAGATTGCAGACCTGCTATTAGTAATCTCTGAACTATCATTGAAAACATCTGTAATACCTTAAGATTGGAGGATGGCGAACATAACGCCAATTTTTAAAAAGGGTTCCAGGGGTGATCCGGGAAACTACAGACCGATGAGTCTGACGTCAGTACCGGGAAAAATGGTAGAAGCCATCATAAAGAACAAAATTTCTGAACATGTAGATGGTCATGGCTTAATGGGAGACAGGCAACATGGCTTTAGACAAGGAAGATCTTGTCTTACTAATCTATTATGTTTTTTGAGGGTGTGAATAAACAGGTAGACAAAGGTGAGTCAGTTGCTATAGTGTATTTGGACTTTCAGAAAGCCTTTGACAAGGTCCCTCATCAGAGACTTTTGGCAAAACTAAAGAGTCATGGGATAGGAGGCAGTGTACTATTGTGGATCAGGAACTGGTTAAAAGATAGAAAACAGAGGGTAGGGCTAAATGGCCAATTTTCCCAATGGAGAAAGGTGAATAGTGGTGTACCCCAGAAATCTGTGCTGGGTCCGCTGCTTTTTCACATATTCATAAATGACTTGGAAAAAGGAATAATGATTGAGGTTATCAAATTTGCAGATGACATAAAACTATTTAAAGTTGTTAAAACCCATGAGGATTGTGGAAAATTGCAAGAGGATCTTGATAAATTGGAAGACTGGGTATCAAAATGGCAGATGAAATTTAATATGAACAAGTGCAAAGTTATGCACCTAGGGGAGAACAACCCAAACTATGGTTACATGATACAAGGTTCCACATTAGGAACCACCACCCAGGAAAAAGATTTAGGCGTCATTGTGGATAACATGTTAAAACCCTCCGTCCAGTGAGCTGCGCCGGCCAAGAGAGCAAATAGAATGCTAGGTATCATAAGGAAAGGAATGGAAAATAAAACAAAGGATATTATAATGCCTCTGTATCGTTCCATGGTGCGACCGCACCTTGAATATTGTGTGCAATTCTGGTCGCCGTATCTTAAAAAGGATATAGCGTCATTAGAAAAGGTTCAGAGAAGAGCCACCAAAATGGTAAAGGGGATGGAAGGATACCCCTATGAAGAAAGGCTAAAAAGGTGATGGCTCTTTAACCTGGAAAAGAGACGGCTGAGGGAAGATATAACAGAAATCTATAAATTAATGAACGGAGTGGAACGGGTAAACATAGATCGATTGTTTACATTATCAGAATATAGAAAGACTAAGGGGCATGCAATGAAGCTACCGGGTAAACTATTTCAGACTAATAAGAGAAAATATTTTTTCACTCAACGTGTAATCAAACTCTGGAATTTGTTACCCGAGGATGTAGTAAAGGCTGTTAGTGTAGCCGGGTTTAAAAAAGGTTTGGACAAGTTCCTGGAGGAAAGGTTCATAAACCATTATTAAAAAGGGACCCAGGATATCAATGCTTGACCCAAGCACTGTCTCTTTTGGGAATCTGCTCGGTACGTATGACCTACTGTAGATTGGCCACTGCTGGAAACAGGATACTGGGCTTGATGGACCTTGGTCTGACCCAGTATGGCATATATTATGTTCTTATTATATTCATGTTCAAATGCAGTAAGAGAGCACTCAGGATTTGATAAAAATAAGAGGATGTCATCCACATATGATGCTACCTTATGTTCAACCTCCCCTCCCCACTCGTACCCCTTCCACTATCCCATTCTCTCACAAAGCCTGGGCAAAAGGCTCAAAGGAGACTGAGACAAGCAGTGGGCACCCCTGTCTAGTGCCTTTACCCAAAGCAAAGAGAGGAGAAAGGACAGAATTAATACAGAGCCGAGTCATAGGAGCACTATAAAGAGCTCAGACTAGTCTCAAAAAACGTCAGACCGAACTGATGAGCTTCCAAAACATGCACCCTACCGAGCTGAACGCCTTTTTGGCATTTAAACGCTTCTCCGGCTCTAAGGCACACTGGTGTAAAATATCCACTACCCTCCTGACATTGTTGAAAGCGCTCTGGCCTTAATAAACCCGATTTGATCTTTAACCATCAAAGAAGGTATAAGCTGTTTCAACCACTGGGCCAAGAGTTGGGCAAGCAACTTCATGTCAGTGTTGAGAAGGGAAATTGGGTGATATGACCCCAAGACTACTGGATGCTTGCGAAACACATGAGCTTCCAGGAAAGAAGTGGGACAGTCCCTTCTTCTAGCACTCTATTAAGAACCTTACTAAGCAAAGGTAAGAGGACCCCACAAAACGTTATGGTAAAATTCATGTGGGAACCATCGGGATCTGTGGCTTTCCCATGTGGGAGGCCCTGTATCGTCTGCTGAAGCTCCAACCCCATGATGGGGCTATCCAAACACTCCCTCTGAGCTGCAGAGAGTTGTGTAACTGTCTTCTCGTCCAGGTAGTCTAGGATAGGACCAGACTGCCCTGTGCCTTCGGAAGAATACAGCACCTTATAAGACCGAATAAGAACTTGATCAATCCCTTCCCTATCATGGTAAATCTGGCCTTGCGGATCCTTCATCTGAAGGATGGTGGTCTGGCCCATCTCTTTTTCAAAAGAAGAGGCCAGCAACTTATAAATCTTACCCTCCTCTGTAGTATAAGTCTGTGCTGTCTTCTTGTACAGCACTTCCATTTCATCAGACAAAAGAGTATTCAGCTACCCCTCTTCATAGTCAATTGGCAGGAGAGATCCAAGGTCTGCCGCTGCATATGTTCCAATCCCAGATGTTGGACCTACCGCTCCAACTCCTGACGATGCTGTAAACACTCCCTCTTCTTCGTAGACCCCGCCTCAGACACCCCCAGAGCACAGCCTTCAAGGCATTCCAGGTGATAGGCACAGAGACCTCTCCTTTATATATTCCTTAATCAGCACCTCCACCACCTTGACCACACCCTCATCTCGCAACAGAGAGGTATTGAGCCTCCAAGGCTTGGACTCCCCCCCCCCCCCTCCTGCTTCGAGGGACCATGTCCCAGCCAAAGATGGACCGGGGCATGATCTATCCACACTTTACTCTGAATTAGACTCTAAGCTTAGCAGGGTAAAGTAAGGCTTGTGGGATATTATGAGAATACAGCCACCATTTCACTTCTCCAAAAGCTTGCCACCTTTTATCCAGCTCTGCGCTGTAATCCGGGAAGATCCACACTGTATAAGCTTTATAAGTAATGGCTCCCGCTTTCCCGGCCTGTCTGAGAATCCAGTCTCTAGTTCAGTATCTCAGCTAGAATTGGGCGGGAGTGCGCCCCTGGATTTGGCAGACCCCCAGGCAACCAATATGCTCGTTCCACCACAACCTGCTCTGAGAACACTGGGTCGGTAAACAAGTCTTTCAGAAGCTGTTCCACAAATTCCTCCATGCATCTTCCCGCTTGGGGACGCCCAATATGTGTATGTTAGAGTGCCGTGCTCCGTTCTCCAAATCAACCTTTGCAACCAATTTTCTAATAATCAAATTCTGAGCAGAAGAGTCCTTTTTCAGGGTCAATAAGTCATCCTTCATACCTGCTATTCTGAGCTCAGTCTTCTCATTGCGGCTGCCACTACTTGTAATTCAGTTCTAACTACTCTGAGCTAAGCCTTAATAGCTGCCAAAATCATCTTGGTCTCCGGCATTCCACTTCATGAAGGTGATCTGGCTCCCGATGCGTTCAGCAAATCAGAGACCTCATCTGCGCATGGTGACTCCGCAGCTGTGGCCTGCCCACTGCCAACTTGTGGTGTTAGGCACTCTGCCATAGTTTGCTGCCAGGTGTTCTTCACAGGCTTCACCGTCTCTCCTGCTAACTTCAGAGGCTGCCGCTGTTCTAGTTTACCATATCTCAAGTAAGAGTCGAGGCACCTCAAAAGAATCACTGGATGAGCATTAAAAGCAGCGCTTTACCACCAGGTGGGAGCGGGAGAGCACGTCCAGTTCCTATTCCACCATCATGTGACCGTCCTCCGATTAATCTTAAATGGGCTATACTGTAGCTTTACTGAATGTCCTCGTGTCTTCCTACTTCTCGAAGAAGTAAAACAACTGATCTATGTTTACCTGTTCTACTCCACTCATTATTCTATAGAACCAGGAGAGAGTCAGTTGGCCCTTAGATGAAAAAGAGGTAAAAGAGGCACTACGAGGACACGGCCTATAGCAGAGAGACAATGAATTCTTTGCTTCAGTCTTTACTAAAGAAAAATGTAGGAAACATAAGAACAGAATATTTGCTATACTGGGTCAGACCATGGTCCATCAAGCCCAGTATCCTGTTTCCAACAGTGGCCAATCTAGGTCACAAGTACCTAGCAGTTTCCCCAAAAGACACACAGGTTTCACAATGCTTGTATGCAAGCAGTAGATTTCCCTGGTCCCCTTTAATAATGGTTTATGGACCTTTCCTCCAAGAATTTGTCCAAACCCTTTTTAAACCCAGCTACATTAACAGCTTTTACTACATCCTCTGATAACAAATTCCAGAGTTTTATTAAGCATTGAGTGAAAAAAATATTCTCTCTTATTAGACTTATATGGGTTACACTGTAGCTGTCCCCTAGTCTTTCTACATTTTTTTTAATTTTTTATTTAACAGGTTTTATATACTGCTTTAATCATTTCAATCAAAGTGGTTTACATTGAAACTTAAACTTGGTAATGTACACTAAACAGGGATATTGATAACTTGGATTATACTGAGGCAATGGAGGGTTAAGTGACTTGCCCAAGGCCACAAGGAGTGCTAGTGGGAATTGAACCCTGGTCTCTGGGTTCCCAAGCCAAGGTTCTTAACCATTAGGCTACTCCTCCACTCCACATTATGATGGCATAAACAATTGATCTACGTTTACCCGTTCCACTCCATTCATTAATTAATAGACCTCTATCATATCTCCCCTCAGCCATCTCCTATCCCAGTTGAAGAGCCCTAACCTTTTTAGCCTCTCCTCTAGGGGTATCCTTCCATCCCCTTTAGCATTTTGGTGGCTCTTCTCTGTACCTTTTCTAATTCCGATATATCCTTTTTAAGAAACGGGGACCAGAATTGCACACAATATTCAAGGTGCAGTCACACCATGGAAAGATATAAAGGCATTATAATATCCTTTGTTTTATTCTCCATTCCTTTCCTTATGATTCCTACCATTCTATTTGCTTTCTTGGCCGCCACTGCACACTAGGAAGAGGGTTTCAACGTGTTATCCACGATAACGCCTAAATCTTTTTCCTGCATGGTAGTTCCTAATGTGGAACCTTGCATCATGTAACCGTAGTTTGGGTAGCTAGGACCTGTCCTCCAAGTGATGTAAAATCCTCTTGCACTCAGGTTTCTCCAGGGCCATGTGCCTATGAAGGAAGGGTTAGGATGGCTGTTATAGATGGTGATTCGATCATTAGGCATGTAGATATTTGGGTGGCTTGTGGACGTTGAGGATAGCTTGGCAACATTCCTGGTGCAAAGACAGCAGACCTCACACACAACCTAGACAAGGTTTTAGATAGTGCTGGGGAGGAGTCTGCTGTCTTGGTACATGTTGGTACCAATGACATAGGAAAGTGTGGGAGAGAGGTTCTGGAGGCCAAAATTTAAGCTTTTAGGTAGAAAGTTGAAATCCAGAACTTCCAGGGGAGCATTCTCCGAAATGCTTCCTGTTCCACATGCAGGATTCAAAAAGCAGATGGAGTTCCAGAGTCTCAATGCGTAGATGAGACAACAGTGCAAAGAAGAGGGGTTTGGATTTGTTAGGAACAGGGCAACATTCTGAAAAAAAGAAGAGACTTTTCCAAAGGGATGGGGCTCCACCTTAACCGGGATGGAACTAGGCTGCTTGGCATTAACCTTTAAAAAGGAGATAGAGCGACTTTTTGAAACTAGGTAACTCGGGAAAGCCGATAATCACCCAAGAGTGCATGGCTCGGAAGGATATATCCTTGAAAGATAATAGCAAAAGAGGGCATCCCGACAGAGTGGTCCCCAAAAAAAGTACTACTACTAATAGCACTACAAGACGTACGCAACACTGCCACAGACATGTAAGAGATTGTAAGCTCTGATGAGCAGGGACTATCTAATCAAGACAGACAACACAGTAGCTGTAGACATGGGATACATCTAGGAGGAATGGTAAGGAAACACAAAAGGAGGATTAGGCGAGTCAAGATCCGAAAGCGGCAAGCAAAGAGGTGAGTATTCAGCCTGAATTTGAAAACGGCCATAGAAGGTGCCTGACGTACAGACTCAGGTGGTTTGTTCCAGGCATAAGGAGCAGCAAGGTGAAAGAAGCAAAGTCTGGAATTAGCAATAGAAGAGAAGGGCACAGATAGAAGCAATTTGCCAGAAGAGCGGAGTTCCCGAAGAGGGGTATAGGGAGAGATAAGACAGGAAATGTAGCGAGGGGCTGCAGAGTGACTGCACGTATAGGCCAGCAGACAAAGTTTGAACTTGATGCAAAAACAGATAGGGAGCCAACCAAGTGACTTGAGAAGAGGGTAATTGAACATGACGAGGCTGGAGGAACATTAGCCACGCAGCAGAGTGCTGAACAGATTTAAAGGGAAGAGAGAATTTAGAGGGAGACCAGCAAGGAGTAGGTTACCAATAAGTGATTAAGGAGTGGGGATAAGTGTCTTAGTAATGTGTTCAGAAAGGAATGGGCAGATTTTGTTGATGTTATAGAGAAAGAAACAACAGGTCTTAGCTATCAGATTGATGTGTGTGGAGAAGGAGAGAGAGGAGTCAAAGACGACCCCAAGGTTGCAAGCCAAGGAAGCAGGAAGAAGTAGAGTTTTATCCACAGAGACTGAGGAAGAAGGGGAGAGGAGGTTTTAGGGGGAAAATAAGAAAGCTCAGTTTTGGCCATGCTCAATTTCAAGCGGTGATGAGACATTCAAGCAGCAATAGCAATGTCAGAAAGGCAGGAAGAGATCTGTCTGACAATCCAGATCCGGATTTCAGGTGTAGAGAGGTAGATCTGGGAGTCATCAGCATAAAGATGGTACTGAATGCCATGGAAGAGATGAGTGCACCAAAGGACCATATATATATAGAGAGAGAGAAAAGGAGTAGACCCAAGACAAATCCTTGGGGTACACCAACTGAGAGTGGGATAGTAGCAAAGGAGGATTCACCAAAACAAACACTGAAAGCTTGATGGAAGAGATAAGTGGAGAAGCAGGATAGTACAGAGCCCTTAAAACCAAGTGAGGACAGGGTATCAAGGAGAAGGCCGTGGTCAAGTGTTAAAAGCAACAGAAAGGTCATGAAGGATGAGGACTGAGTAAAGGTCCTTGGATTTTGCCAGGAACAAGCCACAGAGACTTTGGCAAGAGCAAGTTCGGTAGTATGTAAAGGACAAAAGCCAGATTGTAAAGGATCCAGGAGGGCTTGAGAGGAGAGAGTCTAGGCAACGGTGGTGAACCACACGTTCAAGTAGTTCAGAAACGAAGGGGAGGAGGGAGATGGGTTGATAGTTAGGACAGGTAAGATCAAGTGAGGGTTTCTTGAGGAGAGGTGTAACTACAGCATGCTTGAAGGCTGAAGGGACAGTAGCAGTGGAGAGTGATAGGTTGAAAATATGAGAGATGGAAGGAACAACAGTGGAGGAGATGGGACTTAGGAGGTGGGTGGGAATAGGATCAGAGGAGCAGGTAGTGAGTTTGGAGGAGGAAAGAAGGTGTGTGGTTTCCTCCTCAGAGATCATAGAAAAAGAAGAGAAAGGTAGCAGAGGTAGAGGGGGAAAGTTGGGAGTGACGAGGGGGAGGAGGTGAAAGTTGACTTTGTGGGGAATTGTTTGTTCGGTTATTTGATATACTGCACCTTCATTACACCAAGGCGGTTTTACAGTACACAAAATTATTCAATAATGGCCGAGGCCGGAGAGGAGAAAGGAACTACAATATATGACAGGATAGAGACAAGACAACCACACAGAGAGTTAAGAGAAATGGCAAAAGGGTTTAGGAGATAGTGGGAGGCAGGTCAATTGGAGGGTGATCTTGTGGATTATATCATGGAAATAGTCAGCCAGTGTTTGGGCAGCAAGGGAGGGTGGGATCGGAAGTGGAGGCACTTTGAGGAGAGAGTTGAGAGTAGTAAAGAGACAGTGAGAGTTAGAGGCATTAGAATTAGTCAGATGGACATAATAGTCTTGCTTGGCGAGTGCTATGGCTGACTAGAAAGAGACAAGCATGAATTTGAAGCGTAGAAAGTCTGGAATTTGAGTCAAGCAAGCTCAGCTGAATGGGCACAGGACTGTAGATAGCTGGTAGTGGAAAAAAGCCAGGGCTGGGGCACAGTACACCTCACAGGACATGGCATGGGCAGAGCAAGAGCATCCAGGGCAGAGGAGAGTGCAGCGTTATAGGAAGCTACTGCCTCATCAACAGACTCAAATAACATAGTGGAGGAAAGAGGTGAAACAAACAGTGGAGGAGAGAGCCAACAGGTCCAATAACATGAAGATTTCTAAAGAGATTGGAGGAGAAAGGATGAGGTTGATACTGTTGTTGATGAAGAGTTAGCAGGTGATGGTCAGATAAGGGAAGAACTGAGATACAGAAGTTTGAGGGTAAGCAATTAGAGAAAAATACAAGGTCAAGGCAGTGGCCATGCTGGGGAGTGGGGGCAGTACAGCAAAGCTGGAAGTTGAACGAGGAGGTAAGGGAAAGGAGCTTTAAAGCATAAAGATCAGAGGGGTTATCAACATGACTGTTAATATCTTCGAGAATGAAAGAGTGGGGGGAAGAGGAATCCAGAAAGAAGGAAAGCCACAAGTCAAAGTCAGTGAGAAACAGAGGTGGACTTGCCACTACTTCTCTATGTAGTTGTTTATTTATCGATCTCCTGACATGAAAGGTGGACAGACTTGAAAGGAGGGAAAGGAGTGAAACTGAGGCAGCAGGAGGGGTTGGAATTGGCAGGAAGGAGAAAGTATTTTATTTATTTATTTAACATTTCTTATATACCGCCTTTCATGATATCAAGGTGGTTTTTTTTTTTCCAAAGCTTTATTTTATTCATCGCATAAAGACATATAATGATACACAACACACCCATTCCGGGGGGGTGAACTCTTATCCCCGCCCGGAAGGCACTATTATGCAATGAATACAGTATTTTTTGTTAATATTGCCCCCCCCCCCCCCACCCTCCCGCCGCACCCCCTCCCGCCCCAGCCGCCCAGGCCGCTACCAAATTGCCCACACTACCCATGCACTCCATCTGCTAATGGCCAATATGTAAAAGCTCATTCCGACACCGGGCTCCCAAGGTTCCAATATAGGTGCCCCATAATTGAAGAAAGGTGGTCCAGCGTTTGACACTGCCCCGTGCCTGCCACCGCTCCATTAGCATGACCTGGTGGAGAGAGTTACGCCACTCCATGAATGTTGGAGATCGCTGCTCACGCCACATATGTAAGATAGGGCCCTTCCCCACCAGACAAGCCTTCCGCATAAACATTCGGTCAATACGCCGAGTCGGGCAGGGGGGAACCAGCCTGTCCAATACCACAAAGGCCCCCGTCCAACTCACCTGGAGTCCCAGCAAGTCGCTGATATAAGCCCGTATCCTGGCCCAATAGGGCTGGATATGAGGGCACGCCCACCACATGTGGAGCAGGTTAGCCAGAGGTGCCAAACATCTGGGACACCGACCGTCCTCTGTCAGAGAGCTGCGAAAGGCGCAGCATGGCGAGAAATAGGCTCTGGTCAAGCACTTAAATTGAATCTCACGCCACTTCGCCCCCACGGCCAGCTCCGCAATCCGGCGTAACGCTGCTCTGATACTGCCTGGGGCCACCTCCCTCCCCAATTCCACTCCCCAAGCTGCTTCCACTCCACCATAGTCTACAGGGGCACGAAGGCTATCCAGGTGGGCCCTCAGGCCTGCAATCGTAGGTGGGGAGTCCTCTCCCAAAGCAAAAAACGCTAACAGCTGCTCCGAGCGCGACGACACCAATGCTGCCCGGGGCAGAGAGGAGACATAATGCGCGGCTTGCAAGAACGTAAATATGTGCTTGGAGTCAGGGCGTATTCCTGACTTAGGGCCTGAATGGTTTTACAACGACCCTGGGCCTCAACCAAATGCCCTACAAGGCGGAGGCCCTTCCGCCACCAATCCCGAAACCCCCAGGACCCGGACCCAGGGGTAAAATGAACATTACCCTGTAGGGGCAGCCAGCAAGACGCTGTCGAGGGCGTCCCCCAGCGGGCATTCAGATATCTCCAAGTCCTCTGTGCCGAGCTAAATAATACGCTATTCCCCAGGTGACGCGGGAGATGCTTGGGTCGAGTATGTAGGACCCCCAAAAGCGAAAAGGGCGCAGCCAACGCCTCTTCGAGGGGGGTGGGAGTGTAGTATGTCGTCTGTCCAAGCCAATCGCCAATGTGGCGGGCCTGACAGGCCAAAGCATAAGTACCCAAGTCGGGGAGGCCCATCCCCCCCTCACGCCACTTCCCCAGCAGCCGATTTAGGGGAATACGAGCCCTCGCTCCCCGCCACAGGAACGCCCGGATCAGCCTCTCCACCTGTCGCAAGTCCCGCCGGTAAAGCCATACCGGCAGTACCTGTAGCCAGTATAGGAACCTCAGGAGGATCACCATCTTAACTGCAGCCACCCGACCCGACAGTGGTAATGGCAAGGGTCCCCATGCTGCCAGCTGGGATCGTATGCGGTTTACCATCCAATCCAAATTACTCCTGTAGAGGTCCTTGGGTTGCCTGGTAAGACGAATGCCCAAGTAGGTAAAATAGGAATTCGCCCATTTTAAGGGAAATCGACCCACCCAGCTTTGCTGTAACGTCCCCGAGACATCCAGCGCCTCCGACTTCTTCCCGTTAATCCGCAGGCCAGAGAACTGACCGTAGGCTTGAAATTCAGCCATCAGCTGGGGCAGGGACTCCTCCGGTGAGAGGAGATGCACCAGAATATCATCTGCAAATGCCGAAATGGTAAAGGATTGACCTCCAATACGCACTCCCCGAATCCCCGGTAAGTCTTCCACCGCCCGAATCAGCGGGTCCAAAGATAGACAAAGAGCAATGGCGAGAGAGGACATCCCTGCCGCGTACCCCGTTCCAACGGGAAGTCCTCCGACAACACCCCATTGCAGAGTACCCCTGCCAGCGGAGTAGCATATAGACTATCTATCATCGCACAGAACGAGTCTCCAAGACCATACCAGGGTAGTAACATTTTCAGGTAACTCCAATCAACCCTGTCGAAAGCCTTCTCAGCATCAAAACTTACCAGGAGGGAAGGCAGGCGCTGGCAGTGTACCCACTCTAGAGACGCCAAGATTTTACGCATGTTCCGTACTATGAAACGGCCTTTCACGAAACCGACCTGGGAGTCATGGATTAAATTGTCCAGATATCCCGCCAAACGGTTCGCCAACACCTTCGCAAAGATCTTAGTATCAAAATTCAACAGAGAGATCGGGCGGTAGGAAGAGGGGAGCTCCGGGTCTTTGCCCGGCTTAAGGATTAAGGTAATGTGGGCCTTGTTAGAGCCCCACCGAAACCCCCCCTGCTCTACACGCTTCGCATAAACCTCCACCAACGTCGGACTGACCAGGCCTTGCAATAATTTATAGAACTCGGCTCCCAGGCCGTCGGGTCCAGGCGCTTTGTAGCAATGAGCCGCCGTAATGACCGACCCCACCTCTTCCAGGGAGACGGGCTGGCCCAGATTCCGGCTCTGTTCCACCGTTAGCGACGGGAGATTTAACTTTCGGAGATAATCGGATGTCGCCGATGACAATGTACTCTCTTTCATGTAAAGCTTCTGAAAGAAGTCCCGAAATATCCGGGCTATCTCCTTAGAGCCGCTCTGTAAGCGCCCCTGCTCCTCATCTCTCAAGGCCGCCACCGTGTTGGAACCTCGCCGTCCCCGTAGGCAACTAGCCAACAGCCGTCCGGGTCTATCCCCATGGCACTGCAGGCGGTGGCGATAGTAAAGCATTGACTTCTTGGCCCTCTGGTGGAGAAGTTCATCAAGGCTCACCCGAGCCTCCCATAGTTCTTTTTGCAGCCCTGCCGACGGAGCCTGCGCTAGGCGACGGCGCAAGAATGAGACCCGCTTCTCCAGCCGGAGAATGCGTTCCACCAACATCCGGCGTCTGCGGGCCGCATATCCGATAATCTCACCCCGCATCACGACTTTGGCCGTCTCCCAGACCAGTTCAGGGTACTCCTGATGCACCCGATGAACCTCGGCAAATTCATGCCAACGTTGTGCCAAAAACTTATAGAACTGGCGCATCTTTGTACAACTCCAGAGGGAAGCGCCAGAGTCGCGTTCGATCCGTCTTTCCTCCCCACTCCAGATCTAACCATACCGGGGCGTGGTCAGATATTACATAGGGTCCAATCTGCGCTCCTTCCACCCTCGCAAATAAGCTCTTAGATAGCAGTACATAGTCAATGCGAGAACTAGAGTCATGCGCCCGGGACTGATGAGTAAAGTCCTTTTCTGTAGGGTGGAGAACGCGCCAGGGGTCAACCAAGCCCAAGCGAGTTTTGAAACGCTGCAAGACCCGAGTCACCGGTCCTCGTTCGCGCGCCTCCGCCCCCCCTAGTGGTGTCCAGATCCACATCCAAGACACCATTGAAATCTCCCCCCATCACCAGGGGAATCTCAGGCATCTGCTCCACCTGAGCGGCCACAGTGGCATAAAAGCGGGGATCTAAAGTATTCGGTCCATATCCCGTCCCTAGAATTACCGGCTGCCCCTCCAAGCGGCCTTGCAAGAGTAAATAACGTCCCGCCACATCACGAATGGCTATGTCCAGGGCCCATCGGACCCGCTTATGGACCAGTATGGCCACCCCACCCTTCTTCCCCACCGCCGGCGCCCCCCAAACCTGCCCAACCCAGCCACGACACAGCTTGTCATGCTCCTCGGCCGTCTGGTGGGTCTCTTGCAAGAAGGCGATATCGCAGTCATGTCTGGCTAAGGCCTGCAAAATTTTATACCTCTTAATAGGATGGCCCAAACCACACACATTCCATGTAATGATTTTCAGGGCGGTAGGGCAGTGTCAAACATCTCCTGACCGGTTGCGTCCACTGGGCGGGGCGGGGCGGGGCGGGGCGGGGCGGGGCTCTCCCAGCCTGGAGCCCCCCCTCCCCTCTCTGAGCACTGGGCCATTGCTGCATGTGGCTCCCCACCCCACCACCCCTCCTCCCTCTCTCCCCTCCACCCACCTCCCCACCCCACCACCCCTCCTCCCTCTCTCCCCTCCACCCACCCCCCCTCCCCCCCTCCCCACACCCCCCCTCCCCCCCACCCACCCCCCCCTCCCCCCCTCCCCACACCCCCCCTCCCCCCCCACCCACCCCCCCTCCCCCCCTCCCACACCCCCCCTCCCCCCCCTCCCCACACCCCCCCTCCCCCCCCCCACCCACCCCCCCTCCCCCCCCCCCTCCCCACCCACCCCCCCTCCCCCCTCCTCCCCTCCCCACCAGCGAGGTCTCAGCGCACTCCACCCGCAGAGGCCAGGCTCTCCACATATGACGCCGCTGCCTCGGCAGTCTCAAAGATTTTCCGCTGCCCCTCATGAAAAACGTGGAGGCGTGCCGGGTATTGTACCATAAATTTGATCTGTCGTTCAATTAGTTTTTGGCATACAGGCGCGTAGGCTCTGCGGCGTTGGCTCAGTTGCATAGAGTAGTCTTGTGCTATGCGGATTTTAAGATTTTCTACCGCCAGAACTCCTTGTGCTCTAGCTGCTCGCAGGATCTTCTCTTTTTGGGGAAAGTGGAGCAGCCGCACCAGGACCACTCGGGGACGGGAGTCCCGGGCATTACGGTTCCCCACTCGATGAGCCTGCTCAATAGGGATTTTTTCCCCCTCCTCACCGCTCTGTAGGAGGGGAGTAAACAGCTTCATCAGGTACTGCGACAGGTCAGCATAAGCCACCGATTCCGGCAGTCCCATCACCCGCAGGTTATTTCTCCGCGACCGGTTCTCTAGGTCGTCTATTTTAACCTCCTGGGTGTGTAGCTGGGACTGTAGGGATGCCACCGTTTGCTGTAAGGCCGCGGTAGTATCCTCGACCTGCCCCACGCGGTCCTCCGCCTCTTGCAGTCTCTTGCCATAGGTCTCCATCAGATGTTGCATGGTATCTAATTTCTCCCGTAGAGCGGTAAATTGGGTCGCCAGTGCCTCTGCTACTGCCGCCGATATGTCTTCCACCCTGACTGGGGAGGTCGGGGAGCTCGGCGCCCCCGTGCCTTCCGCCATTTTAGTGGAACCAGGGCCCCGGTCCCTCTCCTTCTTTCCCGTCCTGAGAGCCGAAGCCATCTCCGCTCTCCCGTTCAACGGCTCAGTGGGTCGGGTGGTATAGCAGGCACCACTGTATTGGCGAAGGGGGGTCTGAAGGGTCAAAAAACAGTTCAAATGGCCGGTTTAAGCAGGGGGCGATCGGAGGACTTGCAGTACCCGACTACTCGCTCTCACCGCATCACCGGAAGTCCGATATCAAGGTGGTTTACATTGAACAGGGCATTATAACTTGGAGATAATCCTCCATAGCCCATGTTCCCTGTAAAATAGTTAAGTGGCTTGCCCAAGACCACAAGGAGCACCTGTGGACTAGAAACCCCAGTCCTTCCGGCCCAAGGTTGCTGTCCTCAAGTGGGATTTGAACCCCTGACCTTCCGGCCTGAAGTACCTTGCCCCAACCACTAGGCCACTCCTCCACTCCCAACACCACCACCACAGCCAGTGGGACGAGGCGTGTGGGAGAACTGATAACCTCCACGACAGAGAGCAGCGACTGACGCAGTGCCTTCTGGGAGGAGCCAGGTCTCAGTTATAGCAAAAAGATGGAGAGCATTAGAGATAAAAGAGATCATGAGTAAAAGCAAGTTTATTTGAGATGGAGCATGTGTTCCACAAGGCACATGAGAAAGGGAGAGAAGAAGGGGAGAGGGATATGAATAACATTACAGGGGTTGCGTGAAGATCTCTTCTCAAGAGTGCGACAAAAGTCTAGGGGGACCAGGATTGGGGTTGATATCTCCGGATGAGAGAAGGAGTAGAAGAGTGTGGGGCAGAGAGGAGATAAAAGTAATCCAGATGCTCTTAAGAACAGAGTTGAAAGTTTCCAAAGTAGCCCTATCAACTGATAACCAGATTAATATGAATAAAATACAACCTCTAAAATGCCTGTATGCAAATGCTAAAGTCTAAAAAAATAAGATGGAAGAGCTAAAATATACAGCACTAAATGACAGGTATGATATTAACTACCATCTCAGAGACCTGGTGGAAGGAGGACAACCAATGGGACATCATGATACATGGGTACAAAATATATCACAATGATAGGGTAGATCAAATAGGTGGAATGTCAGAGATGGCACAGAGTCACACAGGATTAAAGTTTTGTAGGAAACAAAATACACTGTAGAAACTCTATGAATAGAAATCCCATGTAAAAAGGAGAAGGCGATGGCAATGGGGGTGTACTACCAACTGTCTGGCCAGAATGAACAGATGGATGATGAAATGCTCAAAGAAATCAGGGAGGCTAACAAAAGTTACAACAGTAATAATAATGGATTTAATAATAATAAGATATTATTATTCTAGTGGAGTAGAGGAGTAGCCTAATGGTTAAGAACACTGGCTTGGGAACCCAGAGACCAGGGTTCGATTCCCACTAGCACTCCTTGTGGACTTGGGCAAGTCACTTTAACTCTCCATTGCCTCAGAAAAATCCAAGTTATCAATGTCCCTGTTTAATGTACATTACCAAGTTTAAGTTTCAATGTAAAGCGCTTTGATTGAAATGATAAAGCGGTATATAAAACCTGTAAAATAAATAAAATAAATAAATATCAATTACCCCAGTATCGACTGGGTCAATGTTACTGCAGGACACACTAGGCAGATAAAGTTTCTAGATGGAATAAATGACTGCTTCTTGGAGCAGCTGGTTCATGAACAGACTAGCTATTCTTGACCTAGTCTTTAGTGGAACACAGAATCTGGTGTAAGAGTGGTGTTGGAACCATTTGGCAATAGTGATCATAACATGATCACATTTGATTTAATAAATGGAAGAAGGATGGCAAAGAAATTCACATTACTACCTTTTAACTTTCAAAAAGGAGGCTACAATAAAATGAGGAAAATAGTAAAGAAAAAACTAAGAGGAGCAGCTGCTAAGGTTGAAGATTTACATCAAGCATGGGCATTGTTTAAAAGTACTATTTTGGAAGCTCAGACCAGATGTATTCCACGCTTTAAGAAAAGTGGAAGTAAGGCCAAAAACCTGCCTGTATGATTTAAAGGCAAGGTCAGAGAGGCTGTTGTAGTCAAAAAAAGCATCTTTCAGAAAATGGAAAAAGGAGCCAAATGACAAAAACTGGAAACAAACACTGGCAAGTTAGCTGCAAAGCAGATAAGGCAGGCAAAGAGAATTTTAAAAAAGCTTGCTGTGGAAGCAAAAAAGTATTATAAAAACGTTTTCACGTACATTTATAAGAAAAACCCGTGATACAGTCAGATGGACCATTGAACGATAGAGAGTTAAAAGGGGAGCTAAGGGAGGACAAGGCCATAGCAGGGAGATTAATGAATACTTTGCTTCGATCTTTACTGAAGAAGATGTAGGGAAGTTACTCATGCCTGAAATAGTATTTAAAGGTGATATATTGGAAGAACTGAAAGCAATAGTGATAAACCAGAAAGATTATATTACAAGTATTTGATAAACTGAAGAGTAGTAATCATCTGGACTGGATGGCATACATGCAAGGGTGTTGAACGAACTGAAAGATAAGATTGCAGACCTATTATTAGTAATCTGTGAACTATTATTAAAATAATCTGTAGTACCTGAAAATTGGAGAATGGCCACTGCAACGCCAATTTTTAAAAAGGGTTCCAGGAAACTACAGACCGGTAAGCCTGACATCAGTACTGGGCAAAATGACAGAAACCATTATAAAGAATAAAATTACTGAACATCTAGGTAGTCATGGTTTAATGGGAGAAAGTCAACATGGATTTAGCCAAGGAAAGTTTTGTCATACTAATCTGTTATATTTTTGAAGGTGTGAATAAAAAGGTAGAACAAGGTGTATCTGGATTTTCAGAAAGCTTTTGACAAGGTCCCTCATGAGAGACTCTTAGCCAAATTGACAAGCCATGGGATTGGAGGCTGTGTAGTATTCTGTATCAGGAAATGTTTAAAGACAGAAGGCAGAGAGTAGGGCTAAATGGCCAATTTTCTCAATGGAGAAAGGTGAATAGTGGAGTACCCCAGGGATCTGTACTGGGCCTGCTGCTTTTTAACATCTTCATAAATGACCTGGAAAAAGGAACGAATAAGATGATCAAATCTGCAAATGACACAAAGTTATTCAAAGTTGTTAAAACACAAGATGATTGTAAAAAATTGCAAGAAGACCTTAATAAACTGGAAGAATGTATGTTCAAATAGCATATTAAATTTGATGTGGACAAGTGCAAAGTTATGTACCTAGGAAAGAACAACCCAAACAATAGTTACATGATGCAAGGTTCCACATCAGGAACCACCACCCAGGAAAAAGATTTAGGTGTCATCGTTGATATGTTGAAACCCTCCGCCCAGTGTGAGCAGTGGTCATGAAAGCAAATAGAAATGTTAGGAATCATAAGGAAAGGGAGAATAAAACCAAGGATGTTATTATGCCTCTGTATCGTTCTATGGTTTGACCGCACCTTGAATATTGTGTGCAATTATGGTCGTCATATCTTAAAAAGAATATAGTGGAATTAGAAAAGGTACAGAGAAGAGCCACCAAAATGGTAAAGGGGATGGAAGGATACCCTTTGAGGAAAGGCTTAAAAGGTTAGGGCTTTTCAGCTTGGAAAAGAGAAGGCTGAGGGGAGATAGGATAGAGGTCTTATAAATAAAATGAATGGAATGGGTAAACATAAATCAGTTATTTATGCCATCAAAAAATAGAAAGACTAGGGGACATGTAATGAAGCTACAGGGTAACCTATTTAAGACTAATAAGAGAAAATATTTTTTCACTCAACGTGTAATCAAACTCTGGAATTTGTTACCAGAGGATGTAGTAAAAGCTGCTAGTGTAGCTGGGTTTAAAAAAAGGTTTGGACAAGTTTGTGGATGTACATAAATCATTATTAAAAAGGACCCAGGATATCACTGCTTGACCCAATACAAGCACTGAGGAACCTGTGTCTTTTGGGGAGATTGCTAGGTACTTATGTCCTAGATTGGCCACTATTGGAAACAGGATACTGGGCTTGATGGACCTTGGTCTGACCCAGTATAGCATTTCTTATATTTCATCTATCCTCTTTCACCTTGATCCTATGCCCCCTTGTTGCAGAGCTTTCTTTCAACTGAAAGAGGCTCTTTCTGTGCATTTATGCCATGGCAGTATTTAAATGTCTCTATCATGTCTCCCCTCTCCCTGCTTTCTTCCAAAGTGTATATATATTGAGATTTTTAAGTATGTCCCCATATGTCTTATGACGTAGCCTACTGACCACTTTGATAGCCACCCTCTGCATAGTCTTCATCATTTTATATCCTTTTGAAGTGTTGTCTCCAGAACTGCACACAATACTCCAAAATGAGGTCTCACCAAAGACTTATGCGGAGGCACTATCACCTCCTTCTTCCTGCTGGCCATTCCTCTCTCTCTGCATCCAAGCATCCTTCTGTCTTTTGCAGTTGCCTTTTCTACCTGTTTAGCCAGCTTAACAATCATGCCCAGGTCCCATTTATTTAGACAGATTTGTATGCCACCTTTTCCTTCAATCAAGGTGGTCACGTCACAACACAATTGAGAGGGTTACATTTAACATTAGGGTACGTGTAAACATTTAGACAGTACAGTTGAGGTAACATTTAACATAAAGGTATTTACTAACGTGGTGTGATAAATTTGTTCGTGTGAATGGGATGGCTGTGTATTTAGTTGGCGGTGATGTTAGTGTTGCTGTTTGGGTAGGGGATGTTGCTTGAATGCTCGTAGGTTTCTATAAATAACCATGTTTTGAGGTCTTTGCGGAAGTCTGTGAGGTCTTCTAAAGCTCTCAGGCTCATTGGTAGGGAGTTCCATATTGAGGATGCTAGTAGTGATGGTGCTCTTTTTGAGGTTGTTTATTTGGTTTTGTGATAACATGATTAGCACCCCTGCAGGCTATTATTGGTTCTTCTTGGTCTATTGCTGATGTCTCTTATTATAATGTTTTGGAGTACGTCTGCTGAGAGATGGTGAATGACTTTGAAGATTATCATGATTGTTTTGTATTTAGCTCTTGCCACCACTGGGAGCCAGTGTAGTTGTTGTAGGACGGGAGTGATGTGCTCGGTCCTTGGAGTGTCTGTAATGATGCGTGCTATGGTGTTTTGTACCATCTGTAGTGGGTGTAGTGTCTGGTGAGGAAGGCCTTGATATAGTGAGTTTCCATAATCAAGCAGTGGTGGAATGAGTGCCTGACATACTGTGCGGAAGTGGTCTTGACGGAGCATTGGTTTGATTTGTCTGACCGTTTTCAATCGATGATATGCCTTGTTTGCAGTTTTGTTGATGTGAGATTTTAAGTTCAGAGCTCTGTCTAGTGTTATGCCCAGATATTTAACAACTTCTTTGACTACTATGTGTTTGTCTAGGATGCTTATGGTTTGTGGAGGTGTGAATGTGGGGTTCCTGGTGACGAACATTGCCTCAGTTTTGTCGTAGTTGACTGTTAAGTTGTTGGCTATGAGCCAGTCATTCATGTCTTCGAGGCATTTTGTTATTGGTGTAGTGTTTAGTGCCAGTAAGTTGACTGGAGCGTACACCATGTCGTCAGCATAAATGTGGTAGCATAGATTACACAGGTACACTACCAAAAAACTGCCTCCAGTTTTGCAACTGATTCCTATAGATTTTGGGGTGCTGAATCCAGGAAAAATAGCCAAAATGTTCCATCACGTCACGTTTTCTTGCAAAATTAGATTTCTTACCCATATAAGGAATGTTCACATAATTTCTTTTTAGCCGACTGCAGTTTATTTTCTTGGCCCAAAATAGAGGTTGTAATGGTTAACTAACTAGAAAACACTCCCTCATGATATTTTAGAGTGTTTTGTATTCATTTTATACATTAACAGGACAATTGGGAGGCGGGGGGCTTAATCCAGTACTCGCGTGGCACATGTTCTTTCCTGTTCGCCTCGCCTCATTCGCTCGCTCAAACACGGTGGTTGCGACATGAACGTTCCTGTCAAATTTCAGTTTCTTGCAAGTTCATTATTACCTTTTGTTTGCTCAGTCGTAATCCAGCTTTATTCCGAAGTGGTTCACTACAGTTGTAGTTTGCAGTGCTGTGTATTTGTGATGGCTCACAGAGCCAGAGGTTGCGTCAACTCTCCGGACAGTTTTTGTTTTATTTGTGGGGAATATACCGTGAAAAAAGCGGCAGAGGAACATTTCTGCATTTATTAAAAAAGTATATTTCGCCTATTTTGGTTGGTTTGAAGTTAGGCGATCAAGACAAAACCGTGGGCTCCTCACAAAGTGTGCAAGACATGTGAGGAAGATCTACGCTTATGGATGAAAGGTAAAAAACAAGCATTTCATTTCGGAATACCTATGATGTGGCGTGAACAAAGAGACCACAGCAGTGACTGCTATTTTTGCTCTTGCATTGTGAAGGGATACAACTTAAAAAATAAGAACGTAATAAGTTACGTCGCCATGAGTCGACTCCGACTCGACGGCACTTAACAACAACAATAAGTTACCCCAACCTTCCCTCAGCAATTAGGCCTATGCCTCATAGCAACGAAGTACCTGTGCCTGAACCACCAAAATCTTTGGATCATATTTGTGTGGACGGTTCTGATCATGATGAGACTCATCAGATGGCTTTTCCCGATGAGTCCAGTACTTCCGAGTTTGAAACTGAACCAGATCTGAAACCTGAACTTTTCTCTCAAGCTGAATTGAATGATTTAGTCCGGGATTTAGGACTCCCAAAAGATGCTGCCCAACTGCTAGGTTCTCGGCTTAAACAGAAAAATCTATTGTCACCAGGAACAACTTTTTATTGGTACCGCAACCGCGAGACACAATTTTTGAAGTATTTCAGCAAAGAGGAAGATTTGGTATTTTGGCAACGATATATACGGAGTGAAGGAAAAGTTTAAACTCAAGTATGATCCTGCTGAATGGCGGCTGTTCATTGATTCGTCAAAAGACAGCATAAAAGGTGTTTCTTCTTCATAATGGCAACACATTCGCTTCAGTTCCTATTGCTCACTCTGTTATTCTCCAAGAAAAATACGAGAATTTGGCCCTGATTCTTCAGAAGATTCGTTATGATGAGCATAAGTGGATGATTTGTGGAGACTTTAAAATTCTATCCATGCTATTAGGGCAGCAATCCGGTTTCCACCAAATATCCCTGCTTCCTTTGCTTGTGGG
Organism: Ichthyophis bannanicus; assembly: GCA_033557465.1. NCBI lineage: Eukaryota > Metazoa > Chordata > Amphibia > Gymnophiona > Ichthyophiidae > Ichthyophis > Ichthyophis bannanicus. The sequence continues at coordinate 1,111,541,730 of CM066033.1, read as the reverse complement.
ATAGCCGGGCCCGCGACCTACACTGGGGGAAAAAAGACTGGCCAATTCGGGAGTATTTGAGACCCGGTGAGAAAAATGTTCTTCATGAGAGCTTGGTACCTCGTGATAAAATTCTATTACCACCTCTCCACATTAAGTTGGGTCTCATTAAGCAATTCATCAAGTCCCTTCCAAAAGATGGTGAGTGCTTTCGGTACCTTTGCTCAAAGTTCCCCCGACTTTCTGAAGCAAAGCTAAAGGAAGGAGTGTTTGTTGGCCCTGATATAAGGAAACTCATTTCAGATGGAGCATTCGCTGAAACGATGTCTGAGAAGGAAAAAGAAGCCTGGGATTCCTTCAAGGATGTTGTTCTCAAATTCTTGGGGAACAGGCGGGATGAGAACTATAAGGATATTGTTTGCCAGGATGCTCGATGCCTCAAAGAACAAGGCTGTAACATGAGCCTGAAAGTCCATTTCTTGCACTCCCATGTGAACTACTTTCCCGGAAAAACTTGGGGGCGTACAGTGAAGAACAATGTGAAAGGTTTCACCAGGACATCAAGGACGCAGAGAGAAGGTACCAAGGAAGATGGAACACCACTATGATGGCTGATTTCTGCTGGTTGCTGCTGCGGGAAACCCCAGATGAAAAATACGCCAAGCAGCGCACCAAGAGAAGCATTCGGGGGAAGAAGAAACGGGCCCACCAGGAGATTGATTGACCCCAAGAATGACTTTAAAATCTAAACTGTGTTGACAAATATCGTGTTTTTACTAAACTTTGAAATAAAAATTTGCTAGTTATTGCCACAGTGTCGGATCTCATTTATTAGAATTTTATTTTCACACCATCGGGTGTTTGTCTTCATGTATTGCAATGGTGCGGTTTGCTTTTTCTATTCTTACATACATACCTGTACAACATTTTTTGCACATTTCTTTGCTTTGCTTTGTGTCTAACCTCGCTCTTATATGCTCAATGTTTGTGCACATGTATGTGGCTGTTTTAAGTGCAGACAATTTTGCTACCATCACAGTGTGTTTTGTTGACATTACTCTATTCTTATGTGCTGCCTTGTTACAATTTTCTTTATTCTTATTTGAATAACTACTAAACAATTAGTATAAAGAATTCATCCAAGAAACTTTTATCTCGATCGCACTCAATCTGAAACGTTCACCTCAAACTGCTAACCCAATGTAGCAAAAACTCTGTACGTGATGGAGCAAATTGGTTACCAGATTTGGATTCAGCGCACCAAAAAATGTAAATATCAATCGAAACATTAGAGGCAGTTTAAAAAAAATTTTTTTTAGTGTACCTGTGTTATGGTTCTTGATGTTGCATATGGGCTGTATGTAGATGTTAAAGAGCACTGAAGATAGGGCTGAGCCTTGTGGTATTCCCTGCATGACAGGGAATTGTAGGGATTTCTTTTGATCGCATTTGACTTGTTGCGTTCGCCCTTCCAGGAATGATGTAAACCACTTTAGGGTATTCTTGCATAGTCCTCTCTGTTGTAAGCGTTGCAGTAGCTTAGGGTGTGACACGGTATCGAAGGCCGCCGAGATGTCCATGAACACTAGCAGGAAGCCGGTTTTTTATGTTGTCTATGCCTCTTAGGAGATTATCAAAGAGGGAGGTGAGTAGTGTTTCCATGCCGTGCTGGGGCTTGAATCCATGCTGATGTATATCCAGAGGGGCATTGATATCTATATAGTCCTGAAGTTGCCTTTGGACTGCTTTTTCCACGACTTTAGCAAGGAATGGCAGGCTAGAGATGGGATGGTATGATTTTGGTTCGGACGGGCTCAGATTGCTATTTTTAAGTATTGGTCGTATCATTGCATGCTTTAGGGATTGCGGCATGTATCCTTGTTGGAGTGAATCCTTGACGATTTTTTGAATGTGATGAGAGAGCTGGCTTTTTGTGGCTTTGATCCACGACACTGGGCATGGGTCTGATGGTGAAGTTGTTGTGTTTAGACCAGATATAATGTCTTCTACTTGCTGTTTTGTTGGTATGTTGAAGCTCTCCCATGTTTGATGTTTCTTTTTTATCTTGTAATCATTTGTTTGTTGTGGGGCAGAGTTTGTTTGGCTTGTGTTTTCTGACTTCATGTAGTCTCCATATTTTTGTGGGTCAAGATGGTTGGTGCTTTGTTGCGTGTCATCCTTAGTGAGCTTTTGGATAATGCTAAAAAGTTCTCTTGGTAGATTTCATGATTAGGTTGGCATGGTGTTGCTGTTTGCGTTCATTTATTAGATTGTTATATTCCCATTGTTTGTCTCTGTATTGTGTTAGGAAGTTGTGTGACTTGTTCCGTCTCCATTTTCGTTCTAGTCTTCTTAGTGTGCGCTTTGCAACTCTTATTTCTTGTTAATACCATGGGGTGTTGGATCTTTTGCAAGTTTGTGGTTCATTGTTGGCTGGGGCAGATGCTGCGTTGGCTATTATTGTGTTCCACTCTTCTATATTAAGATCCAGGGTGTCTTGTTCCTGTTGAAGCTGTGGAGTGATTTCATTTATGAATGAGTCTCTGTCAAATGTTTTGAACCGTCTGATTATTCTTTCATCTTCTTTGCGTTGGGTGGGGTTATTCAGGGTCATGGTGAATTCAATTACATGGTGGTCCGACCAAGGGACTGGGGTGATTGTTGGTTTTGTAGTTTTGTTCTGTTCCACCAGTTGTGTTGGCATGAATATCATGTCTGGAGTCGTACCATGTTTGTGTGTTGGGGCGTTGTTTGGCAGTATTTTAGTGACTCCACGGCTTTTAAGAACGTTGCAGTTTCTCTTGTGGGTGCGGATGTTAGGATGTAGTCTCCTAGTACAACTAGAGGTTTGTGTCTTCTGTTATGTGCGCAAATCGTTTCAATTACTGTGGATAGGTGTTCAGTTGTGGTTCCAGGTGTTCTGTATGTGAGGGAGATGGTTAGGTATTTGTTGGCTATAGTGAGTGTGTTGGATTCGATTGTGTTAGTGGAGGCGATAGGATTTCAGATTCAAAACATTCTGGTGAGTATTAGTACTCCTCCTCCTCTCTTTTGTGCTCTGATGCAGTTGAATGCCGAGTATCCTGTTGGGGTTACTTGATTTAATATGACCTGGTCTGAGTCATCTAGCCAAGTCTCAGTGATGCATGTTATATCAAGCTTCTTGTCATGGATTAGGTGAAGGATAGTATTTGGTTTGTTCCTGATAGACCTGGCGTTTAGTAGAGCACATCTGATGTTTGTTGATATGATTGGGTTTGTATGTCTATTAAAATTGGATAGCAAGTTCTATGCAATTAATCTACAAACAGTTGATTGTCCAGGCAAGGTATCAGCATTAAATTCTAAGCAATTAATCTACAAGCAGTTGATCAGTCTACAAGCAGTTGGTTGTTAAGGCAAAGTTCTATGCAATTAATCTACAAGCAGTTGATTGTCCAGGCAGGGTGTCATAATTAGGTTCTATGCAATTAATCAGCAAGCAGTGGATTGTTCAGGCAAGGTAACAGTGTTATCTTATGCAAGCAATGGATTGTCCAGGCAGGGCAAGGCAGCAGACTTAACTTACAATCGGTGAATTATCTATGCAAGGTACGGCAGCGGATGATGGCTTGAGACTCTGTTATTTGGCTGCTGCTTGGTCCACGCCTAAGGGCCATGCCAAAGGGCCCTCTGGCGAGGCCCTCTGGCACAGGCCACCTGGTGGCGGCGGCGCTCCTTTGGTGTTGTTTGCTCCTCCTCCCACAGCCACGATTGTGCTGGAATCCCTGAGTGGGAGGGCTTGCCAGCCCGCTCAGGTGCTCTACCACGATCGGGGGAGCCTGGTGATGGCCGCGGGTTCTGTCTCCTTTTCCCGCCAGTTGCAGTGCTCCTTTGGTGTTGTTTGCTCCTCCTCCCACAGCCCCTTTTCTACCTGTTTCTCCACCTTAAGATAATCAGAAAATCATGCCCAGGTCCCACTCTTTCGTGGTCAGAAATACTTCAGCCCCTATGCTGTACTGCTCCCTTGGATTTTTGCAACCCAAATACATGACCCTGTGGGACATAAAGTCTGACTGCAGTTCAATAGCATTTTCACATAGCCAGACTTTAGTAATGCCCCAAATAGCCTTTGAACACCGCACGGTAATTAATGTCAAAATGAAAAGTGAGAGGGAATCCAGAGCAGGGAATTTAAAAAATGAACAAGAGCTAGTGCAATGTTGCAAGACAACAAATAACAAAGGAGCAACCCCCTAGCTATATATCTCCTACATTAGGCCTTCCCTAACCTGGCCTTACCATTTTAACTTAATTTCATATTTCTTTTTCTGTTGGGTGTCTTGTCAAAGAGAAGGAGCTTCTGTGTATTTTTGAAAAGCACTGCGTACACCTTGCAGCACTACAAATTAGTGCAAAAGCGCAGCACCGTACCAACACTACAATTGCACTCTGTGCAACTTGTGAACCTCATGCCCCCTTTTCTTCCACCAGTAAAGCGAACAGAAATACCACCACCACTCCTTCCCTGCTGGGCACTAGAAGAGTCATTCGCCTTCCTCCCCTCCGTGCACAGCCAAATTATTACTTACAAAGACCAGACGAGCGCACCTGCCCCCACTCAGTTCCTCCCCGTCATCAGAGTGTGATTCTTGAGCACAGCCACGCCTCCCGTCTCAGCGCATGCGCACCTCGCGCTCCCCCTTTCCCCTTTCCCTGGGTGCATGGGAAATATAGACAGAGCAGGCATTGCTGTGAGTTGATGACCTTTTGGCTTGAGAGTATAGCCACCTTGGAGAAAACCGCAGGGCGGAAGAGCAAAAACAAATCTTTAAAAGAAACAACTAAAATCCTGAAACTGACGTGTTTTTGTTCGGACAGCGAGTTGTGTGTGCCGGAAAGTTGTGTCCGCAGCCAGAAGTAGGGAGGGGTTGCGCGATGCACACTCAGGAGCAGAGAGAACCTAGTTAGCTGCAGATGCTTCAGTTGCTCTCCGATAAATTACACTGCACTGCCCTTTAGCGACAGGAGTCAATGTTACATGCCAGACTGACACCAGTGTTTCTCAAACTGGGGGATGGGGTCACAACGTCCTAGGAGGAGCGTTACAGAAATAGAGTTTCTCCCCCTCCCTCTGAACCTCCACTGTGACCTGTGCCCAGTAGTGGCAGGCAACATGGGGCCTGTGATTCATTAAATGTTCACAGTCCCTTCCACCTGCGTGGGCTTCCTGTTAAACAGAAAGCCTGCAAAATACTGGGGTCTGAATGCACCCTGCCACACAAGACCCTGTGCTGATTGCTGCTGCCATTGTCATTACTGGAGGAGGAGTGGCCAAGTTACCTCAAGCTAGAGGGCTAGGGGCTCAAATCCCATTAGAGGACAGCAACCTTGGTCCATTCATTGCCTCAGGTACAAAAACAGATTATGAGACCTTCAGGGATAAGGGAAATAAATATACTGTACCTGAATGTACACCATTTTGCCTTGTAGAAAAGCAGTATATAAGCCTAGTTAAATAAATAAATACTGCTTTTGTCACTATCTTCATGCTTTGAATGAATAGGGGGAGAAGTGGAGGTTTGCTATTTTGTTAACATTATATCAGAACCATAACAAGCTAGAAATTGCACCCTGTGCGAATATCAAATCTGGTGCCCTTCCTCCACTCATCCACGTTCAAGTAGCTCATTCTGTTTAAGCTTCCTGGAAGCCCAGTGATGATATCAATGCGCCCTGGGCTGTTACATGGCTCGCAGAGCCTTTGGTATGACCCTGCATTATATGGGGTCATGCAAAATTTTCAGTGTTAAATGAAGTCATAATAGATAAAGGTTTGGGAAGCACTAGATTACTCAGTGTCTCTCCTCTTCCTTTAACATTGGGGTTTCATTCCAATGAGAATTAATGTTCAGTTATGTGAATATTTTCATCTTTTAGCTTATTCAGTAACGTGTTTTTGTTAAGCCTTTTTGATAGGATTACATGTAAAAGCAAACAGAGTTTGAGCTATGAACTGAGGGAGATACCTTCTAGCTGAAGAGTTCGAAAATTTAGGAGGTTGTATGCTATCTGCTGCAGGGCGCGTTTTATTCCTACATGCCTCACAACAGATAAAATGCACTAACCCTTAATTTAATTCAAGTATTTATTTTCTTGTTCTTTTATCCAAAGGACAAGCAAAGTATACAAAATCTAACTGCATAATCATCAAATAATAAAATAAACTGTCATAGATAATAAAATCAGTAGCACATAGCATCATGATCACCTGTCTTTTGAATCAATTACTAACCACAATCACAATATGGCTAAAATTCATTACCTAGAGTTCAGCAAAACCTTTGATACTGTTCTCATAGGAGGTTTATCAATAAACTGAGCAGCCTGGGGATGGGTCCCAAGGTGGTGAGTTGGATCAGAAATTTGTTGACTGACAGAAGGTGGTGGTAAACGGAATTCATTCAGTAGAAAGGAAGATGAATAGTGGCGTGCTCCAGAGATTGGTCCTGGTACCAATACTATTCAACATATTTGTGAGTGATATTTGAGAAGTTTATATACCGCACTTCCAATATTCAATACGGTTTACATAACTTTACATGGAACATGTTAACATTACAAAGAACATTGAACCACATATATGAAACCCATATAACTTTGCAAGGAACCAGTAAATCATCCAAACATTACTATTACTCATTAATAACATATAACATACCAGTAAATAATCCAAAGTATTAACACAGGTACACTACCAAAAAACTGCCTCCAGTTTTGCAACTGATTCCTATAGATTTTGGGGTGCTGAATCCAGGAAAAATAGCCAAAATGTTCCATCACGTCACGTTTTCTTGCAAAATTAGATTTCTTACCCATATAAGGAATGTTCACATAATTTCTTTTTAGCCGACTGCAGTTTATTTTCTTGGCCCAAAATAGAGGTTGTAATGGTTAACTAACTAGAAACACTCCCTCATGATATTTTAGAGTGTTTTGTATTCATTTTATACATTAACAGGACAATTGGGAGGCGGGGGGCTAAATCCAGTACTCGCGCTGGCGCATGTTCTTTCCTGTTCGCCTCGTTCGCTCGCTCAAACACGGTGGTTGCGACATGAACGTTCCTGTCAAATTTCAGTTTCTTGCAAGTTCATTATTACCTTTTGTTTGCTCAGTCGTAATCCAGCTTTATTCCGAAGTGGTTCACTACAGTTGTAGTTTGCAGTGCTGTGTATTTGTGATGGCTTACAGAGCCAGAGGTTGCGTCAACTCTCCGGACAGTTTTTGTTTTATTTGTGGGGAATATACCGTGAAAAAGCGGCAGAGGAACATTTCTGCATTTATTAAAAAAGTATATTTCGCTTATTTCGGTTTGAAGTTAGGCGATCAAGACAAACTGTGGGCTGCTCACAAAGTGTGCAAGACATGTGAGGAAGATCTACGCTTATGGATGAAAGGTAAAAAACAAGCATTTCGTTTCGGAATACCTATGATATGGCGTGAACAAAGAGACCACAGCAGTGACTGCTATTTTTGCTCTTGCATTGTGAAGGGATACAACTTAAAAAATAAGAACGTAATAAGTTACCCCAACCTTCCCTCAGCAATTAGGCCTATGCCTCATAGCAATGAAGTACCTGTGCCTGAACCACCAAAATCTTTGGATCATATTTGTGTGGACGGTTCTGATCATGATGAGACTCATCAGATGGCTTTTCCCGATGAGTCCAGTACTTCCGAGTTTGAAACTGAACCAGATCCGAAACCTGAACTTTTCTCTCAAGCTGAATTGAATGATTTAGTCCGGGATTTAGGACTCCCAAAAGATGCTGCCCAACTGCTAGGTTCTCGGCTTAAACAGAAAAATCTATTGTCACCAGGAACAACTTTTTATTGGTACCGCAACCGCGAGACACAATTTTTGAAGTATTTCAGCAAAGAGGAAGATTTGGTATTTTGCAACGATATATACGGAGTGATGGAAAAGTTTAAACTCAAGTATGATCCTGCTGAATGGCGGCTGTTCATTGATTCGTCAAAAGACAGCATAAAAGGTGTTCTTCATAATGGCAACACATTCGCTTCAGTTCCTATTGCTCACTTTGTTATTCTCAAAGAAAAATACAAGAATTTGGCCCTGATTCTTCAGAAGATTCGTTATGATGAGCATAAGTGGATGATTTGTGGAGACTTTAAAATTCTATCCATGCTATTAGGGCAGCAATCCGGTTTCACCAAATATCCCTGCTTCCTTTGCTTGTGGGATAGCCGGGCCCGTGACCTACACTGGGGAAAAAGACTGGCCAATTCGGGAGTATTTGAGACCCGGTGAGAAAAATGTTCTTCATGAGAGCTTGGTACCTCGTGATAAAATTCTATTACCACCTCTCCACATTAAGTTGGGTCTCATTAAGCAATTCATCAAGTCCCTTCCAAAAGATGGTGAGTGCTTTCGGTACCTTTGCTCAAAGTTCCCCCGACTTTCTGAAGCAAAGCTAAAGGAAGGAGTGTTTGTTGGCCCTGATATAAGGAAACTCATTTCAGATGGAGCATTCGCTGAAACGATGTCTGAGAAGGAAAAAGAAGCCTGGGATTCCTTCAAGGATGTTCTCAAATTCTTGGGGAACAGGCGGGATGAGAACTATAAGGATATTGTTGCCAGGATGCTCAATGCCTTCAAAGAACAAGGCTGTAACATGAGCCTGAAAGTCCATTTCTTGCACTCCCATGTGAACTACTTTCCCGAAAACTTGGGGGCATACAGTGAAGAACAAGGTGAAAGGTTTCACCAGGACATCAAGGATGCAGAGAGAAGGTACCAAGGAAGATGGAACACCACTATGATGGCTGATTTCTGCTGGTTGCTGCTGCGGGAAACCCCAGATGAAAAATACGCCAAGCAGCGCACCAAGAGAAGCATTCGGGGGAAGAAGAAACGGGCCCACCAGGAGATTGATTGACCCAAGAATGACTTTAAAATCTAAACTGTTGACAAATATCGTGTTTTTACTAAACTTTGAAATAAAAATTTGCTAGTTATTACCACAGTGTCGGATCTCATTTATTAGAATTTTATTTTCACACCATCGGGTGTTTGTCTTCATGTATTGCAATGGTGCGGTTTGCGTTTTCTATTCTTACATACATACCTGTACAACATTTTTTGCACATTTCTTTGCTTTGCTTTGTGTCTAACCTCGCTCTTATATGCTCAATGTTTGTGCACATGTATGTGGCTGTTTTAAGTGCAGACAATTTTGCTACCATCACAGTGTGTTTTGTTGACATTACTCTATTCTTATGTGCTGCCTTGTTACAATTGTCTTTATTCTTATTTGAATAACTACTAAACAATTAGTATAAAGAATTCATCCAAGAAACTTTTATCTCGATCGCACTCAATCTGAAACGTTCACCTCAAACTGCTAACCCAATGTAGCAAAAAATCTGTACGTGATGGAGCAAATTGGTTACCAGATTTGGATTCAGCGCACCAAAAAACGTAAAAATCAATCGAAACATCAGAGGCAGTTTAAAAAAAATTTTTTTTAGTGTACCTGTGTAACATATAGCAAAATACCAAACAGGTATTGTTGGTATTTTGTTATTGTTTTGTTACTGATGAGGAATGAAGGTAGGATTATGGTATAAAGGTGCCTTTGAATACATTTAGTTATATTGTTTGCTTACTCCTTGAAAGCACATTTGGAACAGATGCGTTTTTAAAAGTTTCCTGAAATCCTTAAGGTTTGTAGCTGTTCAGATTTTCACAAGGAGGGAGTTCCATTTTATTGGAGCATAGAATAAGAATGTTCTGCCACATGCTGATTGGTTGTACTTCACAAAGTCTGTGTGAAGTGAGGAGGTGTTCTGTGGTGCTTCTTCTTTGTCTGTTATTGGGGAGTTTTCTTATTATAGTCTCTAGGTACTAAGAGGATTGATCATAGTAATGATGTTTTTGTATTTGATTCTTTCTAGTAGAGGTAGCCAGTGGAGCTCTTTCATGATGTGTGATGTGTGAGCCCCTTGATGTTCCGGTGAGGACCCTAGGCAGAGTGTGCTGGGCCAGTTGCAACAGGAGCAGATGGGATTTTGGCAAACCTTGGAGAATTTCATTGTAGAAGTCAATGTGTGGAAATGTCATCGCTTGGAAGACAGTTCTGTAGTCGAGGGGTTTGAAAAGAGGGCAAAGTCATTGTAGAGTCCTTATTTTATTGTATATATACTTTGTCACATTGTTAATGTGGGTCTTTAGTTACACTGGTCAATTGTTACTCTGAGGTAACGTAACTCCGATTTACTGTTAGTTTTGTTTGAATAACTTTTAAGTGACATTGGCGGAGTGAATGATTGATCTTTGAATATGAATCATACTTCGATTTTGTTATAATTAATGGAAAGGCCTTGTTGGGAGAGCCATAGAGCAATTGAATTAAAGCACTGTACAATAGGAGTGAATTCCGGATCTGTGATTGAGAATGGTGCATAAACCATTATGTCATCTGTATATAGGTGGACTAACATTATGAGCCCAATTCCATCCCCGATGTCCAGCCCTCTGTGCCCCTGGTCAGAACCGGACGCACAGAGGAAGTCGCGATCCTGATCCCACAGGGCATGTCTAGCCCTGCGGGATCAGAATCGCAAACAGACCTCTACGTGCAGGCTGGGACCTTTATTCCACCCAGCCTGCACGTACAGGCTTGCCTGACTAGCTCAGTCATGGCTTTTCAATGGAGCCGCGGCGCCATGGCATCCGGTTGCCATGGTACCATGGCTCCATTGAAAAGCCGCGATCCCCGGCCGCCGTCTCACAAAGTGCATTCCCTGCAGCCCATCCTCCGATCTTGCCTCCCAGGGCCAGGGTTGGGCTGCGGGGAATGCTCTTTTCCCCTGTCGCCACTTCCCTGCCAGGGGCCTGCTGTTCCTCCCACATTGGGGAACTTATTCCACCTCAGAGGTAGAAAAGGTTTCCCATCCAAGCCGTTGGCTCCAGACTTACAGGGTCGACATTGGAATCAGCCCTGTACATCCGGGGCCGACGACGCCCTTTCCCTGCCCCCGTCTAACTTCTCCGTACAACGAGCAGGGAAGTTAGATGGGCTCAGGAGGGGGAACGAAAAGCGGGGATGGACGTCTCAATGGGACATCCATCCCCGCTATTCGTGCCATGGAACAACCCCATATGTGACTAGAAGATCTGGCAGATTGTCTGGATGTAAATATTGAATAATAATGATGACAAAGATGAGCTCTGGGGTACACCTTGGTATTGTGGAGAAGGGTCCAAGGTTTTATTATCGATTTTTACAATTTGTAAGCGATCAGTCAAATAAGATCGCATCCAGCTGAGTGCGTTGTCCGTGATGCCAATCCAACATAGTCTCTGTAGCAGAATCTCATGACATATGGTGTCAAATGCTGCAGATATATCAAGGAATATGAGGATGAATGCTTGTCTTGGTTTCTCTATTCCCTTGATTAGAAGGTCAATGAGTAATATTAACAGTGTTTCCACTCCATGATTGGGGCAGAAGCCATGCTGATGTGGGTCGAGTGGAGCATTTAGGGTGACATAGTTTTGCAGTTGAAGTTGTACCACTTATCAAGTCTTTTAAGAACATAAGATATGCCATACTGGGTCAGACCAAGGTCCATCAAGCCCAGTATCCTGTTTCCAACAATGGCCAATCTAGGTCATAAGTACCTAGCAGTTTCCCCAAAAGACACAGGTTCCACATTGCTTGTATTGGGTCAAGCAGTGATATCCTGGGTCCCTTAATTGTTTATGGACCTGTCCTCCAGGAACTTGTCCAAACCTTTTTTAAACCCAGCTACACTAACAGCTTTTACTACATCCTCCAGTAACAAATTCCAGAGTTTGATTACACGTTGAGTGAAAAAATATTTTCTCTTATTAGTCTTAAAAAGGTTACCCTGTAGCTTCATTGCATGTCCCCTAATCTTTCTATATTCTGATGACATAAACAATTGATCTATGTTTACCCGTTCCACTCCAATCATTAATATCTAGACCTCTATCATATCTCCCCTTAGCCATCTCTTTTCCAGGTTGAAGAGCCATAAGCTTTTTAGCCTTTCTTCATAGGGGTATCCTTCCATCCCCTTTACCATTTTGGTGGCTCTGGAGCTTTTCTAATAACGCTATATCCTTTTTAAGATACGGGGACCAGAATTGCACACAGTATTCAAGGTGCAGTTGCACCATGGAATGATAGAGGCATTATAATATCCTTTGTTTTATTTTATTTTTATTTATTTATTTATTTAGCATACATTTATAACCCGCAACTTCCAGAGTTCAGTTGCGGTTCACAATAAACAACAATCCACAAAGCAAAAGCTTAGTTTTACATTGAACATTTTGTAACAATAAAAGTAAATGTAAACAGCATGAAACTTATGCATAATAGCAAAATTGGCTGGTAAATTATATACAATAAACTATTACAAATAAATTATATACAATAAATTATATACAATAAACTATATACAAATATATGTTGTGGGTACTTTAGAATTGAATCATGGTGTTTTTATAATAGTGTATTGTCTGTTAAGTTGTTGGAAATAGTATTAGTCATGATTTTTAACCTTTATCTGAGTGTATCAAGGGGTTATCTATGTTGCCGTAGTGCATGGAGAATAAGTAGGTTTTTAGTTTTTTACGGAGTTCCATAATTTCGGTTATAGTTCGTAGGTCCTCCGGAAGGGAATTCCAAATAGTTGGGGCAGCATGGGAAAATGCTCTGTTGTTAGTTAATTTATTTGCTTTTATGAAATCATTAGGAGTATTTAGTTTATTTGAGTATCCTTTTCTGTGTGTGGTTTTTTGAGATTCCATGCTAATTAGTTTGCTTAATGGGATTGGGGCCATGTTATTTAAAGCTTTATATGTAGTTATTGTGGTTTTATATATTATCCTACTTTGAATTGGCAACCAGTGTAGGGAAGCTAGTATTGGTGTTATGTGCTGAATTGAGTGTGCTTTCGTGATAATTCTAGCTGCTGCGTTTTGTGCTAATTGGATTCGTTTTATGTTTTGTTTCGTTATACCTAAGAGAATTAGGTTGGCAAAATCAAAGTGCGGTGTTATTGTAGCCTGTATTATATTAATGAAGTCTAGTTGGTGTACTAACGGTCGTAGTTGTTTAAGGATTTTAAGTTTAAAGTATATTTTCTTTATGGTGTTTCTGATGTGAGTGTTCATCGTCAGATGAGTATCTAGGATAACACCTAGGTATCTTATTTCGTTTTTTATTTTAACCATAGTTTGGGTTGTTCTTTCCTAGGTGCATAACTTTGCACTTGTCCACATTAAATTTCATCTGCCATTTGGATGCCCAGTCTTCCAGTTTCTCTTGCAATTTTCCACAATTCCCATGGGTTTTAACAACTTTAAATAGTTTTGTGTCATCTGCAAATTTGATAACCTCACTCATTATTCCCTTTTCCAGGTCATTTATGAATATGTCAAAAAACAGCAGACCCAGCACAGATCCCTGGGGTACTCCACTATTCACCTTTCTCTATTGGAAAAATTGGCCATTTAGCCATACCCTCTGCTTTCTATCTTTTAACCAGTTCCTGATCCACAATAGTACACTGCCTCCTATCCCATGACTTTTTAGTCTTGCCAAAAGGTTTTGATGAGGGACCTTGTCAAAGGCTTTCTGAAAGTCTAGATACACTATATCAAACAACTCACCTTTGTCTACCTGTTTATTCACACCTTCAAAAAACATAACAGATTAGTAAGACAAGATCTTCCTTGTCTAAAGCCATGTTGGCTGTCTACCATTAAGCCATGACTATTGTGATAAGGAAGCTTATCATAGCTCAGGAAGGAGCTATAGAAAAGGTGAAGTGACTCTGAACAAGCAACCTGTCAGTTCTGGTAGAAATAAGAAAACAGAATTTTCCCATAAAAGACTACCAGTCCCAGAATGCACCAGGTTTCCAACAGCCATTAGAGGAGCTGAAGTGGGGAAACGTGTGTTCAATCAGGAGGGCTATGAGGTAATCCCCAAGCACTCATCTCAAAGGGCAGGGCCTGATTCAGCACAGCTGCGCTGTGCTAGGGTGGAGCACTCATCTAAGCAGAATAAAGGTAGAGTTTATTCTACAGAGAATCATCCTCAGTTTCATCTGGGAGATCTCATCTTGATCTTGGACATCCTCGTCTTGGAGATCCTCATCTTGGACAGCTTCATCATCTGGAGGATCATCAGAAGCAGAAGCCAGAGCGGACGGACAGAGAGGGCAAGAAACCCTTTGGAAGAAAGAAGAGAAAAGCATTTGGGAGGTCTAAAGGAGTTCAGAGCAGTACGTATACTGGGAGACATTCAAAAGGCCAGCATACACCATTGGACTGGGGAAAACCAGAGGAGTGCTGCTGCAGAGCTAGGAATCTCCAGACGGTACCTGTGAGGGAGACGGCTGCACTTGGAAGGGACCCTAGGACCCGTGCCAGAAGGTATGTGAAGAGAGATCCAGTGTCCAGGGATCTGGATTGGAAGGCTGGACATAAGAACTGGACTACATACTGGCCAGGCTATTTAGAGAGGAACTCTAACAGCAATGGAAGCTCAGGTATGAACACTGATCTATGCCCTAGCTATACCCTTGAAAGACAGCAGGGAAACAAGTATTCTCCTGAGAGTGCTCCACTGAGAAATTCCTCTGTGCCAATCCATGATATTGAACCCATGATTGTTGAAGAAGGGGGAGAGGTTATAGACACAGGCTGTAAATACATGGATTGCTCTCTGTCTAAACTCCTTTGGTAATTTACTGTTACAAAGTACAACAACCATCACAAAGAAATACAAACTTGTTCTTTAATCTACTCAGAAAAGCTCCTGAGTAGGATTTGAGCCATGCAGTAGAAAGCAAGCCAGCTAAGGGGTTTCAGCTGGGTAACTGCTAGCAATTGAGCCTTACCTAATTGCTTGTGAGCTCTGAGGAAATCACTTCTGAGTCTATGTGTGAAGATATAAGAAGTTAACCTGAAAAGAACAGTTGTTCCCTACTTTGTGGGTTTTGTTTGTTGATTAAAGCACTGCTAAGAAAATATTAGCTAGAGCCTACAGAAAAGATCATTCTGTTACCAACCAGGTCTATTCTTTTGATTTGATTGCCTGACAAGTTCAGCTGTTTTCCTGATTTTGTTTTTCTAAGTTTAACACTGAAAGCAAGTATCCTGTTTTATGTGCTACCAAGCATATCTGTGTTGGGAGAAATAACCCCATAAATAAATATCTTATTGGCTTTACACTCAAGCACAACTAATTATTGTGAACGGCTGTGTCTGGAATGAATGGACTACATTTCCCACAATCCCTTGCAAATCATATTAATATATGCCTTTGCCAAGACTGTGAACATTCTCACCCAGGCACCCGTCTGACAAATGGCGTCGTTTTTCAGATTGCTTTTGCGCAAAGGATTTACTTGCTAAGGATTACAACTCAAGTCTGAAGGAAAAGACAGTTCAAGCTTAAAAGCTGAAAGAAAAGATTTTCCCTCAACTGCACTTTGGAGGAGAGGTGGCTGTTCCAGGTAGCTGTTCCAAAAAGAAAAGACCCTGTGCAGAGCTGGATTCATCACTGGCATAAGGTAACAAGTACCTGGGCATGTCTAGTGGTGGATGGGTGTAAGGCACAGGGGTAATTGGAAAAAAAAAGTAGAAAAAGACACCTGTTTGGAAGGTGGTGCACTGTGGGGTTTTTTTTGTGTTTTCTTGCAGGGATCAAGATGGATCCAAGGGAACTAGCTGATTGGATTTATTTATTTTTATTTAACTGCATTTATATCCCGCTTTTCACCGGGTCAAAGCGGTGTAACATATAACATACGGGGGGGGCAATTTTTCAGGGTGGGGCCATCACCAAGGGGCAACAATTAATGATTTGGGTAGACATGGACATGTATACTTTATTTATTTTATTTTATTTTATTTAGCAAACACTTATATACCGCTACTTCCAGCGATCAGAAGCGGTTTGATTAAAGTATTGGGATATGTCACAAAATCAAGACAGGAAGATTGGGGCATAGATAGAAAGAAGAGGGGTAATACACAGCACACATCGCAGGGTCTAGATATAGCCCTTCAGTAGGTATCATTCATATGTACAAAAGCGATTATCCTTTAACTATTTACATTTGACAAACAGCTATTTGTTTCTTTTCATCTTGTTGTATTCACAGCTGTATTCTGCTGAATCTAAGTATTAGGTCATGCGGATAGGGTGGTATTTCTGTTCAGAGATGTTCACGGAATAGGATTGTCTTCAGCTGTTTCTTAAATGATGTGATGTCAGCGTTGTTCCTGATGTGGTTTGGTAGAGAGTTCCAGAGGGATGAAGCATAAAGTTCGAAAGCTCTGTTGCAGGTCCGTTGTGTGGATTTGGTTCTTTTGTGAGGGACGACGACAGAGTTATTGGAGGAATGTCTGGTTGATCTGTTGTGGGATGGGCGAGGCAGTAGGGAGTGGAGTGAGGTGTTCCATGTTTGGTGGATAGTTTTGTGGATGAGTAGAATAGCTTTGTACTTGATTCTTGCTTGTATTGGAAGGAAGTGGAGGTCTCTTAGGATTGGGGTGATGTGATCCCGTTTTTTTGCATTCTGAATAATCCTTGCTGTAGTATTTAAGGCAGTTCGGAGGGGGTTGGTGTGTGAGGCAGGAAGTCCATGATAGATTATGTTGCAGAAATCCAGATGAGGGAGTGTCACAGCTTGTATTACTGTCCTGAAGTCAGGAGGTTCTAGGAGGGGTCGGAGGCGTTGAACAGTTTTGGCTTTGTGGAATATCGTCCCAGCGGTTTTGTTGATTTGTTGTTTAAAGGTGAGAGCTTGGTCAATGATGACGCCTAGATATCTTATTTGGGACTGGATTTGGATTTTCGTGGTTCCCATGTTGAGGTGAGTAGGTGGTTTGAAGTCGGGTTCTTTTGTCACTATAAGGGCTTTGGTTTTCTTTATGTTGATGGATGGATTGTTCTCCTGTAGCCAGTTGGCCACGTCGTTGAAGCAGGCTGATAGCTGGTCGTTTTTTGGGTTGGTAGTTGTAATCGGTGCGTAGAGCATTATGTCGTCTGCGTAGATGTGGAAGTTGATGTTGTGGGTGCGTATGATTGAGCATAGCGGACGGAGATATGTCGAACAACATGGCTGATAGGGTGGATCCTTGGGGTACTCCTTGAAGTTGTTGGTAGGGGGGCGAGGTTGTGGAGAGGGTGCGGATCCGTTGCTGTCTGTTGGTTAAATAGGATCTGAACCATTGGAGTACAGTGTCTTTGATTCCAATTGATTGTAGTCTGCGTATGAGGATTTCGTGGGAGATTGTGTCAAAGGCCGCTGATATATCTAGGAAGATCTGGATGTATCCTGATTGTTTCTCTTGGGTTCCAATGATGAGAGTGTTTATTAGAATGGTCATGAGGGTCTCGACGCCATGTAGTGGTCGGAAACCGTGTTGCTGCGGGTCAAGTATGTCGTTGGTGTCCAGATGATCTTGAAGCTGGCGTTGGACTATCTTTTCTATTATCTTGGTGGCGAGGGGGAGGCTTGCAACTGGTCTGTAGGAGGTGGGGTCCAGGGGGTCCAGGTTGTTCTTCT
The DNA here is from genome assembly GCA_033557465.1 of Ichthyophis bannanicus. Classification (NCBI taxonomy): domain Eukaryota; kingdom Metazoa; phylum Chordata; class Amphibia; order Gymnophiona; family Ichthyophiidae; genus Ichthyophis; species Ichthyophis bannanicus. The sequence continues at coordinate 1,111,524,126 of CM066033.1, read as the reverse complement.
TTATGGTTGATCGAATGATTGATGTTTTGAGGGCATCTGGTATGTATCCTTTGGATGGCAGCCCAGTTTAGCAGGCAACAGGAGCTAGCACAGCAGGCTCAGGACACTGCTATGAAAGCCTTAATGGACCAGCAGAGGCCAGTGCTTGATCTGGTGCAAGCCTTAGTTAAACTGCAGAACCAAAATGGACCAGATGCAAGACCAGCAGTAAATACTGGTACACGACATGTGGACAGTGTGGGACTCAATCAGGGAATTGGGGCATTTAGTTTTGGGAAGCTAACTCCAGATGATGATGTTGATGATTTTTCTAGAGTCTTTTGAAAGAGTGGCACAAGCATTAGCATGGCCAGAGACCCAGTGGGCAGTAAGGCTGGCAGCCTCATTAACTGGAGAGGCGCTTGCAGCTTACAGAGCAATGCCAGCAGCCCAGGCTTTGAATTATAAGGATGTAAAGGCTGCTATTAGAGATCGCCTAGGGTTGTCTATTTCAGAGTATAGGCGAATGTTTAGAGCTACTACATTAAGAGTGGGTGAAACACCCAGGGCTCTGAGTCAGAGAATCAGGATTAGCTGTAAAATGGTTGGAGCCTGAGCAAAAGACAGTAGAAATGTTATTAGACATTATTATGCTTGAACAATTTATGTCTGCTGTGCCTAAAGATTTGCATACTTTCCTTATACAGCAAAATTGCCAAAATCTTGGAGAGGCAACCATGCTAGCAGAGAGATTCTTGGAAGCCACGCAGGCTTGCCATAGAATGGGTGGCCCTCTGAGGATTGGTGCTGAGGCAAGCTGTGCTGTATCAGAAAAGAAAATGATTAAAAATGTTTCTGAAAATAAATGTACTGTGCCAAACCAGATGACACAGTGGAGTAGAAAGAAATGTTTCAAGTGTGGAAAATGGGGACATTTAGAAAAGGGATGCCAGACACACACTAGCTTAATGGGTGTGGATTTAAAACAGCCCAAAGAAGGATTTCTTTTGATGGTTGATGTGCAAGGAATTACCACAAATGCTTTGTTAGACTCTGGGGCAGACCAGAGTATGATGTCCAAAAGGCTTTGGAAGAGAATAGAGGCCCAAGAAGGATTTGTGCCTAGAACCCCTGAAAGCCAAGTTCACATCAGATGCATTCATGGTGCTGCAAAATCATATCCCACCTTTAGGCTAAGGGTTAAGTGCCTGGGGGAACAAGAGGAAGTTCTGTTAGCAGTGGTGCCTAGGCTACCCTTTGATTTGGTTCTAGGAAAAGACTGGCCAAGATTTAAGCAGGGTCTAGTGGAAGGGCTAGGAAAGAAGGAGGGAGAAGGAATAATTGAAATAGCTCCCGGGCCTTTCTTTGGAAGTCCTCAGTCCCTAGCTAAAAAGATGGTTAAGCTTCTGGAAGGCCAAACTATAGGTAATAAGAGGGGCCTTGTATCCACCCGCTCGCAGGCTAAGGTAGAGAGCCAGCGAAAGGAGGAGGGGGAGCCGGCAGAGTTATTTGGGGACTTACCCTCTAATGATTTAATAACCCCATCATCTGGTAAAGTAAGAAAGTTGAAAGCACAAAAGCGGCGTGAGAGACTTTGCAGAGCACAGGGTAGGGCTGAGATGTTAGCTGGTCAAAGTTTACCCTGGGTGCCAGCTGAGTTAGTGGCAAAGTTTCCTAACTTTCCACAAGAGCAGCAAGCTGATCAAGCTCTCACCCGAGCTTTTAAGTATGCTCAGGAGGTCAGGGAGGAGTTGCCCAGATTCAGACTAGATAATGAAATATTATATAGAGAGAGTCAGGACCCCAGAAATGGGACCATACGTAAACAATTGGTGGTACCCACCACTTTCAAAGGGCTAGTACTTAGATTAGCACATGATCATCCAGTTGGAGGTCATAAAGGGATGCAAGGAACGCTGGATCAAATACTTATGCGTTTTTACTGGCCAGGTATTTTCAAAGAAACTGCCCAGTTTTGTGCTGCATGTCCAGAGTGTCAGCGAGTTACAGCGGCTCACCCACCGGTGGTGCCTTTGATTCCCATGCCAATTATCACAGACCCAATTGGTCGCACTGCCATGGATATTGTAGGCCCATTAGTCAAAACGCCCCGAGGTTTCCAATACATCCTAGTTATGGTAGATCAGGCAACAAGGTTTCCCTGGGCCATACCATTGAGGAATGTTTCTGCAAAAACAATAGCTTTAGAGCTAGTAAAATTGTTTTGTGAAGTGAGATTCCCAAGAGAGGTGTTGACTGACCGAGGGTCAAATTTTGTATCCAAATATTTGGCCCAGGTCTGGGATGCCTTTGGCATTCATCACGTGAAAACCTCAGCCTACCATCCACAATCAAACGGTTTGGTGGAGAGATTCAACCAAACTCTCAAACAAATGTTGAGAAGGGGGTTAGCAGAAGAGGTAAAAGAATGGATATGTTATTGCCCTTTGCCTTATATGCCTGCAGGGAAAGAATTCAGGTGTCCCTAGGTGTAACTCCATATGAATTGATGTATGGTAGGGCTCCACGGGGTTTGTTAGATATTTTGAGGGAACAATGGATTGATCCTGAACCAGGAAGTCAGGAAGTGCCACAGTTTCTACGTGACTTGAGAGCACATTTGAAAAGGACCTCGCAGGTTGCTGAGAGGAACCTGCAGGACAGTCAAGTTCGCCAGAAAGGGTGGTATGATAGGAAGGCCAAAAGCCGCCAATTAAGCATTGGTGAAAAGGTTTTGGTCCAAGTAGCAGGTACAGCCCCAAAATTTGAAGTACAGTGGAAAGGGCCATGGAAGGTTGTTAAACAAGTGAGCCCAGTGTCTTATTTAGTAGAAAATGCAAGAGGGCGTAGACAGACCTACCATATTAATGTACTTAAGTCTTGGAAGGAGAGGCCTGTAAATAATAATGACCCTGAAGCCAGTCAGGAAGTAAGTGAGCTTCAAAAAGATAACACTCTCGTAGGTATTACGGACTGTAGGAAAAGTTTCACCAGTTAAACCAGTCCGTAATAACTTAAGCAGGGGGGTATGTGATAAGGAAGCTTATCATAGCTCAGGAAGGAGCTATAGAAAAGGTGAAGTGACTCTGAACAAGCAACCTGTCAGCTCTGGTAGAAATAAGAAAACAGAATTTTGCCATAAAAGACTACCAGTCCCAGAATGCACCAGGTTTCCAACAGCCATTAGAGGAGCTGAAGTGGGGAAACGTGTATTCAATCAGGAGGGCTATGAGGTAATCCCTAAGCACTCATCTCAAAGGGCAGGGCCTGATTCAGCACAGCTCCGCTGTGTTAGGGAGGAGCACTCATCTAAGCAGAATAAGAGTAGAGTTTATTCTAGAGATGACCATCTTCATGATCACCTTGGATATCCAGAGAATTGTCCTCAGTATCCTGAGAATCAGCTTGAGTTTGATCATCAGTTTCATCTGAAGGATCATCAGAAGCAGAAGCCAAACCGGACGGACAGAGAGGGAAAGAGACCCTTTGGAAGAAGGAAGAGAAAAGCCTTTGAGAGGTCTAGAAGAGTCCAAAGATGTACGTATACTGGGAGGTATTCCAAGGGCCAGCATACACCATTGGACTGGAGAAAGCCAGAGGAATGGTGCTGCAGAGCTAGGAATCACCAGAGGCTACCTGTGAGGGAGACGGCTGCACGTGGAAGGGACCCTAAGACCTGTGCCAGAAGGTATGTGAAGAGAGATCCAGTGTCCAGGGATCTGGATTGGAAGGCTGGACATAAGAACTGGACTACACACTGGCCAGGCTATATAGAGAGGAACTCTAGCAGCAATGAAAGCTTAGGTATGAACACTGATCTATGCCCTAGCTATAACCTTGAAAGACAGCAGGGAAACAAGTATTCTCCTGAAAATGCTCCATTGAGAGATTCATCTGTGCCAATCCATGATATTGAACCCATGCTTGTTGAACAAGGGGGAATAATAGCAGATGAGGATCCTGTTTATATGGACTGCTCTCTATCTAAACTCCGTTGGTAACTTTCTGTTATAAAGTACAGCAACCATCACAAAGAAATACAAATTTGTTCTTTAATCTACTCAGAAAAGCTCCTGAAGCAGGATTTGACCCACACAGTGGAAGGCAAGCCAGCTAAGGGGTTTCAGCTGGTAACTGCTAGCAATTAAGCCTTACCTAATTGCTTGTGAGCTAGGAGAGAATCACTTCTGTATCTATGTGGGAAGTAATCAGAAGTTAACCTGAAAAGAACAGTTTGTTTCTTGCTTTGTGGCTTTTCATTTGTTTTCCTGATTTTAACTTTGTTGTTCCAAGTTAACACTGAAAGCAAGTAACCTAATTTATGTGCTACCAAGCATATCTGTGTTGGGAGAAATAACCCCATAAATAAATATCTTATTGGCTTTACCCAAGAGCACAACTAAATTATTGTCAGCAGCTGTGTCTGGTGTGAATGAACTACATTGCCCACAATACCTTGCAAATCATATAGATATATGCATTGCCAAGACTGTGAAGATTCTCACCCAGGCGGCCGTCTGACAGTCTATGTGTGAAGATATAAGAAGTTAACCTGAAAAGAACAGTTGTTCCCTACTTTGTGGGTTTTGTTTGTTGATTAAAGCACTGCTAAGAAAATATTAGCTAGAGCCTACAGAAAAAACCATTCTGTAACCAACCAAGTCTTTATTCTTTTGATTTGATTGCCTGACAAGTTCAGCTGTTTTCCTGATTTTGTTTTTCTAAGTTTAACACTGAAAGCAAGTATCCTGTTTTATGTGCTACCAAGCATATCTGTGTTGGGAGAAATAACCCCATAAATAAATATCTTATTGGCTTTACACTCAAGCACAACTAATTATTGTGAACGGCTGTGTCTGGAATGAATGGACTACATTTCCCACAATCCCTTGCAAATCATATTAATATATGCCTTTGCCAAGACTGAACATTCTCACCCAGGCAGCCGTCTGACACTATTTATATGTTCAGTAATTTTGTTCTTCATCATGGTTTCTACCATTTTTCCCAGTACTGATGTCAGGCTCACCGGTCTGTAGTTTCCCGGATCACCCCTGGAACCCTTTTTAAAAATTGGCGTTACGTTGACCATGTTTATGTTTATGTTTAATCCTCCAATCTTCAGGTATTACAGATGATTTTAATGATAATTCACAGATTACTAATAGCAGGTCTGCAATCTCATATTTTAGTTCTTTTAACACCCCTGGATGTATATCATCCGGTCCAGGTGATTTGTTACTCTTCAGTTTATCAAATAGTTGTAATACATCTTCCCGGTGTATCGATATTTCTTTCAATTCTTCCGCAGTATCACCTTTAAATACCACTTCAGTCATGGGTAACATCCCTACAGATCTTCCTCAGGAAAGACCAAAGCAAAGACTTCATTCAGTCTCTCCGCTATGGCCGTATCCATTCTTAGTGCCCTTTTACTCCTCTGTCATATAATGGTCCAACTGACTCTCTCCCAGGTTTTTTGCTATGAATGTACTTGAAAAAGTCTTTATTATGCGTTTTTGCTTCCACAGCAAGCTTCTCAAATTCTCTCTTTGCCTGCCTTATCAATGCCTTGCATTGAACTTGGCAGTGCTTCTGCTATTTCCAGTTTTCATCATGTGGCTTTTTTTCCATTTCCTGAAAGATGCTTTTTTGGCAACAACAGCCTCTCTGACCTCACATTTAAACCACGCTGGCAGTTTTTTTGACTTCCTTCCACTTTTCTTAAAGCGTGGAATACAGCTGGTCTGGGCTTCCAAGATAGCATTTAAAAACAACACCCAAGCTTGATGTAAATCTTTAACCTTAGTAACTGTTCCTTTTCGTTTTTTCTTATCTAGTTTCCCAATTTTATCATAGTCTCCCTTTCGAAAGTTAAAAGGTAGTACTGTGGAGTTCCTTACCATCCCTCCTCCATTAATTAAATGTAGATAGGCAGCAGAGAGTAAAATCTGGGAACCTCACCTCAGAACCCTTCAAGACTACACAAGGAGTCCCCCAAGGATCATCATTATCAGCTCTTCAACATCTATATTCAGCCCATATGCAAAATATTTAACAAACACAAGATACAATGCGCCATATATGCTGACGACATAATGGCATATACCCCTATCCAACTAGACTACCCAGACTATACCACTATATCAACCTGCATTCAAGAAATAACAAACTGGCTAACCAACAAAAACTTAAACATGAACATAAAAAAACTGAAGCAATTATCATCACAAGAGACTCCAAATTCATTCCTCCAACTGCTATTAACATATCCAATTCACCGATTACAATAAAAGATAAAGTCAGATACCTTGGAGTGATTCTAGACAAGCAACTCACCCTACAACCACATATCAACAAGTTATCTAGAACAGCCTCCTTCAAATTCGCAACACTCCGGAGACTAAAACTCTTCCTCAATAAAGAACATTTCATACAGTATGCCAAGCAATCATTACACCTCTGCTGGACTAATGTAATATACTATTCCAAGGTCTGCCTAAAGAAACCACCTGTCCCCTACAATTAGTCCAGAACACTGCTGCCCGCATTATTACAAGCACCTCAATACAAGACCATATAACTCCAATACTACAAGATCTGTACTGGCTACCAATCGCCTCACGCGCAAAATGTGAATCAGCGCTCACCATCTTCAAAATTAAAAACAACATCTCGGCAGGAATACTACAAGAACTCATTGGAACCAAAACAAGCAAAATACCAGACAGAAACAACACCAAGAACAATATACCAACACCTACTATATTCACAAGAACAAACAAATCCACATCCACGCGAGCATTCTCTCTAGCTGCCCCTGCAATCTGGAATGTCCTCCTAGATAATCTAAAATCAACAACAGATTTAAAAGAATTCTGGAAGCTAATTAAAACCACCCTATTCATGGAACAATTCAATGAGGACCACCAATCAACCCTAACCACCCCACAAAAGACTTGTCCCTTTTGCCTTAATTGTTATTAATATGTAAAAAATGTAAACAGTTCCTGTACATAGCTCATACTGAATATAGCTCACCACACAATCAACCTCCTCACCCCACTCTCACATACACGCTTCGATTTTTCACTGCATGCTCACACCCACGCACCGAGCCACTTCATTTGTTTGCTGTGTAATTTGATTTGTTTGCTGTGTCACCCGCTTTGATTACAGGATAAAGCGGTATATAAATCCTTTTAAATAAATAAATAGCGATCATGCTATGATCACTATTGCCAAGTGGCCCCAACACCCTTATCTCCTGCACCAGATCTGGTGTTCCACTAAGGACTAGGTCCAAAATGGCTTCCCCTCTGGTTGGTTCATGAACCAGCTGCTCCATGAAGCAGTCATTTATTTCATCTAGAAACTTTATCTCCCTAGTATGTCTGCCATGACACTGACCCAGTCAATACCGTGGTAATTGAAATCACCCATTATTATTACTGTGCTGTAACGTTTGTTAGCTTCCCTGATTTCTTTGAGCATTTCATCATCAATTTATTCATTCTGGCCAGGTGGTTGATAGTACACCCCCATTGCCATCGCCTTCCCCTTTTTACATAGAATTTAAATCCATAGAGATTCTACAGCAAATTTTGTTTCCTGCAAAACTTTAATCCTTTGTGACTCAATGCCCTCTCTAACATTCAGTGCAACCCCTCCACCAATCTGATCAGCTCTATCATTACGATATACTTTGTACCCAGATATCACTGGTTGTCCTCCTTCCTCCATGTCTCTGAGATACTAATCATATCTAACCTCTCATTTAGTGCTATATATTCTAACTCTCCCATCTTATTTTTTAGACTTCTAGCATTTGCATACAAGAATTTTAGAGACTGTATTTTATTCATATTAATCTGGCTATCAGTAGGCAGGGGTAATTTGGAATCTTTAAGCTCTGTCTGCTCCGTACTCAAGGGCATTTGGGCAACATTTGTCTTTATTGGAACCTCTCTGCTGATATGCCCTAAATTCATTCTTTTGGTAGTATCCTTCAAGGATTCATTGTTCCGAATCATGTGGTCTTGGGCGACTGTCGGCTCTCCCCTATTATCTAATTTAAAAGCTGCTCTATCTCCTTTTTAAAGCTTAATGCCAGCAGCCTGGTTCTATCCCGGTTAAGGTGAAGCCCATCCCTTCGGAAGAGCCCCTCCTTTCCCCAGAATGTTCCCCAGTTCCTAACAAATCCAAAACCCTCATCCTTGCAGCATCATCCACGCATTGAGACTCCGGAGTTTTGCCTGCCTTTTTGGTTCTGCGTGTGGAACTGGAAGCATTTCGGAGAACACTTCCCTGGTAGTTCTGGATTTCAACTTCCTACCTAAAAGCTTAAATTTAGCCTCCAGAACCTCCCTACCACATTTTCCTCTGTCATCGGTACCGACATGTATCAAACATAGAAACAGGAATATGATGACAGAAAAAGACCACATGGCCTATCTAGTCTGTCCTTCCATATCAACAACTACAACAGTCCCCTTTTTTCCTTTAGAGATCCTCTGTGTTTGTCCCATGCTTTTTTCAATTCAGTTACTGTCCTCATCTCCACCACCTCCACTGGGAGACAATTCCACAGATCCACCACTCTTTCCGTAAAGAAATATTTCCGCATATCACTCCTGAATCTATCCCCCTTCACCCTCGTCCCATGTCCCCTCGTAGCAGAACTTGCTTTCAATTGAAAGAGGCTCTCCCCCTGAATATTTATGCCACGGAGGTATTTAAACATCTCAATCATATCACCTCTATCCCGCCTTTCCTCTAAGGTGTACATATTAAGATCCTTAAGTCTGTCCTCATATGCTTTATAATGAAGACCACTAACCATTTTAGTAGCCACCCTCTGTACTGACTCTATCCTGTTTATATCCTTTTGAAGGTGCGGTCTCCATAATTGCACACTATACTCCAAATGAGGTCGCACCAAAGACTTGTACAGAGGCACTATCACCTCCTTTTTTTCTGCTAGCCATTCCTCTCCGTATGCACCCAAGCATCCTTCTAGCTTTTGCCATCACCTTTTCTACCTGTTTAGCTACTTTAAGATCATCAGACACAACCACACCTAGGTCCCGCTCTTCTTTAGTGGACAAAAGTACTTCACCCCCTATACTATATTGCTCCCTTGGATTGCTGCAGCCCAAATGCATGACCTTACATTTTTTAACATTAAATCCCAGCTGCCAAATTCTAGACCATTCTTCAAGCTTAGCTAGCTCCCTCCTCATGTTATCTACACCTTCCTGGGTGTCTACTCTATTGCAGATTTTGCAGCAGACTCCTCCCCAGCAGACTCCTCCTCTCTAAGACCTTGTTTAGGTGGCACCTGAGGTCCGCTACATTTGCACCAGGCAGGCATGTTACCAGGCGATCCTCGCTTCCACCAGCCACCCAGCTATCCACATGCTTAATGATTAAATCACCAACTGTAATGGCTGTCCTAATCTTTCCTTCATGGGCACATGGCCCTGGAGAAACGTCCTCGGTGCGAGAGGGTTTTGCATCACCTGGAGGACAGGTCCTAGCTACAGGATCACTTCCTGCCACACCAGGGTGATGCTCTTCTTTCACGTGACCTGTCTCCTCCATGGCAACAGGAATGCTGCTAGACTGGAGGTGGGACTTCAGGACTATATCCCTGTGGGTCTCGTCTATGTACCTCTCTGTCTTCCTTATGTCCTCCAAGTCTGCTACTTGTTACCCTTAGCATCCACTCCCTAACCTTGAGGGTTTAAGGAGGGATGGGCCTTTGTAGTTGTGGGGCCAAATGATAGGCGGGCACAAGAATATTTATTTTTTTTAAAGGATTTATTTACCCCGCTCCGTGGTGGAGTGGAACAGGCGTGAGGATTAAACCAAAACAGGAACAAAAGAAAATCAAGGCTTTTCAATGCTGTGCTTGAAATGTCCTTTCATACTGGGATTCACATTACATCATGTGTCCTCTTACTTTGCAATCACAATAAACAAGGGAAAACAATACTGTTCATGAGTTGTGTCTAAATTATGCTTTAGCTTATTTTCACTGCTTCATAAGCTCTTCATCCAGGTACTTAAACAACATACATTTTTGTAAGCTCTTCATCCAGGTATTTAAACAACATACCTTTCAGGATATGCTAGAAAATGACCATTCAAGCTTTGCTTTAGTTAGTTCTATCAATCAGACCGATTGAGCAGTCCATTGGCTGATTGACTTCAATCATGGGCAACGGAGAAGCTAATGGTATTTCTGCCTCAGGATTCTTTCCTGCTTGCACTTACTTCTGTTCAGCAATAGCTCTTTTATCTAAGAATTGTTTAAACTCTTTAAGGAGAACTTCAGCCTGCTTTCTAGCTGGGCTGGACTGAGGATTTGCTCCTTCCTTGGGTAAGTAATTGTTTACAGAGTTTACCTCTGGAAAGCAAGCAATGCCGTCTCTGTTCAAACATTCATTCCCTGCAGTGGAGTTACCCCTCCCCCACTTGTCTCTGTATGCAGGTGTCGGGTTAACAAGTTCCTTTGTATGAGCAGTGTTTCTAAGGAGTGATTCAAAGGTAGGACCTCTTAAAATATCCTGGCTTAATTCTCTCCTGAACAATTCAGCTGGATTCCTTATATCAGCCTGCTTGCTAAAAGCTTCAGCTGTCTGGTGAGAAAAGCTGGGTTTGTTTAAAGGAACTTCAGGCTGCAGCCAACTGCTTTCACAATGCCTGAAACTGTCCTGAGTTTTAAAGTCAGCATTCACTCTTTCTGGGTTCTCATAAAACTTGTCATATGAATTAAATACACCAGGTACCTTATAATGAGGCTTGTCTGAGAATGCCTTGCCACGCTGCCTTCCTCTCCAAGGGTCAGCTGTTTCTTCCAGAAACCTAGGCTTTATCGCTGGGTCTCTCAGGGCTTCTAACCTCTGTTGCTCCCAGAAGGTTCTTCTATCAGGCACTGAGTATCCCCGGTACCTACTTCCTGGTTCTGAATCCCTTTTCCTTGTATTACAGCTGGGCAGTGTTTCTCTTGCTAGGTCAAAGGTTTCTGTATCAAAGAGAGCTTCTTGCCTTATTCCATCTTCACTCTCCTTTCCTTGTTGCTTTTCCAACGTCCTTTGCCTTCTCATTCGTTTTCCCCTTCTGATACTCGTTCCAAATCCACTCCTTCCAATTCCACTCATACCCACACTGTCTTCCTTCTCTCTGTTTAACAAGGTGCCCCTGCTCTGGGGAGCCCGCCTCCAGCTAGGGCGTGCCCAATCAGCAACTCTGCTTCTCTCCTCCCCTGAGGTGAACTGTGTTAGCTGATTAGCTCTGTGCATCTTGTGCTGAGAAGGGAAAACCTTGCATTTACCTGCAGTACCTGAACCTTCCAGTGGGTCAGTATCAGTTTCCATGGCTTCCAGCCCTGCCACTGCGTCACATACTCTAGCCTTCAGAGATCGGACTCATTCCCTGAGAGCAAAGAGCTCCTTGCACCTAGTTCACACGTAAGACCCCTCACCAACTGGGAGAAAATCATACATGTAACACTCAGTGGAAAAGACTGGAAAGCCCCCATCTCGCTGCTGGCCTGCTGTCTGCATCTTAATTTTAAGGTTATGTTTAGATATTTAAGTTCTTTACTTACTAAGGGTTGCTGGGGATACTTATACTAATAAAACTATACCTAATATGTTTAATGTACTTTGTTCACCTGAAGCTTAATTAATCTCAGGTCCTTAATGTATGCCTGATGAGGATAAATAGCTGCACCTGAGAGTGAATATGGCACCTCCTTTCCTTTAAGAGGTTTAAGCACCTATAGAGCTATGATTATCCCAGGGGTGGGTGGGTGTCGAGGAGGGAGGGATGGAAAGAAGACTTATTAAAAGCTGGCTGCTACACAGTACCCTTTCGTGTGCTTCTAAGGTAATCTGTGACCAATTTTCAGGGGGAGTCCCTCAGCCCTTGCTTGGATAGAGGGGGTCTTGGGTTCTAAATTTACACAGAAAGCTCTCTTCTGTGTTTTAAATTTAAACTGAAAGCTCTTTGCTGCTACTAGGTCCTGACTGATTTAACAAATACACTGGGTTCACAGATTAATCAGTTTTAATCTAAAGAATTCCTTTTTCCTCAAGATGTAGAAAAATTCCCAGAATTAAATACTTACAATTGCAGATCTCTCTCCAGAAATAGCAGTCCCCTTTTGTAATCCTTCAAGACTATTTTTGTGAGGAAAGGTAAACTTGAGATGGGTCTGTATGAATTTGGTTCAGCTGGGTCTAGCTTTGGGTTTTTTTAGCAGTGGGTGTATGAAGTCGGTCTTTAGTTTAATTGGTATATACCCTTGTGAGAAGGGGAGCTGTAACATCTTGCATATGGTTGGGCCAAGTTCAGACCATGTTGATTTTATCCAGCTTGCTAGACAGGGATCCAGAAGTGACGTAGTTGTATTCAGATTTCAAATTATATTGACCATTTGGTCAGGTGAGACTGGGTTGAATAAATGCAGGGAGCTGGAAGTGCAGTTTCTGTGGGAGTGTTTTGTCAGTGTGGCTGGAGGATGAGTCTGTAGTTTGGCTTGGAAGTAATGTGCAAGTGCTTGAGGGTTGGGGATAGACTGTATAGTCGGGAGGGGGGGTTCTCTCAGCATGGATTTGGCTATTTCGAATATTTCTCTGGGTTTATTTAGAGATTTTAATAATGTTTGTGAAGGTAGTCTTTCTTTGCCTTATTAGAGTGGACTCTGTATAAATTAAGGATTTGAAGGTAGTTTTTCTTGGCTTGTTCATCTAGAGAATGTCTCCTGGTGTGTTCGGCTTTTCTTAGTTTCTGTTTGATTCTTTTTAGGCCTGTTGTGTGCCATGTTGTATGAAGTTGAAGATTGTGAGGAGCTGATTTTAATGGTGATGTAGCTGCAGTGTTGGTAATGAGAAAGATTGAAGGGAAAAGTTTGCCTTTTTGCAGGTGACACGAACATTTGCAATAGAGTGGACTCTGAGTGAGTAGACATCATGAGGAAAGATCTACAAAAACTGGAAGAATGGTCTAATGCTTGGCAATTAAGATTTAATGTGAAGAAGTGCAAAGTCATGCACTTGGGATGTAGAAATCCAAAGGAATTGTATGCAATAGGGGATGAGAAGTTGGAGTGTACAGACCAGGAGAAGGACATCGGAGTGATAGTGTCTGAGGATCTCAAGGTGGTGAAATAATGTGACAAGGCAGTAGCTAAAGTCAGAAGGATGATGGGTTGCATGTAGAGAATAACCAGCAGAAAAGTGGCGGTATTAATGCCCTTGTATAAGTTGTTAGTAAGGCCTCACTTGGAGTACAGAGATGCCAAGTTGCCTAGTTCTAGGAGTGAGATTTTAAGCCAGTCTTGGATTTCTGTCAAGATCTTCCTGATGCATTATAGGACCTCCTGCACTGATTCCAGTGGGTAAAATCAGAGACTACAAATACCACACTGCATTACAAGGCAAATTTAAAACCAGAACTGGCACTCCTGGAACTGGGTAACTTGTCAAATCTGGGAGTATTGTGTTCAATTTTGAAAGCCATATCTCACAAAGGATATAAAAAGTCTGGAAACGGTTCGGAGAAAGGTGACCAAAATGCTTTGGAGCTTGCACCAGAAGGCATATGAGAAGAGACTTGAAGACCTAAATATGTATATCCTAGAGAAGAGGAGATAGGATACAGACCTTTAAATACGTAAAGGGCATTCGTGAACAAACAAACCTTTTTCAAAGACGGGGAAGCTGTAAAACTAGAGGGCATATGATGAAGCTACTAAGTGGTAAACTTAAAAGCAACATCAGAAAAACAATTTTCACTGAAAGGGTGGTGGATGCTTGGAATGCCCTCCCGATGGAGCTGGTGGGGGAAAATACAGTGACAGAATTCAAAATGCTATGAGACAGATACAGTGGATCCCTTTATAGCACAGGATGAAATCAAAACAAACTTAAATATCTTTTATATAGAAACATAGAAACATGATGACAGAAAAAGACCACATGGCCTATCTAGTCTGTCCTTCCATAACAACAACTACAACAAATGGCCTATCTAGTCTGTCCTTCCATAACAACAACTACAACAATATTTCAACAAATAGAGAGGGGTGACCTGCACAGAGTGGTAGATACAATCCTAAACACAGGCATAGAGAGGAGTGACCTGCATGGAGCAGCGGGTACAACCGTAAGCACAGGTATAGAGGTGGGTGACCTGCACAGAGCGGTGGTTACAAATACTGTAGCCACCTCACTGAGTAAACTATAGATGAGCCATACTGGTCTTTATCTGCCATCATATACTATGTAACTAATCAATAGCCATGCCTTTAGGCACTCCCTAAAACTCATCACTGGTCAACAAAGTTTTACAAAAGTTATGTTACTGAAATAAAAATAGTCATTTCTTATCAATTTTTAGATGCTGAACACGAATATGACAGTGAAATTGCAAAGTTGGCTCTAGTTTTTTTGTAATCTACAAGAATTAATGTTTACATCACGAAATGCATGTCAATAGTAAATACAATAGGCCTTCGGTTAATACCTGTAAAAAACAAGTCATAGACTACTTCTTAGATTTTTTCGCCTGTCTCTTGTACAGCTGTTCGGGAGCTTCTCTGGGGAGTGTCCAGCAGTAGTCAGCCAGCATTGTAGTGGACCATTTTCCCTGGTATCTTTGCTCCATCGTTGCGATATCCTGGTGAAAACGTTCGCCCTGTTCATCACTAACCATACCACAGTTGTCAGGAAAGAAATTGAGATGGGAATCAAGGAAATGAATCTTTAGAGACATATTGCAGCCAAGTTTCTGATACTGCATCAGTATGTCTTCTACTAGTTCCTTGTAGTTTTCTGCTCTAACATTCCCGAGAGTTTGTTGACACAAGGCGAAAAGCATTCCATGCTTGTTTCGCATCACCCTGCAGCAAGTTGTTGAACCAGTCATCTTTGAAGAGCTCTCGAATCTGAGGACCCACAAAAACTCCCTCTTTAATCTTTGCTTTGCTGAGTCGAGGGAATTTTTTATGCAGGTATCGGAAAGCTGGCGAAGTGTGGTCCATGGCTTTCACGAAGTTTTTCATCAAACCTAGTTTGATGTGAAGGGGTGGTAGCAGGACTTTGTGAGCCTCAACCAGAGCTGGGTGCTGGATATTCTTCTCTCCAACTATTACATTTTGTCTGCGATTCCATTCCTTCCGCAAGTAATGCCAATCCCTTGCTCGGCTATCCCACTCACATAAGAAACACATGTATTTTATATATCCCTGCTGCAGTCCCATTAAAAGGGCAACTACCTTCAAGTCACCACAGAGGTGCCAGCTGTACTTGTTATAGTTAATGGAAATTAGTAGATGCTTTAAGTTATCGTATGTCTCTTTCATGTGGACGGCATGCGCTACTGGAGTAGATGGAAGACGGTTTCCATTGTTCAAAAGCACAGCCTTCAGACTCAGTTTCGAAGAGTCTATAAATAGTCTCCAGTCTTGTGGGTCATGAGTGATTTTTATGGCATTCATGAGGCTTTCAATATCGGAACAGAATACCAGATTACTTTCCTTTCCGACTGCGTATAGTACACTGCTGACATCAGATGGCTTCAGCAGCCGTCTGGCAGTAGTATTGCATTGCATCAGAAAATGATGCAATCAACTCTGGATGATGTGTGCATGCTGGTATTATGCAATGTGATGCAATATTACATCATTCAAGGCTTATTTGGGATGTTGTTGATGTCCTACTGGATAAATTTACACGGTAAAACGTCAAAAATGAACTACATGCAATATCTTCAAAACGAGAGCCAATAAAAATTTTTTAATGTTATATTCGTGTTCAGCTCACCAAGATACTACAGATTAGGGCCTTTTAAAGTCAGTAGCGATTTCAATGTTGACCAGTGAATCTGTGGTATACCTAAGAGCTCAAGAGAAGACATTTCAGAGTTGTGATGGAGTTATATAAAATGCCCTCGCTTTTCATCTTGCTGCTTGAATTTCACTTAAAACTGGAACCTGGAGTAAAGCCTCCTGACTAGATCTCAGAGACCTTTTAGGGAGATACCATTCCAAATGAGTATGAAGATAGGGTGGTCTGTCCCCTTTCAAGTCATTAAAAGAGTAGCAAGATTCTTACATGCAGGGTTGTATCTTTGCCTGCAAAGACTGAACTTGTCTAAGCCATGATATTTTCAATAACATCATAAGGATGCAAAAGTTGGACAATGAAGAAGAAAAACAGAAAGAAAATCACTGCCTTAGAATTAAGGTGCTGGTGAAGAATTCTGTGCATACCATGGACTGCCCGAAGAACAAATCATTCGGTACTAGAGGAGATCAAACCTAAAATTTCTTTAGAAGTTCAATTGACAAAAAGACTGACTTTCATACTCTGGATACACCATGCAAAGAGAAAGATCATTAGAGAAAGGCATCATGTTTTGCAAGGTTGAATGTCAGTGTAAAAGAGGAAGACCGGCAATTTGATGGATCAATACAATAACAGTAGCTATGGATGCAGTTCTATCAACAATTAGCCACCTGACAAAAGACAGTTTAGGACAACTATCCTCAGGGTTGCTATGAGTTGACATCAACTCAACGGCACTTAACAACAGGGCAAGAACGCTTAGGAAACCAAGTAGGTGTCCTAAGCGTTTTACATGTTCCCTGTAAAATAGTTATCTCCAAGTTATAATGCCCTGTTCAATGTAATTTCAGTTTGTTCAATGTAAACCGCCAGGACCGGATTTACCTTGAGTGAGGCCCTACGCCAACAAAAATTGTGGGCCCCCAGCAGGGGCGGCCCAAGGGGGGTGCGGACCTCATTTGCATAAGGGGCCTCATTTGCATAAATATTTGCATAATGTTACCATATACTAACTTTTAGTAAACGTGCCTCTTAATGAGTGTATGGATAAAGAAAGACTAAAAGATTTCTACATTACTATAATCCAGTGCCAACTGCCAGACACATTAGGAACTACTACAAACACTGCCCATAGTAAACCTGCCGTATCCTAACAGCACTACCAGGACTCACAAAGCACCATACTCTACCAATCAAAAGGCAACACTGCAAATATTAAACCAATACATTTCAGAGAACAACAATACATGACCTACTGGGGAAAGAGAACAAGTGGCAATGTCAAATAGGAATTATATAAACAGAACACCTCAGCTCAGTTACACATGCAGAACATAGACCATCACCAAACAAGTAATCACAATTTAGAAATAGGAAGACAATAATTAAACTGGGAATCCCAAAAGCCAAACTTGGAATGTACAACACTGTAGAAATAAAACTATACATTAATTTGCTCTTGTACTAAACAAAGCACAGATGTTAATGATGCACATTTACCAGAGCTGACATATTCCAATTAATAAATTCAAAATAAAGAGATATTTTTCTACCTTTTGTGCATTTTTTTCAGCTGCAATTGCTCCAGCCACTTTCTTCTGGTTTCTTCGTGTCTTCTGCTAACTCTCCATCGTCTGCTGTCCATTTGTCCTTTCTTCTCTCTTCTAGATTTTTTTCCATTCTCTCTCTACATCTGCTTTAACATACTAATCTTTCTCCTTTTGCTCTTTCCTCATTCCTATTTCATCCACTCAAATTTTACCCCTCCATCCTCAATCCCCACTTACTCTCCCAATACCCGGCCAATTGTAGATTTTTTATCCCTCCCACACAAAATATTTTTCCCTTCTCCATTTTACTCTTCCAGCCCCATCCCATTCTAATCCTCCCCCAACATCAGCTCCCTTCTAGTTCCAGCCTCACCCAGCATCCATTCCCTTCTAGTCCCTGCATCAGCCCATTTCCAGTCCTAGCCATCCATCAGCCCATTTCCAGTCCTAGCAACCCCCAACCCAATACCAGTCCTAGCCCCCCCATCACCCCACTTACAGTCCTTAACCCCCCATCACCCCATTTTCAGTCCTTAACCCCCCATCACCCCATTGTCAGTTTAAGCCCCCCCTATAACCCATTACCAGTCCTAACCCCCCATCAGCCCACTTAGAGTCCTAACCCCACCAACCCATTTCCCGTCAGCCCCCCATAGCCCATTGCCAGTCCTACCCCCCCCCCCATCAGCCCACAGCCCATTACCAGTCCTAACCCCATCATCCCACCTCCAGTTTTAACCCCCCAGCCCATTTCCAGTCCTAGCCCCCCATAGCCCATTACCAGACAACCCCCATCAGCCCACAGCCCATTACCAGTCTTAACCCCCCCAAAGCCCATTACCAGTTCTAACCCCCCCCCAACAGCCCATTACCAGTCCTAACCCCATCAGCCCACCTCCAGTCTTAACCCCCCAGCCCATTTCCAGTCCTAGCCCCCCCATAGCCCATTACCAGACAGCCCCCATCCGCCCACCCCCCATTACCAGTCTTAACCCCCCCACAGCCCATTGCCTGTTGGCAGCCCGCCCCACACCCCCTCCGTCCATGCCCAGTCCTAACCCCATCAGCCCACCTCTAGCCTTAACCCCCCCCAGCCCAGCCCATTTCCAGCCCCAGCCCCCCAATAGCCATTACAGCCCTACCCCCCCCAGTCCATTTCCAGCCCCTGCCCCCCCAATAGCCCATTTCCTGTCCTACCCCCCCCCATTGCACCTTTCCAGTCCTACCCCCCCATAGCCCATTACCAGTCCTACCCCCCCCCCATAGCCCATTACCAGTCCTACCCCCCCCCCTAGCCCATTACCAGTCCTACCCCCCCCTAGCCCATTACCAGTCCTACCCCCCCCCCATAGCCCATTACCAGTCCTACCCCCCCCCCCGGCCTAAAGTAAAATTTAATTTAAAAAAAAAACCTGGTGGCTGCCGCCGCGGGGCCCCCTCTGCTGCCGCGGGGGCCCCGTCTACAAGCTGGTCGGGTCCGGTCCGGTCGGGTCGGGTCGGGTCTCTCTCCCTCCCTCGCTGCAGGCTGCAGGCTGCGAGAGACGCGAAGGGAGAGCGTCTCCTCGCGTCTGTGTTAAGCCCGCAGGGGCTGATGGGAAATCCCATCAGCCCCTGCGGGCTTAACACAGACGCGAGGAGACGCTCTATCTTCGCGTCTCTCGCAGCCTGCAGCGAGGGAGGGAGGGAGAGAGACCCGACCCGACCCGACCCGACCAGCTTGTAGACGGGGCCCCCGCGGCAGCAGAGGGGGCCCCGCGGCGGCAGCCACCAGGTTTTTTTTTTTAAATGAGTTTAAAAAAAAAACCTGGTTCTTTTTTTGTGGGCCCCTGCCGGCTGTGGGCCCTACGCCATGGCGTACATGGCGTATACGTAAATCCGGCCCTGTAAACCGCACTGATGCAGAATAGCGCGGTATATAAGAGAATATAAATAAATAAAAATAAATAAATAGGCACCTGTTTAGGCACCTATGTGTCATAAAATACTAGCGTAACTGGCAGAAATCACGCCTTGAATGCAAATCCAGTTTGCAAATAGGCACATATATTAAGATATTTTCTAATCTCTGTGTATATTTGTAAACTTCACCTGCGCTCTGCCCAGACTGTGCCTCGGGCTATATTTACCAGCAAAGTATGCATCTTCATGGCAAAGTGCATACATTTAAGCCAGTCATGAAAAACTCTTTATAAAATTATTTTATTTATTTTTATTTATTTAATGCTTTTATATACCGCACTCTTTAAAATCAGTGTGGTTAACAGATAACATTTTGTACAGAGTAGGAAGAGCCTGCTCTTAACTTACATCGAACGGGGAATACAACTTGGATTTAGAACAGGGGTAACTATATACAGACAATATACAGTCTAGGCAGAGAGTCGCTATGCAGTTGTAGTGACATGGCTTGCCCTGACAGCTATGTACAGGGATGTAATTTATTTACTGGGTTGTCTGTTTTTTACGGTTAGGTTGTAGGATTGTGTCAGGTGAGGACGTGTTGTTGGCCTGGGCGTAGTGTAGGAGAAAAAGGTGGTGCTTTAGTGCCTTTCTGAATTGGGCAAGGTCAGTGATCGTGCGGATGGTCATTGAGAGCTCGTTCCAGCAGGTAGGTGCGTAGAACATGAAGGCTCTGTTTTTGTTGCCTGAGTGAATTTTATTACTTCACTGGGGGTTATTAGTGTGTTAGTGGCGAAGGACCTTCTTGCTCTGGTTTCAGGTGTGGGGTGGATAAGGTTCGTCAAGGAGCTAGAGGTTGTTTTGTTGATGGCCTTGAATTTTAACAGTACTACTTTGTATGTTAACCGGCAGTAGATTGGTAGCCAGTGCAGGTCTTTTAGGATTGGCGTAATGTGGTCCCTTCTAGAGGCCCCGTGTAGGAAATGGGCAGCGGTGTTCATTGCTAACTGTAATGGGTTTAGTGTGTTATTAGGGAGTCCATGAAGGATCACATTGGCGTAGTCAAAGTGGGGGGTTACTAGTGCCTGGAAAACTGTTCAGAAGTTGTCTGGTTGTAGCAAGGGTCAAAGAAGTCGAATTGTCCTCATCTTATGGTAGATTTTCTTGACGGTGTTGCCTATGTGCGCTTTCAAGTCGAGGTGCTGGTCCAGCATGACTCCTAGGTAGCGGATGGTGGATCAACTCGAGAGCTCAGCGTCTTTGATCTTTAATTTTGCCGGTGGGGAGAAGGTTTGGTTTCTCGTGATAAACAGCATTTTTGTCTTGCTGAAGTTTATCCTGAGACGGTGAGTGGAGCCAGTCAGTGACGGCATCAAAGCATTTTACTAGTGAAGAGAAGTCTAGTTGGTCGATAGTGAATGGGGTGAAGAGTAGAACGTCATCTGCATAAATCAGGCAGGGGATGTTGAAGGAGCGGATGATTGCACATATGGGCTGCATATATATATATTGAATAATAGGGCAGATAGCGAGGAACCCCGGGGGAAATCTGGGGAACTTTTGTTGAAAAGACTCGGAGGTCATATAGCCTGCTGCCATCTATCTTTTAGGTAGATTTGCACCAGCTCTAGGCTGAGCCCTGGATTCCCTTTTCCTGGAGATGTATCAGGAGCTGCTCGTGATTGACGGAGTCGAAAGCCGTGGAGATGTCCAAGAAGATCAGGGCATATCCTCATCTGTTAATGTTAATCCCTGTAATTAATGTGTTGAGAAGTGTGGCAAAAAGCATTTCGATGCCATGTTATTTCCTGAAGCCATGTTGGCATGGATCGAGGGGGGCAGTGGAGTCGATGTGTTCTTGGATTTGCCTTTGGACGACCTTCTCAATAATCTTGCCTAGAAGGGGGATGCTTGAGATTGGTCGATAGGATTCTACCTTCTGGGGGTTCAGCTTGTTCTTCAGAAGGGGCCGGATTGACATCTGTTTGAGGCATGCTGGGAATGTTCCTATGGAGAAGGACCGCTCCATGATCTTGGCTAGAGTTGGGCTAAGTTCATTGCGCAAATATCTTATCCAATATGCTGGACAGGGGTCGTTCCCTATTATTCCCTAATTATCAGTTTTTAAATGTTAGCGCTTTCTGTTCTATTGAGACCCAGTGAAATGCTACCAAGCAAGGGGTAGCCCTGTTCCAAAGCTACTCAACTAAATAGCTCTAATACGTTCAATGAAACATGAGAGAATCGTTCCCGCAAATTAATTCTCTTCTTTTTCAACAATGCATCAATCTTTTTCAATGTCTATCAGGAGGTCTCAGACTTATAATGGCACCAATTCATTAGACTGAAAGTCTATATAGAAATTCATGTGCCCGATCGCATCAATGACCTCCATGCAGACACTATGGACTAAAGCTCATAAGTATAGCTACTGTTATTCAACATATGTTTCTCTATGTTGATACACTAATGTTTAATTCCTTGGTGCTAATACTTGAGGCTGTCAGTCCTGATGGCACTATCGAATGATCCCGACGCTCTCCCCCAGCGCCTTCGTAGCGTTTCTCCTAAAAGGGTTCTTCAGGGGATCAATTTTAAACCTCCTGTATTCAAACAAACACAACAAAACAAAGAATCATTCCCTAGCTGTGTAACCTCCCCTCTTATTCTACTAAAAACTACAACGTTCTATAGGACCAGAATCATTAGGTACTCACAGAAATGCTGCCCGCATCTAAAACCGAATATCTCTTTCATTCTCAATCACAAAGCTAGCCCTAGCACTCATATTCTGCACTCGTGGCAGTTTCTCTGCTACCCTCTTAAGAAGGCCTACTACAATTCATTATAGTAGGCTAAATGATAACAATAACATGCATGTGCAACCATTTTGAAATGAATAAATGAGAGCAAAGGGTGCAGCTGTCAAACCACCTTTAATTTCCAAAATGCCCTCTTAGCCACCTCCCTAATGTGGTATTGCCCATCTCACATAGAGTTCACTGTTACCCTGGACATATGATAGTCTGATGTGTCTCCTTCATTCTATCAAGAGAAAGAGATATCTGATGTCTAAGCAACTTGGGACTGCCAGTCTACATTAACTCCCTCTTACTGGTGTTAAGGTTAAATTAATCTCATCCGTTTCATTATGTCAGAGAGACCAGCATTTAGAGCCTGTACAACTCCAATGTAATTTTCTAGGAGATGTGGAGGCCAATTCTAGTTGGGGCACATCTGGGCCATCCAGACCTCCAAAATCTGGATGGACCGGATTTGCACCCAATTCTGCACCCACGGGAGCTAGACATTCCCACAGGAGCAGAATCGGAGCACTTGGATGGGCCAGACAGGCCCCATTTCAGCCCCATTGCGCACACAGCTCCCACCCCGTCCAACCTTCACAATGCTCTTGCATTGAGCTTTGATGCCACGGTGTCCTGTCATCATGGCACCAGGATGACATGCAGGAGCCCCAATTCCCCATACCAGATTTAAAGTACTGTTCCCCACTGTCTGACCCCCGAAGGGGCCTGCCAATGCCAGGGTCAGGCTTACTGAAGGGAACCTCCCACTGCCACTCACCATCCTTCCTGAGTCTGCCGGTGCATATCTCCTCTGGTGGGAAGACTTATTCCGCCTCCGAGGTCGAATAAGTTCCTCGTGCATTCTTGCCCCCCCCCCTTCCCCCGGACATACAGGGCCATGACTGGAATCAGTCCTGTACTTCTGGGGTCAGGGGCCCACCTTCGCCCCATCCATGCTTCTCTTCCGGCCCACCCCTTCCCATCCCTGTCCAGAGCTCCCCGCACATCCCCTCTGAATGTGCGGGGAGCATTGGGTACAGAATCGGCCCCAAGTGATTAGCATGTTGAACCTTGATCTATGCGGTAGAGCAGTTCAGTAAACATGCTCCTGTGTATAATAACTCCAAAACTTACCATAACAGCAGAAGTCCAAGAACTCTTAACTATGCTAACCCTACCTATGAAAAGTCAACACTACAAATATTCTAGAACACCAGTATACCTCCAGTTGGTTAAAAGAGAACATACTGAACTACTAAACATTTTCTTCTCACGATCAAAGAACTTAGTCTCAAAATGGGCCTGCACCTTAATGTAAAGAAGACAAAGATCATGACAACTGGCAGAATCAACAAGTTCATTGTTGAAGGAGAAAAAATTGAAATCATGGACAACTTTAACCTACTTGGATCAACTATCAATAAAAAGCAACAAGCAGTCAAGAAATCTGACGATGCATTGCTCTTGACAGAATGGCTATGAAAGACCTAGACAAGATTCTCAAGAGCAGAGATGTTTCTCTCCATACAAAGATTTGACTTGTTCAAACCATGGTATTTTCAATAACATCATATGGATGTGAAAGCTGGACAGTGAAAACGATAGACAGGAAGAAAATTGATGCCTTTAAATTATGGTGCTGGCGGTGAATACTGCGTATACCATGGACTGCCTGAAGAACAAGCCAGTCAGTACTAGAGGAGATCAAACCTAAGCTTTCTTTAGAAGCTCAGATGACAAGACTTCGACTTTCATACTTTGGACACATCATGTGAAGAGAGAGATCATTAGAGAAAGACATCATGCTTGGCAAGATAGAAGGTCAATGCAAAAGAGGAAAGTCAGCAATGAGATGGATCGATACAATAACAGCAGCTACAGGTACCAGTCTATCAACAATGAGCCGCCTGACTGAAGACTGAACACAATATAGGACAACTATCCAGAGGGTCGCCATGAGTTGACACCGACTTGACGGCACTTAACAACAACAACAACAAGATTCCTACACAGAACATATATCCTAACAAAATCCCTCAACTAAGCTACACATGGAAAATATAGACCCTCGCCTACTAAAGAATACAAAACTTCAAATTAGAAACAAATATGCAGACAAAAAAAATGAAAAAGAAAATCCTTAAAAGAGACTCTGAGCTATGGAACACTGAAGAAACAGAAAAAGAAATGCATTTCTTCCAAAAACTGTAAAATGCACATTTTAAAAGCAGACAAATTTCATCTCTGAAAACTGGCATTCTTCTTTACTTTTGTTGTCTGATCATTTTATTTTCCAGCTGGGTTGGTCCTGGTCTCTTTGTATCACTTCCTCTTGCTGGTTTTCCCCTAAGTTCTTTTCCAAAATCTCTTACATTTTCTGTTTATTCACTCTCCTTGTCTTCCTCCATGCATCGCTCTCTTTATTAATTAATTAATTACTTTGTTTATTTATTTGGTTCTTCTAGAGATCAGGTGTGGTTTACATTTAACACAACATATTACAAAAAACAGAGGTTGAACTATTTACATAGATCCATAGGTACATTTAACATGAAGTAAATGCTTTATATACATAGTTGTATGTATCTTTCCTTCTGGTAACTGATGCCTTTGAATTATGACGCTGGCAATGAATACTGTGT
Organism: Ichthyophis bannanicus; assembly: GCA_033557465.1. NCBI lineage: Eukaryota > Metazoa > Chordata > Amphibia > Gymnophiona > Ichthyophiidae > Ichthyophis > Ichthyophis bannanicus. Next base: position 1,111,499,392 of record CM066033.1, on the reverse strand, counting down.
ATATCATGGACTTCTCAAAGAACAAACCAGTCAATACTAGAAGAGATAAAACCTAAGCTTTCCCTAGAAGCTCAGATGACAAGACTTCAACTTTCATACTTTGGACACATCATGCGAAAAGAGAGATCATTGGAGAAAGACATAATGCTTGGCAAGGTAGCAGGTCAATGTAAAAGAGGAAGGCCGGCAATGAAAAGGATCAATACAATAACAGCAGCTATGGGTGCCACTCTACCAGCAATGAGCCACCTGACTGAAGACCGAACACAGTTTAGGTCAACTATCCAGAGGGTCACCATGAGTCGACACTGACTCAACAGCACTTAACAACAACTTCTACATAGCTAGATTTCATTCCTCCTTGTCTCCTTCCTCTGGGCTTCAGTCCCTCTCACCCTTCACCTACTTAACTAGTTTTCCTTTTCCTACTCTTAACTTCCTAGTCTTCCCATTCCCCATTTCTTCCTCAGCCTCCTATTTCCTCCATCTATTACCCACTTCCATATCATCCTGTTAGACTAGTCCAGACAATGTAGACTAGTCCAGACAAGTGGGTTGTGTTCCCCTACCAGCAGATCAGTGGAGAGAAATAACCAATGAAAAGCCCAAGTTTCCAATGATATCACTCCCATGATCCCATGCACCCGGCTCAGCCACCAGAGGTCCCTTCTGTATTTCTTTGTCTCCAGCAGATGGTGGATGGATTTTCTCCTCTCTGTAGAGAATCTAAAGATTAAGAGGAAATGAGATTGAATGCTCATGAACGACCACCAGGTACGTCACCCATCTACTTCCTTCTCCAACATTAATTAACCCTGCCTTTTCTTGTTTGTACCCCAGCATCCATATTTATGCCCCTCCCTCTCAACCTTTCCCTGTACATGGCTTTATCTTCCCTTTCACACATCTTACTTCCCCAGGTGCTGTCTTTTTTTTTCCACCCTGGCTCCAGCATCTGTCCCCTTCAGTCTCCCAACCCTAATCCCAACCTTCACCCCGGCTCCTTTCTAGTCCTAGTCTCCCTCCAGCATCAGCCCATTATGAGTCCCTGCCACCCCATTCCCAGCATCAGTCCCCTCCCCGTCCCAGCCTCCCCAGACCCTTTTTGTCCTCCCACTGACCTACTATCAACCCATTTTCAGTCCCACTCCCCCCAACATCAGTCCTCTTCCAGTTCCAGTCCTCCTCCTCAGCATCAGTCCCAGCCAGGCACCTCCTCTCCACCCACCACAGCTGCATTAATGATTTACACAGCTGCAGGAGCATTTTCCTTCGGTTTCATGGCTATGCTATGCTGCCACCACTGGCACTACCACGTTTCTAAAAATCAAATACAGGCACTTCCTGTCTATCCACAAGAAAGAGGAAGTGCCTTTGTTTGATTTTTATGAACATGGTGGTACCAGTGGCTATAGTATAGCACAGCCACAGGAGCAAAGGAAAACGCTTCCATAGCTGTGGAAGGGTGAATAGTGAGGCAGACATCTAGCAACCTTACATTTATGTGCCCATAGCCAGTGCCTCACCTCTTGGCCCTGCATCTATGTAGACAGGGGCGGCTCAAGGCAATCTGCTGCCTGAGGTGAAGAATGAGATGGTGCACCCCCCCTACCCTTAGAGGGGGCGGGGCTTTTTCAGAACTCCAATCAGGGACTGAACCAAACCAAAAAGCCAATTAGATTTTATGGAGGGAATGCAAAATGTTTGCACACAGGGCCATACCAAGCTGCAATCGCACCTTGTGCGACTTGCAGCTTGGGCACATGCCCCCCGACACCTCCCCATACCTCTGTCCAGTGCTGCCTGCTCTTTCTCTGCTGCTGCCGCCCTCTGTTTTTTTTCACGGTGGCACCGGCAGCAGGGAAAGAGCAGGAAGTGCTGGACGGAGGTATGGGGAGGAGGGGGTGGGGTATGCGCCCGATCTGAAAGGCGCCAGCACTTTAAACAGATCTGTCCCTTCCTGCTCTGACATCATGTCGGAGGAGGGAGGGACCAGACCTGCTTAAATTGCTGCGAAAAGGCTTGGGGGGAATATTTTGGCTGTCTGGTATTGTCCTGCCAGCGGCGGCAGGGCAACAGAAGACAGCTGAGATGTGCCCCCCAAGCCTTTGCGCCCTGTGTGGCTGCACCACTTGCACAGGGCTAGGTACGGTCCTGTTTGCACACCAAGGAACTAAAAGAGAGCAAGAACCAATAGCACAGTTTATAAAACTAAATTATAACTCATTTTTATTGTGTTATTATAAACTGTGTTATGGTTCTTGCTTTTTCTTTTTCAACATATATTTTGCATCCACAGTGGGTGCAGAGCAAGACCAGGACATTCACCCACAGAACTCAATATTTAACAAAAAAAATTTGATTCTGATCATCTCACTAACACAACAACCACCACTATTCTCCAGTACCAGGCATATTGTGAACTAATTCAAAACCCTACAACAAAGAGCAAACCTACCATACCATACCATATCAGCACAAACTTCCAAAACTCATATAAGGAGCCCATCCTAAAAAAGCGTCACTGTAAATACTACAGGACCCTAGAACATCCATACACCTCAACAGCACCAGCAACAACTTCCAAAACTCACATAAGGAGCCCATCCAAAAAAAGCATCACAGTGAGTCCTGGAACATCCATACACCTATTTGAAAAGCTGAACAAGTCAAATTACTACAGTACAGTATAGATCTTTATGTAGAAACTCCATGTTAACAGAACACCTGGCCTCAGTCACACACTCAGAACACAGACCCTCATCAAGTACAGAATAAGTGACTTACAATCTAAAGTAAAAATAAAAATATGTAGACAAAATTTAAACTGAAACCCCAAGAAGGCAGACTCCGAATGCAGTGCAACATCAGATAAATAAGAGATGCACTTCCCCCATATTGTGTAAAATATAAAGATAGCACAAAGTCCAGTCACTAAAATTAAATACAATTATTTTTTCTAGCTTTGTTTTCTGACCATTTTATTCTCTGATCATGCTGGTCCTGATCTGAGGCTTCTGAGGCTCTTAGCTGGTCCTGATCTGAGGCTTCTGAGGATCATGCTGGTCCTGATCTGAGGCTCTTAGCTCTCTTTCTATGGTCTATGATCCATCTGCCATTTATCTCTTCTTTTGTTTTCTTCACTTCTTTCCATCAGCCCATTTCCAGTTTCAGTAACCCTCCCCAATATCAGCCCCCTTTCCAGTCCTCTCATCTCAGCATCTTCCAATGTCAATTGCCTTGCATTCCCACGACTGCCATTGGTGTCCATTCCCTTCTAGTCTCCCTCCTTCCCCACTGTCCAGCCCCTTCCAGTCCAAATACCATCCCAGTTATCAGCTCACGTCCACTCTCAGAGCCAATCCCCCCAGTCAGCTCCCTTCAAGTCGCCCTACCCTTTGTCCATCCCCCTTCCAGTGCATTCACACGTTAGTTCCCTTCCAGCCTCCTCCCCATTACCCAGCCACCTACCACTCCCATCCCCAAGTGTCAGTTGCCTTCCAGTCCACCTTCAGTACATCCCAGGTGTCAGCTCCATTCCAGCCAACTCCTTCCCCGCCATATCAGCTCCTTTCCAGCCCCTTCCTTCCCCCTGTGTCAGTTCCCTTCCTGCCCCCTCCTTCCCCTGGTAAACCCTTCCAATATCTGCTCCCTTCCAGTCCTATTCTCCCATCCCCCAGCATCAGCCAGCCCATTTGTAGCCCTAGCCCCTAGTTTTCTTCCAGGGACAGCAGCACTCTCCTCCACTCCTCCATTAGCCCATTTCCAGTCCTGTCCCCCTTATCAGCCCACTCCAGTCCTAGCACCCCAATCAGCCCATTACCAGTCCTAGCTCATTTCCAGTGCTACCCCCATCAGCTCATTACCAGTCCTACCCCCCCCTCCCCCATTTCGGCCTAGTCCCCCAGTCAGCCAATGTCCTATCCTAGCCCCCTTAATCAGCCCATTTCCTGGCCTAACCCCATCAATTAGCCCATTAGTAGTTCTAACCCTCATGATAGCCCATTACCAGTCCTTGTCCCCCTCCCAATCAGCCTATTCTTAACCCCCCATCAGCCCATTTCTAGTCCTAGCCCTCCCCACCGATCAGCCTATTTCCATTCTTAGCCACCCCCCCAGCCCATTTACAGTTCTAACCCCCCCATCAGCCCACTACTATTTCCTGTGCTATCCCCCCCCCAGCCCAGCCCAGCCCTTCTTGAGAACTTGAATAATAAAAAAAAAGGATACTGAAGCTGCTGCCATAGCAGCAGCAGCCTGAAGTGCCTCATGGCCGCTGCCTCCCCGAAGAGCCCTCCCCCCCCCCCGCCATGCCGGCTCAGCTTTGCAGAGTCACGTGAAGGGAGAGTGTTTCCCTTTTCTGTGGCTCTATTAAAGCTGAGCCCGTGGCGCTGATGGGGACACGGGAAATGCTGAACCACCTGGGAAAGGGGGGCTAAGGAGACAGAAAGGAGATGCTGGAAATGGGGGGGGGGGATTAGGGAGAGAGAAAGGGATTTTGGACATTGGAGGAGGGGACTAAGAAAATAGAAATGGGATGGCAGAGATTTGGGGAGGGGACTATGGAGATGGAGGATGTCTAGAGAGACAGATAGGGGATGCTGGATGTAAGACACTGGTTGGGGGCAGAGGTAGGAGATGCTGGGCATAGTAGCAGGAGAAAGAAAGAGGAGTTAGTGAGAGATTGAGGGGAAAAATGAAGAATGAAATCTGGATAAACAGAAAAATAAATGGAAGAAAGCTGAAAAGATTGATGTAAGAGATTGATATAGATGAAGGAGATAAAAATGGCCAATGGACAGGTCACCCTGGAAAGAACATAAAGAGAAGACAGAAGAAAGCAGAAACCATAGCCTGGGACCAACATAATTAGAAAAATAAAATGGCCAGACGACAAGATAAAAAATATATTGGGTTCAATATTCAGTGGTGGCAGCTAGTGTGATTACAGTGGCTAGCTGTCGTTGCTGAACCCTAGACCCAGATATTCAAAGCCAGGGCCATATCTAGCCACAGCACTGAATATCCGGGCCAGGAAGATAATCGGGCAGTGGCAATATTCAGCTGCTGCGCCGTTAGCTTTGGCAGTGAGTTAGGCCAGCCATTACTGCGCCTGACTTTCAACACTGAGGGATAACTGGATAGTGCCTGACTATCACCACTGCTCGGTTATCCCCAGGTACAAGGCCTGGAATGTCCCGATGCTAACTGGTTAGCACTGGGGCATGCAACAGAAGCATCCGGGGATATTCAGGCGTGCTGTGTTAGTACTGCTTGAAAATCCCAGCCAAGGGGAGTAACTTGGTTAGCAAGGCTGCTAATCACGTTAATCCCTTTCAATATCGGGCCCATCATTTTTATTTTCTGTTTAGGGATTGGAATATGAACCTGCAAACACATAACACGGAGCAGCCCACAGCTCCGTCCCCTCAGACTTTTCCTGGCATACTCCATTCTGTACAGTTACCTTGCATCACACTTTCCTATAATTTATGCTGTACAATTACGCTGTTTGAAGGTTACAGAGTTTACGTTATACATATTTATTTATTTTATTTATTTATAGTTCTTTTATACCGCACTCTTTTTCGTCAGCGCGGTTTACATTAAACAGAATACTCATTGCACGCAACAGACTGTAATGAGTTTACATATAACAGGCAAATACAACTAGGAATTTAACCATGGGAAACTTTTGTACATATTTGTAAAAACTTTGTAAAAAACTTAGTACATATTTGTAAAGAACTTTTATACTTAGAGAAACTTTGTACATATTTATAAATAAGAATCTATATACAAAGGATAGAATTTCTTAGTATGAGGTATTTACAATTTTACTGTGCATTTTAGAATGATGATAATGAGCCTTGGAAATGCAGAATGAAGAGTGATGCTTTATGGCTTTTCTGAAATGCTTGAGGTCAGTAATAGCTCTTATGTTGGGGGTAGGTTGTTCCAACATCTAGGAGCGTAGTATGCAAAGGCCCTGTCTGTAGTTGAACGTTTGCATTTTGTGGTCTCAGGTGGTGTAACTAGGGTGTTTGTCGCTGCTGACCTCCTGGCTCTGATGTCGGGGGTGGGATGGAGGAGTTTAGACATTGAAGAAGCTCTAATTTTAATTTGTATGGTTTTAATTTTAATGTTTAATGTGTTCCATGTAAAATCCAAGTTTTCCATTCAAATAGTTCCATGTAAATTGCCATGACTAGTAGATACGGCGATATAAAGGAATTGTTAAATCAATAAATAAACTAAATAAATAAATGTAATAGTAGTAGTATATCTGCCTGATCCAGCATTCGATGCGGCTAGAGCCCATGGCAGAAATTTGGGAGGGGACCTCCAAAGCCCAAGTAGGTTGTGTCTTCCTCAGCTTCAGGCAAGCTTGGGGTCCTCTTTGGCCTGGGGGACCAAGACAGTTATCCTGTTTTGCACCCCTCTAATGCTGGTCCTGACATCTGCTGTCTTTATATTTTACACAGTGTGGGGGAACTGCTTCTCTTTATGTTTCTCTTAAGCAGCATCTGACTTCATGGGGTTTCAGTTTAATTTTTGTCTACAGATATCTGATTTCAGTTTGTAGTAACTTATTCTGTACTTGCTGAGGGTCTGTCTGTGTTCTCTGTGTGTGACTATGGCCAGGTATTCTGTTAGCATGGGACAGGGCCGTACCAATCCATTACTGCGTTTTGTGCAACTTGCAAACCTGGTGCCCTCCCCACAATGACATTAGACTTTTGTCAGTTGCTGCCCCACAAAAAAGAGATCCCTGCCCCCCAAGTCTGACATGGCCCAAAGGCAGGGCTAACCCAACTAGCAGGTAATCTAGGTGGTTGCCTAAGTTGGTGACTTCTGAGGGAGCAGTAGAGGGGGACAGTGCTCCTCTTGCAGCTGGAGGGCTCCTGCTGACAGCTGCATGTCTCACCTCCCTCTCTCTTACCTACTGGGGGTCCAGGGACTGGCTTCTGCACTGCCTGCTGAATTGGGGAAGAAGACAGTCCTTTATCACCACTGGCCTGAGCAGCAGAAGCTTATGCCACAGCTCCACAGATCAAGACATTCTGGGCTGCAAAGATGTGATTAGAACATGCTTGCACTGATGGCATTGAAGTCCCTGTAGAGTGATCTGAATCTCCAGGGCTAGGTGGAGAAACAGAAGCTTATGTTGTGACTCCACAGATCGCTCTACTGGGACTTCAGTGCAAGCAGCAGAAGCATGTTCGAATCGCATCATTGTAGCCCAGAATGTCTTGATGCTATCTCACATGAGATTAGTATCAAGACATTCTGGGCCGCAAACACACGTTTAGCTTCCACTTCCAGTGGAGGTCACAGTGTTCCCCTATTTTTTGTGTCCTGTGCAACTGCACCACTGGTACAAGCCTAAGTACAGTGCTGGCATGGAATTCTATGTAGTAATCTGTAATAATCTCACTTGTTCAGTTTTTCCAATAGGTGTATTGATGTTCTATGGCCCACTGCAGTATTTAGGGTACTGCCTTTTCCTAGAAAGGGTCCTTGTTATGTGAGGTTTGGAAGTTAGTATTGGCATAGTAGATTTGCTCTAGGATCTGAATAACATTTTTGTAGAATTATGTATTACTTCACAGTATGTCTGGTGCCGAGAGGGTTTATGTTATTGTTACTCAGATGACACTAGAAGCCAAATTGGTTTTTGTGTGGTGAATTCTATGTGGAATTGTCCTAGGTCTGCTCTGCATCCATTATTGGGAGAGGAGCCAGAGGGAGGGGTTCTGTGGATGCAGAATATATGTTTGGGTTTAAACCCATATGGGGGCATATGTGTTGGGGGACTGAGGAGGGAACTGTAGCTCAATGAGGGCTGAAGAATGCAATCTCTTGAACCTCCTCCCCTCCCCCCACACCCCCTCCTGCATGTGGCTTGCAGGAATTAAAGCCTGCACTGCTGCCATCCCTATTGTTATTATGGGGAATGGGGCGGGAGGGGGGAGAGGTATTGGCAGGATTAGGTGGAGGGTTTTTCTCTTTCAAAAAGTTGACAACCCTAGTTTTTGGTTGCACATATGTGTGTTGAGCGAGCTGTTATAGAAGAGTCCACATGCTCTTCCTGTCCACCCCCACATTGCATTCTCCCTCCTCCCGCTTTATTCTCCACTCCACTCCACCATACTCTTTCCTCACCCGTCTTCCTCCAAGTTCTCCTCCATTCCCCTCCCTTCCCCAGAGTCTTCTACTTTACCTTTCATACAGATGCACAATTTTAATTCTGTCTTCATCGTTTGGGGTCCAGGTATGCATTTTTACATGGTTGTAGAGTTTATCAGAAGATGGATGGGCTGGGGGAGGGGGCATGACTGAAGATTTGCCTAGATCAGGGGTGTCATACCAATCTGGTTTTCAGGATATTCCCAATGAATATTCATGAGATATTTCCATGCACTGCTTCCATTGTATATCTGATGCATATTCATTTGGGATATCCTGAACATCTGAGTGGTTTGCAGCCTTTTGGGATTGCAATTTGCCTCCCCTTGCCTAGGGTGCCTAATCCCCTTGCACTTTCCTTGCCCATACTCTCATCTGTGCCTACCTCAGCCCTGTCATTTCCAAAGCAGACAGTGCAGTTGGCAGACAGTGGAGAGATTTTGGGGAAGATGGTGACACCAGTAGAAGGGCTGCTTGCCATTGTCACCGCCTCCTCCCTCTTGATCCCCACCAGCCACTTTTCTTCAGCCATCAAATTATCAGCTGGCAGAGCCTAGAGATCCCTGCTCGTCAGGCTTCTTCCTCCGCTAACAGTTCTAGCTACATGCTTAGGTTTTGTTTTTGTCTGCCCACTTGCTAACCCCACCTGTAATGTCAGTATCATAAAACCAAAATCGTAAGAAAAAAGTGTCCAAAAATAATTGTCCTCAATTCATTTAAAGGGCCCTTTTGCAAAAGCATGCTGTGGGGTAACCAGGGGTGGCTCAAGGCATTCTGCTGCCTGAGGTGAAGGATGAGATGGCGCCCCCCCCCCCCATAGAGGAGGCGGGGCTTTTTCAAAACTCCAATCAGGGACTAAACCAAACCAAAAAGCTGATTAGATTATATGGAGGAAATGCAAGATGTTTGCACACCAAGGAACTAAAAGAGAGCGAGAACCACAGCATAGTTTATAAAACTAAATTATAACTCATTTTATTTTGTTATAAACTGTTATGGTTCTTGCTTTTTCTTTTTCGACATATATTTTGCATCCACAGAACCCCCTTCAACAGTGGTTGCAGAGCAGAACCAGGATATTCACCCACAGAACTCAATATCTTAAAAAAAAAATCTGATTCTGATCATCTCACTAACAACAACAAATATTCTCCAGTACCAGGCATATTGTGAACTAATACAAAACCCTACAACAAAGTCACTGAGTATCTATAGAGCAAATCTACCATACCATACCTCATCAGCACCAGCACCAACTTCCAAAACTCACATAAGGAGCCCATCCAAAAAAAAGCATCACAGTGAGTCCTGGAAAATTCATACACCTATTTAAAAAGCTGAACAAGTCAAATTACTACAGTACAGTATAGATCTTTATGTAGAAACTCCATGTTAACAGAACACCTGGCCTCAGTCACACACTCAGAACACAGACCCTCATCAAGTACAGAATAAGTGACTTACAATCTAAAGTAAAAATAAAAATATGTAGACAAAATTTAAACTGAAACCCCAAGAAGCCGGATTCTGCATGTAGTGCAAACTCAGATAAATAAGAGATGCAGTTCCCCATACTGTGAAAACCTGACATAGTGGTAAAGGAGCAGAACACCAGAACGGCATTGATAATAGAAGTGTCGGTACCAAGTGATTATTCTGTGGAGAAGGAGAAGATCTTGAAGTATCAAGAAATGCAATCAGAGACCAAGAAAATGTGGCAGAAAAATACAGAAATATCTCCCAATGTACTGGGAGCCACAGACCTGATAAAAAAGAATTTCCAAGCACATCTTGACAAACTACCCATATATGTTACATCTTATGAACTCCAACAGGAGGCTCTCTTTGGCACGATGCAAGTATTACGCTGAGCATTAGCAGTAAATTTGAGAGAGATAAGATCATATTCCACATACCCTGGCTTAGAAGTGAGGTTCATGACTGCCATAGTATGTGCAAAACCAGGGGCAGCCCAAGGGGGGTGCGGGGCCATGTGCGGAGACTGGGTGTGGGACCTCATTTGCATAATGGGCCTCATTTGCATAAACATTTGCATAATGTTACCATATGCTAACTTTTAGAAAACATGCCTCTTAATGAGTGTATGAATAAAGAAAGACTAAAAGAGTTCTACATTACTATAATCCAGTGCCAACCGCCAGGCACATTAGGAACTACTACAAACACTGCCCATTTAGAACCCATAGCAAACCCCGCTGTATCGTAACAGCATACCAGGGCTCACAAAGCACCATTACCTATCAAAAGGCAACACTGAAAATATTAAACCAATACATTTCAGAAATAACAATACATGACCTACTGGGGAAAGAGAACAACTGGCAATGTCAAATACAAATTACATAAACAGAATACCTCAGCTCAGTTACACATGCAGAACATAGACCATCACCAAACAAGGAATCACAATTTAGAAACAGGAAGACAATAATTAAACTGGGAACCTCAAAAGCCAAACTTGGAATGTACAACAACACTGTAGAAGTAAAACTATAAAGTTAATTTCCTTTTGTACTAAATAAAGTGCAGACGTTAATGATGCACATTTCCCAGAGCTGACATATTCCAGTTAATAAATTCAAAATAAAGAGATATTTTTCTACCTTTTGTGCATTTTTTTTCAGTTGCAATTGCTCCAGCCACTTTCTTCTGGTTTCTTCATGTCTTCTGCTAACTCTCCATCGTCTGCTGTCCATTTGTCCTTTCTTCTCTCTTCTAGTTTTTTTTCCATTCTCTCTCTACATCTGCTTTAACATACTAATCTTTCTCCTTTTGCTCTTTCCTCATTCCTATTTCATCCACTCAAATTTTACCTCTCCATCCTCAATCCCCACTTACTCTCCCAATACACGGCCAATCGTAGATTTGTCTTCCCTCCCACACAAAAAAATTTTCCCCTCTCCATTTCACTCTCCCAGCTCCATCCCATTCTAATCCTCCCCCAACATCAGCTGCCTTCTAGTTCCAGCCCCACCCAGCATCCGCTCTCTTCTAGTCCCCGCATCAGCCCATTTCCAGTCCTAGCCCCCCATCAGCCTATTTCCAATCCTATCCTAGCCACACCATCAGCCCATTTCCAGTCCTAGCTCCCCCATCCATTTCCAGTCCTATCCGAGTCCCTCCATCAGCTCATTTCTAATCCCAGCCCCCCATTTCTAGTCCTTTCCTAGCCTCACCATCAGCCGATGTCAAATCCTAGCTCCCCTCCACTCAGCCCATTTCCAATCCAAGCCCCCCATGAGCCTACTTCCAGTTCTAGCCCCTCCATGAGTCCATTTCAATCCAAGCCCCCACCACAGCCCATTTCCAATCTTAGCATCCCCCCAAAAGCCCATTTCCAGTCCTATCCTAGCCCCTCCATCAGCCCATTTCCTGTCCTAGCTCCCCCCCCACTCAGCCCCATTTCCAGTGCTAGCTAGCTCCCTCCCTCACAGCCCATTTCCATTCCAAGGCCCCCCTTCCACTCAGCCCATTTCCAGTCCTAGCAACCCCCAGCCCATGACCAGTTCCTAGCCTCCCCATAGTCCATTACCAGTCCTATCCCCCATCAGCCCATTTCCAGTCCTAGCCCCCCATAGCCCATTAGCAGTCCTAGCCCCCCCATCAGTCCACTTCCAGTCTAGCCCCCCATAGCCCAACCAGTCCTAGCCTCCCATCGCCCATTACCAGTCCGTGCCCCCCAACCGCCCATTTCCAGTCCTAGCCCCCCCATAGCCCATTACCAGTCCTAGCCCCCCATAGCCCATAACCAGTCCTAGCCCCCCCCATCAGCCCATTACCAGTCCTAGCCCCCCATCAGTCCACTTCCAGTCCTAGCCCCCCATAGCCCATTACCAGTCCTAGCCCCCCATCAGTCCAACTTCCAGTCCTAGCCCCCCATCAGTCCACTTCCAGTCCCTAGCCCCCCCATAGCCCATTACCAGTCCTAGCCCCCCTTCAGCCCATTTCCAGTCCTAGCCCCCCATAGCCCATTACCAGTCCTAGCCCCCCCATCATCCCTAGCCCGCCCATAGCCCATTTCCAGTTCTAGCCCCCCCCATAGCCCATTACCAGTCTTAGCCCCCGCCCCCAGCCCAGGTAGATTAAAAAAAAACAAACCTTGCTGTTACTGCCGCTGCCGCACGAGCGTCCCGTGGGGGCCCCCCTGCCCGGCAGAGTCTTCCTTGTGGCCTCAGCTCCCTCAGCGCAGGCTTTTCAGAGACACGAAGGGAGAGTTTCCCTCTCGCGGCTCTGTTTAAGCCCGCGGGGCTGATGGGGAAACAGGAAATCCTGTTTCCTATCAGCGCCAGCGGCTTAACAGAGCCACGAGGGAGAAGCTCTCTCTCTTTGCAGCTCTGAAAGCTGGCACTTAGGGAGCTGAGGCCTCATGGAGGATTCTGCCGGGCAGGGGGGGGGGCCCCGTGGGATGCTTGATTCTGCCGCTGCCACGGTAGCACCGGCAGCAGCACCAAGTTTGTTTGTTTTTTTTAAAATTTACTGGCAGATGCAGAATGTTGTTTGCGTGGGGCCCCCTGAAACGCAGGGCCCTGTGCAAAACAACATTCTTGCACAATGGACAGGCCGGCCTGTGCAAAACGAACCCATTAGGAGAAACTACTCCGTGTAAAATATAAAGATGCATAAAGTCCAATCACTTAAAATGAAATAAAATTATTTTTCTACCTTTGTTGTCTGACCATTTTATTCTCTGATCATGCTGGTCCTGATCTGAGGCTTCTGCTTTCCTGTCTTCTCTTAGCTCTCTTTCTGTGGTCTATGATCCATCTGCCATTTCTTATCTCTTCTTTTGTTTTCTTCACTTCTTTCCAACAGGCTATTTCCAGACCCAATAACCCTTCCCAGTATCAGCCCTTTTCCAGTCCTTCCTCTCAGTACTTTCCAATGTCAACTTCCATTCCCGCCACTGGTGTCCATTCCCTTCCAATTCCCCTCCTGCCCCTTCTAGTCCAAATACCATGGCAGCCCCTCTCAGCATCCACTCCTTTCCAGTCCCATTCTCCCATCCCCTTGCATCAGCCCATTTGTAGCCCTAGCCCCCAGTTTTCTTCCAGGCCAGCAAGCTCTTTCCTCCCCGCCCCCCCCCCCCCACCATCAGCCCATTCCCAGTTGAAGCTCCCCCAATCAACTCACTTCCAGTGCTAGTCCCCCCTCAACCCCATTACCAGTGCTAGCCTCCTCTAATTAGCCCATTACTAGTCCTACCCACCCCCATCAGCCTGTTACCAGTCCTAGCCTCCACTAATTATCAGCGCATTTCTAGTCCTAACCCCTGATCCAATGCTAGTCCCCCATCAGTCCATTACCAGGCCTACTCCTCCCTCAGCCCATTACCAGTTCTAGCCTCCCCTAATCATCTCATTTCCAGTGCTAGTCCCCCCTCAGCCCATTACCAGTGCTAGCCCCCCTAATCAGCCCATTACCAGTCCCAGCCCCCCCTCGATCAGTCCATTTTCCCGTCCTAGCCTTCCCTAATCAACCCATTACCAGTTCTAGCCCCCCCCCCTGATCTGCCCATTACTAGTGTTAGCCCCCCCATCAGTCCATTATAATCCTAACCCGCACTGTCTCTCCCCTTTGTCCAGAATGTATCCCCTGTCTGTCCAGTATGTGCCTCCTGTCTCTCCCATTTGTCCAGTATTTGCCCCCTATCTCTCCCCTTTTTTCTAGTACTTGTCACCTTTTCTCCCCCTGTGTCCAGTATGCCCATGTCTTCCGCTTTGTCCTGCATCTTCCCCTGTCTCCCCCTTTGTCCCGTATGTCCCTGTCTTCCCCTTTGTCCAGCATTTTCCCCTGTCTCCCCCATTGTCCAGTATTTGTCCCCTGTCTCCCCCCTTTGTCCAGCACTTGTCCCCCTGCCTTTCCCCTTGTCCAGCATGTCCCCTGCCTCCCCCTTAGGTCCCCCTGTCTCTCATCTTTGTCTTTCCTTGTCCTCCTTCTGTCCCCACTCCCTCCATCTGCACTTCTCATCCAATGCCGGCAGGGGCACTCTGGCTGTTTTTATTTTAGATTTTGCCACCTCTGGTCTGCCTCTGCCTTCCTGCGCATTGTTTTTCTCAAGAATGCGTGCAGCAAAAAAAAAAAAAAAAAGCGGCGGGAAGGCAGAGGCAGGCCAGAGGCGGCAAAATTTAAAATGAAAACAACTGGAGTGCCGCCTCCGGCTGCACAAATCAGCCTGATCGCTTGCAGGGTTCCTGCAAGCGATCAGGCTGATTTGTCCGACACCAGCACTCCCGCTCTGTTTGACTTTAGATTTTGCAGCCTCTGATTTACCATGCAAGAAATCAGAGGCAGGCCAGAGGCTGCAAAATCTAAAATTAAAACAGATCTGGAGTGCCAGAGTCAGTAGTGCCGCCTGAGGTGATCGCCTCAGGTGACCCAGTGGAAGAACCGCCCCTGGGGGTAATCAGGAATGCAAAGTAACCACAGTAAACATTACTGCATGGGCATCTAGGCTGGTACCTGTTCAGAAGAAAAACGATGCCTGAACCACTAGCATGACTTCTTGTTACAAGATGGAAACTGCTCTGACTGAAACACCAAAGACTCTGCACACCATGCAAGGACATACTCTGCAACCAAAGGCCTGAAACTAAAACACAAAAGGGTGTGGAATTTCCTGTTTTGCTATAACTCCCAGCATTTAAAACTTGCAGATCACAGTAATTACTGCCAGTTTATGAAGTTATTTTCACAGCTGACGACGTGCAGCAAGAACCATGGCTAAGACCTTTCATGTGTGCAAGCATTTGCAACCAATGCAGTATGAAGTGGCCACTTCAGCAACTTTAGCATGATGGATCTTTACAGAAGGAACACCTATTAGCTGTTACTGGATTTGCTGAGGGTGAAATATACGGGTTTTCAAGGTCCAGCCAATCACCAGGTCCTCAGGGACAATGAATTATACGGGCTGTACACCGGGAACGCCAGTAAGGCAGAACCCATGAGGGGCCGAGAGAGGAAAACTCAGAAAAGAAAAGAAAGAAACTCTGAAAAGGAAGAAACAAGAAAGGAAAGGCGAACTCTAACTTCTGATACAGGACTGTTTGGGCTTGTCTTTTTCTCATGGCTGAAAAAGTACAGAAAGTTGTTCAAGGCCAAAGCCTTCGAGATGGAGTGAATTTCTCCCACAGACCGGCAGCTCAGTGGTGTGACCACACAGTTCATTTCAGCTGATGTTGGGTTCCTCTGCCATAACTTGAGTTCATTCCATTCCTGAGGACCCGCACCACAGCCACAGGTGTTTTGGCATGAGCTAAAGGATACTGATACATTTAATTTCCTGCGAGGTTGGGGGGCTAACCCTAGACAGTCAAGATAATTTATTGTATGTCAGAGTGCATGCGAATCAGTGACAATGGTTTCTAAAACAAAGATTATATATATTGTTAATTGTAACATAGGGCTGAATAACATAATACTTCCAGAAAGCTAATTCATTCTAATATGTCCTATATTTTTGCTATTCAGGAAAAATAAAGTCCTTACTTTTTATACAAACAGGGCGGATTCTGGGTTTATCATGTGAATTGTTTGCCAGGGGGTCCTAGGAATCCTGGGAAAGGAGTGTAGCAGTTTTTCCCTAGACGGAAAACCTGAGTCTTTTATACATGTGTAAATTTATCTGCTACTAATAATATCTCCTACAGGCATGACAGCTATTCTGTGCTCAAATGCACGTTATTTGTCTATTTGCATGATGGGGTGGGTTAGGGGCAGGTAAGTGTAGGTCGTGGAGAGCACCATGAAGTTAGCATGGAGAAATTGATGGCAATTAATTGTGAAGTTCACTCAATGATCCTTTTATGTGTGGCGTTCGGTGCAACTGAGTTAATTGCAACATGCCACTGCTTGCATAGGGTACCAACGGCACATGTTCGGGCAATTGCTACTGACAGTGTACGACATGCTTGCACTTTCAGCAACATTAAGAGTTGACTCTCAACATGCAGTAAGTGCAGGCCCTTGGTGGCACATTAGTAGAAGGGTTCCTAAAGTACTTTAGCTAATCCCCTTTTCATCGTTAAATTTAATGCAGGGGTCCTTCTTCATAAATTTGTGTCTTTTTTCCTTTGTTTGATTTCTTTAAAGAATATTTTCCGGATTTGGTGTCATGCTAGTATATTGCGCCTGAGATTCAGCGATGGTGGTTAGTGCAGATAAATTGGATAGCCATCGCTGAGAAACTTTTAAGACCAAATATTTCATGCCAGTGCCATATCTGGGCCCTGGCAATGAATATCTGGGTTGCCCAGATTGAAGTGAAGCTAACTGGAGTAGTGAGATATTCAGCCACTGCCTAGTTAACCAGCAGTGAAAAGTCAGGACGGCCATTTACTGCACCTTACTTTTGCCGCCTGTCAATCTAGGCAGCAGCGCAATATCACCACTGCTTGGGT
>CM066033.1:1111396409-1111482282 GCA_033557465.1 Ichthyophis bannanicus | reverse complement strand
CAACACAACAAGCACCGACCGTATCTTTGTCTCAGCAGAACCGTTTACGGATTAAATGCGCAAAGAGTTAAAATTACTTGATCACTGAGACATAAGTCCTCCAGAACAGGGCTGAGATATGGTTGGAAGCTTTCATAAACGAATACTTTTAAGGTATCTTAAAATGAACTTTGCAGGGTTTTTGCTACACACGGCACACGACTTTACTGAGGTAAGTAACAGATTAGTGTTTCCAAATGACGGTAAGCAGAAATAGGATGTTAGGATATAAAAATCTTTGGGATTAGAGCAAACAGGCTGAGATTGGGAAACAAGGCTTCAAATCCTGGTTTCTACTCCGGGACAAGTCACTTCATTTTCCCACTGTCTCAGGTACCAATTTAGATAACAAGATCTTTGAGGCAGGAGCATATCTACAGTCCAGTGCTGTGTATGCCCAGTACTACTACTAGCTAATACTGCACATTTGGATAGCACTGACAAGACGTACACAGACGCTGCAAGACATGTAAGAGACAGTCTCTGTCTCATCAGAGCTGACAATCCTAGTCAAGACAGACAAACGCGGGCAGCTGTAGACATGGGATACATCTAGGGGGAATGGATAAGGAAACACAAAGGAAATGAGGCGAATCAAGATCCGAAAGCGGCAGCAAAGAGGTGAGTTTTTCAGCCTGGATTTGAAAAGGGGTCAGAGAAGGCGCCATGATGTCCAGGCTCAGGTTAGGTTGTCTCCAGGTACAAGGAGACGCAAGGTGAAAGAGAGCAAAGTCTAGAGTTAGCAAAAGAAGAGACGGCACCACGACAGAAGCAATTTGCCAGAAGAGAGAAGTTCCGGAGGAGGGGTATATGGAGAAGGAGAAGAGCAGAAAGGTTGCGAGGAGGAGCTGCAGAGTGAATGCACTTATAAATCAGCATGGAGAAGTTTGAAGGGATGCAGAAAACGGATATAGGAGGCCAATGATAGTGACTTGAGAAGAGGGATAATATGCGCATGACAAAGATTTCGCCATGTAGCAGAGTTTTTGAACAGAGTGAAGGGGAGAGAAGATGATTCAAAGGGAAGGACCAAGCAAGGAGTAGGTTACACTAGTTCTAGACGGAAGGTGACTAAGGAGTAGATAAGTGTATTCGTATATTCAGAAAGCCATGGGCAAATTTTGGTGTATGTTTGTAGAGAAAGAAACAACAGGTTTTTAACTATCAGTTGGATGTGTGTGGAGAAAGGAGAACAAAGACCAAGTCAAGATGGACCCCATGGTTGCGAGCTGAGGATACTAGGAAGGAGTTAGAGAGTTATCCACAGGACCACTGAAAAAGGAGGAAGGATGAGAGAAGCGCTTTAGTGGGAAAAATAAGAAAGCTCAGATTTGGCCATGTTCACAATGTCAAAGGCAGTGAGGCAATCCAAGCAGCAATGTCAGAAAGTCAGGCAGAGAATCTAGTAATGGATTTGCCGGAGAGATTTCCCAGGTATATAGAGAGGTAGATACTGGGAGTCATCAGCATAAAGATGGCACTGAAAGCATTGGGCGCGCAAAGGAGATGATGTGCACCAAGGAACTGGGTTTATAAGAAAGAGAAAACAGGAGTGGGCCCAAGACAGACCCTTGGGATATACCAACTGAGGGTGGGATAGTAGTAGAGGAGGATCCACTAGACCACACACTGAAAGAACAATGGGCGAGAGATAAGAGAAGAGACAAGGGATAGCAGAGAGCCCGTTAAACCAAATAAGGAAAAGGTATCAAAGGAGAAAGTTGTGGTCAACAGTATCCCCATCAAAAAAACAGCCTCAAAGGTCAAGAAGGATGAGGCCTTGAGTAATAGGCCCTTGGAGTTTGCCAGGAACTCACAGGTCACTGGAGACTTTAGCAAGAGCCCGTTTCAGTAAAATGCTAAGTAGGACGAAAAAAGCCGAGATTATAGAGGATACAGCAGAGAGGGCCTGAGAGTGTGAGAAAAAATCAAGGCAACGGATGGTGAACTGCAGCTATTCAAGTAGTTCAGAAATGAAGGGGAGGAGGGGAGATGGGGTACCACAATTAGTAAAATAGCTAAGGCCGATGTAGGGGGCCCGAGTTTTGTTGAAAAGACATCTGTACAATGGAAACTTTAACAGCCCATTAAACAGTGTAACTGCCTTAAAGATAGACGAATTTGTAGCCTTAAAGATAGGCGAGGAAAATCGCTCTCACTAATCTTTAAAGGCTACAGGAGACTAAACAGGAAACAGCATGCAATAGCGGCTTGACTTCCTGGTTAGCTTCGGACGGCTTTCCTGTGTCTGGCGGCAATCCCCAAGATATTCAAGGCCATGGACATGGCATTGAAACATCCAGGTTAGAGGTCAGCCATGGAGAGACTATGGCACCGATGAGGCACATAGCATTTCAAAAATGGCTCATTGCTCATTTTCTGTCCCGGTAGGGTGCTAATGAGGGTTTCTTGAAGGAGGAGGAGTGACTCTTAGCATGCTTAGAAGGCTGCAGGGGACAGTTGTGCAGTTGGAAAGCAATAGATTGAGGATATGAGGAGATGGAAGGCGGACTACAAAATAGAGGAGAGGTAAGCTAAAGAGACAGGTGGGAATAGAATCAGAGGAGCAGGTATTGAGTTTGGATGATATAAGAAGGTGAAAATGGTTTCCATTCCTCAGAACTCTATAAAAGGATGAAAAGAGGTAGCAGACAGTAGGTGGGAGAAAGTTGGGAGTGAATAGAGGGGGAGGAGGGGAAAAGTAGCTTGACCTTAATGGGGAATTGGAGTGTGATCTTATGGATTTTGTCATGGAAGTAAGTCCAGCCAGGGTTGGGGTAGAAAGGGGAGGAGAGGGTATGGGAGGTGGAGGCACCTTGAGGAGAGAGTTGAGAGTTGTAAAGAGAAAGACGAGGGTCAGCGACAAGAGATTTAGTTAGATGGACATAATAATCTTGTTTGGCAAGTGCTATGGCTGACTGGAAAAGAGACAAGCATGAATTTGAAGTGTAGAAAGTCCGCAAGGGTGCAAGATTTGAGCCAAGCATGCTCAGCTGAGCGGGGGTGCAGGAACGTAGATAGTGGGTAGTGGAAGACAGACAGGACTGAGGTACAGTCCGCCTCACAGGACGTAGCATGGGTGGAGCAAGAGCATCCAGAGCAGAGGAGAGTGCAGTGTTATAGGAAGCTACTTCCTCACCAACAGATTCCGATGACATAGTGGAGGAAAGAGGTGATGAGACAGTGGACGAGAGAGTCAACGGGTCAATAGCATGAAGATTTCTAAAGAGGTTGGAGGAGACAGGGCAAAGTGAGGTGGCGGATGATGAAGAACGAAGCTTAGCCGGTGGGTCTCATAAGGGAAGAAGTGAGGTACAGAGTTTGTGGGTAT
Source organism: Ichthyophis bannanicus (assembly GCA_033557465.1). Classification (NCBI taxonomy): domain Eukaryota; kingdom Metazoa; phylum Chordata; class Amphibia; order Gymnophiona; family Ichthyophiidae; genus Ichthyophis; species Ichthyophis bannanicus. The sequence continues at coordinate 1,111,478,912 of CM066033.1, read as the reverse complement.
GCTATTAGAGAAGAATACAAGGTCGAGTCATTTTACTTGCTAGTGTGTAGGGGCAGTAGAGCAAACATGGAGGTTGATTGTGGAGGTAAGGGGAGAGGAGCTTTAAGGCATAAGGGTCAGAGACATGTTAAAATTCCCAAGAATAAGGGAGGGGAAGATGAATCCGACGAAGGAAAGCCATGAGTCAACGTCAGAGAGAAAACATAGAGGTGGATTTTGTCAGGGGGTCAATAAATAACAGCTAATCAGAAAGGTAGTGGAGTAAAAAGCCAGATGGAGTGGACTTCAAAAGAAGGGAGAGAGACGAGCAGAAGGAGGTGTTGAAAGGAAGGAGAGAGTAGAAAGCCCAACACCACCAACAAAGACAGTGGGACAATGCCTGTGGGAGGATAAAAGAGAGTAGCAACTGAAGCTGAGTCCTCTGGGAGGAGCCTGGTTTCAGAGCAAGGAGATGGAGAGCATTAGAGATAAAGTGATCATGAGTAAAGGCAAGTTTATTAGAGATGGAGTGTGCATTCCACAAAGCCATGAGAAAGGGAGAGAGGAGGGGGAAAGGAGAAAGGCTATGAATAAGAGTTGAGCTGTTACATGAGGAATCTGTTCTGGGAGTGTGACAAAAGTCTAGGGGGAACAGAACCAAAAGACAAAAGAGTGGCAGGTTAACACACAACACCTTTATTATACAATCAATAGGTGGCCAAAACCCAACACAGGACCGGGTTTCGTGTTGTACTTGTCAGGGGTTGTCAGGGCACACTAAGAAAACATTTAAAAACATAATGATATAGATAAGCCTAAATAAATAAAAACAATTAAAACAAGAATATAAAAAAGGCTAAGACATAATAATATATTGTAACACTAACAGGTTGAAAATCAACACATTAATGAATACATCATTACACTATACCATGAACATAATTAATCAGAAAAAAATCATAAATTAAATAAATATGTGTTTTAAAATATTTTAAAAGGAATACAGACACATAAAAACGAAATTAGGTCTTACCTGCTAATTGTCTTTCCTTGAACTTTCTCGGGCCAGTCCAGGGAAAGGTAGGGTTGTCAATCCCCTATAGCAACTGAGGACTGAATGCTTCAAGTTTTCTGAGAGGTGAAGCCACTCCCCTTATGGCTAACCATCAGTGTCCTTATGACAAAGCAATGAAAGAGAAAAAAACTGAAAAGAGAATATTAACCCTTGCAAAACTGTTAACAATCTATAGTTCTGGAACAACAATAAAGGAAGAAATACGCTTCCCTTGTACACTTCTGACAAATTTTTTTTTTTTTTTTTAAATTAGAGTCAGGCATTATAGAGCTACCTGAGTGTAGCATCGTTTGCATGCGCCCCGCCCCCAGTTGTGCTTCTGGAGCGAAAACGCTGAGAAAACTGACATGCTTTGACGATGCCGAAAAAAGATACGGACATACTGCTTACAAAACAGCAGGAACCCCAGGGTGGGACCTGGACTGGCCCGGAGAAAGTTCAAGGAAAGACAATTAGCAGGTAAGACCTAATTTCGTTTTCCTTCTCACTTATCCGGGCCAGTCCAGGGAAAGGTAGGGCAGTACCAAAGCAGTACCTAATTCTGGGAGGGAACCCGCCAAACCTGAGATAAGAGCCGCGGCCCCCACCTTAGCATCGTCCGGGCTTGAACATCTAAGCGATAATGCTTCGCAAACGCATGTAACGAAGACCACGTTGCTGCTCTGCAAATAATCCACCGGCGGAATACAAGCGAACTCCGCCCAGGAAGTTGCTTGAGCTCGAGTGGCATGAGCTCGTAACGTTTCAGGCAGAGATAGTCCGCGGACAGAGTAAGCTTCGGAAATGGCTTTACGTACCCACCGGGCAATGGTGGACTTCGAGGCTGCGAGACCCTTTCGAGGGCCACTGAACTGGACAAAGAGTCTATCCGTCTTACGAATAGACTTGGAAATACGAAGGTAAGTCTTGAGAACGCGAGCTAGATCCAAATGCCGAAGTGCCCGGTCCATGGGAGAATGGGAGGAATCCGAGAAAACCGGCAACGCTATAGATTGGTTAACATGAAAAGACGAGAGGACTTTCGGCAAAAAGGCAGGAAACCGTGCGCAGCAACACCCGCTCGGGAAGAAGAAACTGCAAATTAGGTTCCCGACAAGATAAGGCTTGCAAATCCGAAATTCGGCGCGCCGAACACAAGGCGACCAGAAAGGCCGTTTTCAAAGAACAGTGCCGTATCTGCTGTGAGCAAATGGATTTTAAAGGAGAGTGAGACAACGCATCCAAAACCACATTCAAGTCCCAAGGAGGAACCACCGAGCGAACTGGAGGACGGATAATCTTAGCCGCTCGCAAAAAACGACGCACATCGGATGCGCAGAAAGACGGCGCCGCTGCACCAGACCTCGAAAACAGGCAAGCGCAGCAATGTGAACCTAGAGTATTAAGAGCCAGCCCCTTGTCCACGCCATGCTGTAAGAAAAGGAGAAGCTGCGGCAATGAAGAAGACATCGGCCGAATATTGCGTCGATCACACCAAGTTTCAAAACGGCGCCAAAACCCTGACATACGACAGAGAAGTCACCGGCCTCTTAGACTGCAGCAAAGTAGAAACCACTGAGGCATCATAACCTTTTGCGCGTTAATCGCGTCCTCTCAAGAGCCAAGCCGTAAGCAAGAAGCGATCTACCCGTGGCATGAGAATCGGACCTTGATGGAGAAGATTTGCGCGGACCGGAAGAGGCCACGGCTGATCTACTAGGAGCCGAACTAGATCTGCATACCAAGGTCTGCGCGGCCAATCCGGAGCTATGAGGATCACCATCCCTCTGTGCCGGGCAATACGCTGGAGAACTCTACTCAGCAGCGGCCAAGGAGGAAAAACGTACAGCAGAGAATCCGGAGGCCAGGGTTGAACGAGAGCATCGAGTCCCTCGGACATGTGTTCCCTGCGCCGGCTGAAGAAACGATTCGCTTTGGCATTGCTGCACGTCGCCATCAAATCCATTGTTGGTTGCCCCCAACGCAAGGTGAGTTCGTGAAATACCGCCACATTCAACTCCCACTCTCCGGGATCGAGAAGATGACGGCTGAGATAATCCGCTTGCACATTCTCCGTGCCCGCCACATGAGCCGCGGAAAGCGCTAAGAGATTCTGCTCCGCCCAAGTCATCAGCGTGTGACATTCGGCCAAGAGAGAAGGAATTTTGGTTCCCCCTTGATGATTTATATACGCAACCGTGACAGCATTGTCGGAAAAAATCTTGACTGCCGATCCCTTGAGAAAGGAAGCAAATCGAAGGAGCGCCAGACGAGCTGCCCGGAGCTCCAACCGATTGATGGACCAGGAGCTCTCCTCGGGGGACCAAGTACCCTGAGCAATATGTGTCAGACAGTGAGCCCCCCAGCCGACCAGACTTGCATCCGTGGTAACCAACACCCAGGAGGGTTCCAGCAAGGAAACTCCCACTGACAGATGTTCCCGAACTAACCACCACTCGAGACTGTGTCTGACGAGAATCAAATAGGGTAGGCGCTGTGAGAGAGGATGAAGTTGAGGAGACCAACGGGACAACAAAGCCTGTTGTAAAGGCCGCATGTGTGCCTTGGACCACGGAACCAGGTCTAGCGCTGCCGCCATGGATCCCAAGAGCTGTAAATAAGTCCATGCTGACGGAGTCGTTAACCGCAGGAACGCTTGAACCTGCTGAACCAGCTTGTCTATGCGGACTTCGGGCAAAGAGACCCTTCCCCGCTCGGTGTCGAAAAGAGCTCCCAGATAAACCATCCGCTGTGACGGAACCAAGAGACTCTTGGCCTGATTGAGTACCCAACCGAGTTGCTCGAGAAGCTGCACCACGCGAGCCGTCGCAGCGATGGAATCGATCAGGGAATCGGCCCTGATCAACCAATCGTCGAGGTATGGATGAACGCGGATGCCCTCTTTCCGAAGCGCCGCTGCAACCACTACCATGAGCTTCGTGAACGTGCGGGGAGCTATAGCCAGCCCGAAGGGCAACGCTTGAAACTGGAAATGACCCTCGGGAAGGGCAAAGCGCAAATAACGCTGATGCGATGGCCGGATGGGAATATGAAGATAGGCCTCTGTGAGATCTATTGAGGTCAGAAATTCTCCCGGTTGCACCGCCCGAATTACGGTACGAAGCGTTTCCATGCGAAAGTGTGGCACCCGCAAAGTACGGTTTACGGCTTTGAGATCGAGTACTGGCCGAAAAGAACCGTTTGGCTTGGGCACCACAAAATAAATCGAGTATCGACCGCAACCGTATTGATCGAACGGCACGGGTACGATCGCCTGTAAGTGTAAGAGGCGCGATAGCGTTTCCGCGATGGCTTCGGCTTTCCGCCCCGCGCCACTGGGTGACATCACAAACGCGGGAGGTAAGGGGGACGCAAAATCGAGAGCATAGCCTTTCTGAATGATCTCCAACACCCACCTGTCGGAAGTAATGGTGGTCCAAGCCGTCAGAAATGCCCGTAGTCGCCCGCCTACCGGCACTAACGGCTGGACCAGCAAACCTTCATTGGGGCTTCTTAACGATGGGCTGAGGCGCCCCAAAGTAGGACTTGTTAAAGCCCCTGGCCCCCCGAAAGGGACTGTCCACGAAAGCTGGAACGGCCTCTGGCATAGGGGGTAAAACGCGCCCCCCGAAAACGACGGGAATCTCTGCCAGAGCCCCGAGATACCGATCCCGAGCGACCCGGCTTGGGTCTATCCTCCGGCAAACGGCCGCCTTTGGAATCCCCTAAATCCTTAACAATCTTTTCCAAGGCTTCACCGAAAAGTAACTTCCCCTTGTAGGGCAACTTACTGAGACGCAATTTGGACGATACGTCCGCCGACCAATTGCGCAGCCAAAGAAAGCGTCTAGCCGCTACGAGAGACGCCATAGTCTTAGCCGCAATCCGTAACAAATCATAGAAGGCATCTGCCATATACGCCGCGGCTGACTCTAATTTTGCTGCGTCGGGTATGGGAGAAGGTTGCTCACCTGAGCCGTCCCCTTGTAACCAGCGAATGGAAGCTCGAGAAACGTACGCCCCACATATCGCTGACTGCAGCGCCAGAGCGCTGGAATCAAAGGCTTGTTTAAGAAGGATTTCCAACTTCCTAACTTGGAGGTCTTTGAGAGCCGCTGCCCCCTCGACCGGAATGGTAGTCTTCTTGGTGACAGCGGAAACAATAGCATCTACCTTCGGCATGTGCAACAAATCCTTCACTTCCTGGGGAAGAGGGTACAAGCGTGCTAAAGCGCGGCTACCACGCAGGGGACGCTTCCGGACATTCCCATTCGGACTCAATCATTTGCTTGATCACCCGATGGAGAGGGAAACAGCGTTGTTCTGCTTTAAATCCCTGTAATAAGGGATCTTCTAAGGGCTCCTGCGAAGAGGAGGGAAGCAAAAGATGCAGAGCTGTTAAAGACTGAGAAATGAGAGCCGAAAGCTCCTCCTTACGGAAGACGCGGAATACATTGGGATCCTCTCCCGGAGCAATCTCCCCTTCCTCCAAGTCTTCCGTCTCAAAATCCAAAGGTACCTCAGCTCCCACCTCTGAATCCCCCTGAGCCAGGGAAATGGCCGGATCCTGAGGAGAAAAGAGATCAATATAAATCTGGCATAAAAACCTTAGCCTGAGATGATCCCTCACCAGGATCAGCAGGCTCGGTATTCCGTACCGGCAAAGGCATAGGAGATGAAACTGAACCTGAGAAGGAAACTGGCTGAGAGGATTTCATTAAAAACGCTGTATGCATAGCCAGAATAAATTCCGGTGAAAAACAGGAAGGAATCCCCTCTGGAGACTCAGAAACTGCATCAGCAAGCTTTGCTGGGCGTTTAGGCTCCTTAGATGTTTTAGATCTGCTTTTATGAGGCCGAGGCTGCTCCGGTACGGCAGACTCCGTTGGAGACAAAATGGCCGTCTTTCCCGCCTTTTCGGGCGGTAAAGACATCTCCTGTGAGCCCTGCAAAGACTGCTCAGCCATAAGAAAAACAGACCCCGGCACCCGAAAGGAAAACCGCGAAGGAGAACGAACGCACCGGACAGGCACCCCCGAAAAAGAAAATGAAACCACACGGCTCAAAACTGCGCGGCGGTACTTTATGAGGAGAAACGCCGAAACGCCAACAACTCACCACAAAAAATAAGGAGCCGGTCCCGCGAAGCCGCTGCCAGCGGCAGGTACAGCAAGAGTTTTCAGCGCTACGGTAGAGGTACAACTGGGGCCCCCAGGAACCTCTAAAAATGGAGACGGAGGCAGGCAATGGGGCAGGCTCTACCCCGCACTGCAATCAGTGGTAGAAGTCACGTCTCAGCGCTCTTAATGGCACAGAGTTAAATGTAGATGTGCACAATTTGTATACCAGAACTATAGAAATCAGCTCTGCTAGAGCTAATATGGGTAAAACAAATAAAGAGAAGAGGGAGAAATTTTAAGACGATCCTCTATAGTTGCTGAGGACTGAAAGACTGATGGTTAGCCCTAAGGGGGAGTGGCTTCACCTCTCAGAAAACTTGAAGCATTCAGTCCTCAGTTGCTATAGGGGATTGACAACCCTACCTTTCCCTGGACTGGCCCGGAGAAGTGATAAGGAAATCAAAATATTCAGCATAAGGAAATTAAAAGGTACATTTAAAAGAGACCAAGAGAATGAGAAGGACAAATTGTCAAAATATTCACCATAAAAGTACATATAAAAGAGACCAAAGGAATGAGGAGGACGAATTGGAAGCAGGAGTGAGTGCTAAAATGGAGAGAAGGGCATTACCTGACCGGTGTGTGGTGGCAAAGGACCTCACAATGCACATAAAAATGTGATTGAAGCCACTAATGCACAGGATAATAACACTTCTGAAAAAAAGGAATAAAGATTTAAAAAGAAACCACATGTCCAAAGTCAGACAAATATCCATTGTAATGAGAAAATGAAATACTACATTCAGTAAGCACTTCAAATGAAAACCTCTCATGTGACAACCATTTGAATAAACCATCCGCAGGGAGACATAATATCCTATAGATGAGCAAGGCAATACTTCTTACACGAAGGAGAAAAACGGACCAAAATAGGGGCTTGTTCTCAAGAACACAAAAGCTGACTAAAAAACAACGTTGCTAAAAATGCAGTCTAAGCCCACTGGCAGAAACTGAACACGGACCCGTTAAGGCCAATTTTACAACAATCTGGCATATAGTCGAAGTCGCCCTAACAACATGAATAAATAAATAAACTCATGTATAAAACATCTTCCAAAAGGGATTCTAAAAAAACCTAATGTATATGAATCACAAGGGAATACAACTGAAACCGGCTTTGGAACACAAAGTTATAATCAACGGCGATAAGCCGAAAACATCTAAAACATACTATTTTAAAATGTAGATTATATGTAAATTCCAAGGATTACTTGAGAAATTTATAGAGCATAAACAGAAGAAGTTGAATAACAATTATACCTGCACTATAAAAACTGCCAAAGGCACAGCTCCAAAGGCGTATCGCACGTTCGAGCTACAGAGACTCAAAAGAACGCTAGCGCATGCGTATTTGAGAAAATAACAATCCCGGAAGTATACAAACTGTGGGAATATGAAAAAGATGACCAAAGTATAAAAGAACTAAAAAAACTAAATCGGGATGAAAATATTTTATCAAACGAAAGATTTTGGGTACTGCAACAAAGATCCAGCATTTGCAACAAAGTCTTTGCTGAATTACCTTAAACAACGAGACAAAAAACCCCGACATCGCAAAATATAAATTGTGTGTAAATGCCAAGGATTACTTAAAATATTTTCCAAAAAGGATTTTTATTTATGTCTGAACCTGTTAGTGTTACAATATATTATTATGTCTTAGACTTTTTTTATATACTTGTTTTAATTGTTTTTATTTATTATGCTTATCTATATCATTATGTTTTTAAATGTTTTCTTAGTGTGCCCTGACAACCCCTGACGAAGTACAACACGAAACACGGTCCTGTGTTGGGTTTTGGCCACCTATTGATTGTATAATAAAGGTGTTGTGTGTGAACCTGCCACTCTTGTCTTTTGGTTCTGTTCCTGCTCAGTGTGGCTGCTGCTGTTTTTTTTGTTGGGTCAAAAGTCTAGGGGGGCCAGGGTTGGGGTTAATATCTCTGGAAGAGAGAAGAAGGATTAGAAGAGTGCAGGGCAGAGAGGAGACATCATGGTGGTAACAAGGGTGAGGTTGTTTCAGAGAGAGAGGAAATGGCTGAATGAAAGGAAGAAAATGGTGAAGCTCAAGAGCTGATGATAGGGTAGATGACAAGATGGTGGGGGAAATGAGGATGGAAAAAAGGGAGGGCCTTGAAGGCGTTGGTAGGATGGGAGACAATTAGGGAGTATGAGCAATAGGAAGAGAAAGTGTTAAGGAGCCATAAAAGAGAGAGCTGGAGAGGAGCACAGAAGTCAGAAATAAAAGGATAGGTGGTAGAAATTGCAGCTTTGAGTGATCATGGTAATGAGCACAGGGCAGCTATAAGACTATAAGCCAGGGGGCGGTGGGCTGTGGGAAGGGAGGGTGGGATAATAAGAAAGAGGAGAGAGAGAGAGAGCTGAAAACAGAGAGGGAGAACTGAACAAGATCGCAAACAAAAATACTGAAAAGTAAGGCACTCTAACAATGATAAAATAAATAAATAAGATCAAAAGGCAGGCAGATCTTACAAGAACATAAGAACATAAGATATGCCATACTGGGTCAGACCAAGGTCCATCAAGCCCAGTATCCTGTTTCCAACAGTGGCCAATCTAGGTCATACGTACCTAGCAGTATCCCCAAAAGACACAGGTTCCACAATGCTTGTACTGGGTCAAGCACTGATATCCTGGGTCCCTTTTTAATAATGGTTTATGGACCTTTCCTCCAGGAACTTGTCCAAACCTTTTTTAAACCCAGCTACACTAACAGCCTTTACTACATCCTCCGGTAACAAATTCCAGAGTTTGATTACACATTGAGTAAAAAAATATTTCTCTTATTTGTCTTAAATAGTTTACCCTGTAGCTTCATTACATGTCCTTAGTCTTTCTATATTCTGATAGCGTAAACAATCGATCTACGTTTACCCATTCCACTCCATTCATTAATTTATAGACCTCTATCATATCTCCCCTCAGCCGTCTCTTTTCCAGGTTGAAGAGCCCTAACCTTTGTAGCCTCTCTTCATAGGAGTTGCCTTCCATCCCCTTTACCATTTTGGTGGCTCTTCTCTGTACCTTTTCTAATAACGCTATATCCTTTTAAGATACGGCGACCAGAATTGCACACAATATTCAAGGTGCGGTTGTACCATGGAACGATACAGAGGCATTATAATATCCTTTGTTTTATTTTCCATTCCTTTCCTTATGATACCTAGCATTCTATTTGCTTTCTTGGCCGCCGCTACAAGCGGTTAAAAAAGTCAGACCTTAACCAGAATCTAGCAGCACAGCCTGTAATAGACATGCACGTTCCACAGCAAGAAGGCAAAGTAGCACCATAAAAATAAGTATTACAAACTTGACTATGGGCCTTATGCAATGAACATAGGAGAAATACTTTAGAATATTATGTACAGTTAAACCTTTCATTTTACCCGATTGCTCACTGGCCCTCAGCCTGAACTGCATTTTTGGATACTGAATAAAGCATTTTCGATTGCTGTTAATTGACACTCCCAATGGCATGAATCACTTTTAACTAGTTCATTTACAGCTTTTAATAATGCTTTCCTTAAATGCTCGTGGGCTTTCATAACAACCAATGGCTTGAATTCTGAACTGAAAGCATATAATGTGTTTGAAGAAGCTGCAAGCCTTATACATTTAAAAGCTTATTTTTATCCAAAAGAATTAAAAGCAGCGTTTCTGTGTTAGGAAGATATTGAGACAGCAAGTAGGGAGGGCTTGACCTGAACATTTGTTGTTGTTTGCACATGGACTATTGACGGCTGTGTCTGCATATTTTTAATTCCAAAAATAACTTTTGTCATTGGTTTAAAAAAGATACACTTAGAGGACATTTAGAGATTGAATGAAAGCCTTTAAATAGCCATTTCCAGCAGAGTCATTATCTGCAGGGTATATGAATAAATATATCCCAGCTGTTTCACTGACCTTCCGGGACACTGGTATCGCCCTCCTCCAAATGCTACAAAGCCCTCCAAGAAAACATTCTTCTCTCCATTTGCCTTTTTCCAGCGTTCCTGTGGGAAAATATTAGTTTTTTACCAATCATCCTTGTGCAAGTAAGCTTAAAATCATTTCTTGAGACTAAAAAAGCCCTTGTGCATATAAAACGAATTCATGGAAAAAACAGGTGCCTACTGTTCTGGGAGTGTATTTTTCTAACTTAGACCAGATAATTAAGGGTTGGGGTTTTTTTCATTTCATACCACTTTGAAAACATATCCATGGTGACCAGAAATTTGTGTGCACTTCCAGGAGCAAAATCAATGTGAACGCCCAACAAACCTGAGTCACTGTGAAAGGACGTGGGGCTGGGTTATGTGGTTGGCAAATATTCACATGCTGCAACTTCCTGATCAGGGACGGTGCAAGGATATAAGGTACCCCCCTGCTCCAGCTGTTGCAGTGGGTGGAAATACTTTTCAAATGGCACCAAAGGCCAGCCCGTCCATTGTCGCTCCTGACCCCCCTCTAACAGGAAGTTGTTGTCAGAGGGGTGTCAAAAGTGGCAGGCCATTTGTGTAGCAGCTTATGGTCTGCCGCAGGTGGTTGCTGCCCCCTCCCTCGACCCCCCCAAAGAAATCGGCAATGGTGGCAGGGCATGGTTAAGCAGGTGGAGCGGCACGGCCAGGGCTTCTGCATGGGGAGGCAGAAACCCTTGGGGCAGCAGAAACCCTTGGGCCAGCCTGATAGCACCAAAGGACCAGAGTTACCTTCAGCTCCAGGGCAATTTCTCCAAAGGGGTGAGTTTTGCACATACCATGATAGTCATGAATCTCACTTTTAATCTAGAATATGTGGAGTATGATCTCAGACTCTTAAATTTACTGCTAATGCTCAGCATAGTACTTGCATGGTGCCAAAGAGAACCTCCCTTTGGAGTTCGTAAGATGTTATGTGTATGGGTAATTTATCAAGATGTGCTTGGAAGTTCCTCTTAATTAAGCCTGTGGCACCCAACATGATGGGAAATAACTCGATATCTTTCTGCCACATTGTCTTGGTCTCCAACTGTGTTCCTTGTTACTTGAAAATTTTCTCTCTCTCAACACAATTCACAGAGTAGTTGCTTGGAATTGACACCTCTATAATCAGTGCAGTTCTGGTGTTTTTCTCCTTTACCACTATATCCGGCTTCCTCGTATCCAGCTTTTTATCGGTCAGAATGGGAGTATCACAGGTGATCATAACCTCATCATTCTCTGTAATTCTTTTAGGGTCATGATCCCAGTGCTTTTCAGGCACAGTGATGTTACAGTGCTTACAGAGTTTCCAATGGATAACACATGCTACTTTATTGTGCCTTTCTGGTGCCATTCGTACTTTTGCCCCCCTTCAATTCCACTTCTTGTCTGCATGGGGGCAGAAGCCACTTCTATCCCCATGCAAAAGAAAGTGGAATTGGAAGGGGGATGGAAGCACAAATGGCACCACATCCTGACAATCATGGATATCATCTAGAAATGTCTCCAGAACTATAAAGAGTGTCAAAGTCAAGATCCAGTCCATCTATAGGCTGGCACAGGAAAGCCACCACAACAATTATTCTCTGAACTGTTCAATGACATAAATGCACTCTGTTAGTCCTTGATTAACTGATTCCACTGGGCCTTCAAGGTCCACTGGGCTTGTTTAATGTAGAGACATGCCATGGAAGTAACATGAACAGTGGATGCTATATATGACTTATCATAAAGCATGTCAGAAACAAACGTTTGCTGACACTGATGAACTTTCTTAATCATGGACATGATAGCACTTCCATGGAGATGTGATAGCTCTTCCTGCAAGATGCCCACCTTCTAACCCAAAGATCAATGGTTCAATGCCAACCATGTTCACAAAATAAAATCCTGGAGAAGGACCATGCATGATTGACAAAGGTACTAATGGGAATGGAACAGATATTACGTCATTCATGAAAGACAGTATTTATGAACAACTTGCAAAGCTGAAAGTGGCCAAAGCCATGGAACTGGATGAGATACATCCAGGATATTGACAAAGCTCAGAGAGGTTCTGACAGGACCTTTAAGGGATACATTTAATAGATCCTTGGAGACGAGGAGGTTCCACATGATTAAAAAAAGGGCTGATGTGGTCCCTCTTCACAAAAGTGTTAGCAGAGAAGAGGTGGCAAACTATAGGCCAGTAAGCTTAAGCTCAATGGTGGGAAAAATAATGGAAATGCTGCTGAAAGGATAGCAAAATTTCTGGAATCCAAAAAATTGCAAGATCCAAGGCAGCGTGGTTTTACCAAAGGAGGATTATGACAAACAAATCTGATTTATTCCTTTGACTGGATGACCAGGAAACAGGATCAAGGGCACGTAATGGATTTGATCTATTTGGATTTCACCAAAGCCTTTATTCATAGGAGGCTTATAAATAAATTGAGGAGCTTGCGGATTCCCCCTGCCTAGAGGTATCCCATTTCTACAGCTACTGTGTTGTCTGCCTTTATTAGACGGTAAGCTCTGGTGAGCAGGGACTGTCTTTTACATGTGTCAATGCAGTGCTGTGTATGTCTTGTAGCGCTATACAAATGTTCAGTAGTAGTAGTAATAGGGTCCCAAGGTGGTGAAATGGATCAGAAATTGATTGACTGATAGATGATAGAGGGTGTGGTAAATGGAAATCACATAGAAGAAAGGAAAGTGAGTAGTGGCGTGCCTCAGGGATTGGTCCTGGGACCAATATTGTTCCATGTCTTCATGCGTGACATTGCCGAAGGGTTTAAAAGGAAATGTTTGCCTTTTTGCAGGTGACACGAAGATTTGCAAAAGAATGGACACCTTAGAGAGAATAGACAACGTAAGAAAAGATCTATAAAAATAAGAAGAATGGTCTAATATGTGTCAGTTAAGATTTAATGTGAAAAAGTACAGAGTGATGCACCTGAGAAGTAGAAATCCAAAGGAGCAATATGCGATGGGGGGAAAGAGGCCGGTGTGCATGGACCAGCAGAGGGATCTTAGGGCAAAAGTGTCTAAGGCAGGGCTGGCTCAAGGGTTTCTGCTGTCCTAGGCAGAAGCCCTGGTGTGCGGTTTCCCCCCCCCCCCCCCCATGCTGCTCTCCTACTCCTTCCCCGTGCTGCTGCTGATTCTGGTGGTGAGGTCGGGGCAGCTTGGTGGCAGCAGCAGGCCATGTACTTCAGCACGCATGGCCTGCCGCTTCTAACTCCTCCAACACAACTTTGGGGAGGGGGGGGGTCTGAAGCGGCAGGCCATGTGTGTCAAAGCACATGGCCTGCTGCTGCTGCTGATCCGACCTCGTCGCCAGAATGAGTGGCAGCAGAGGGCAGCAGCATGGCTCAACATGAAGGGGCGGCAGGCCACATGTGTCGTTCCGACCACGGAGGTCTGCTGCCCTAGGTGATCACTTGTGTATTCTGAAGGGCCTCCTAATGGAGGGACAATTTGTAAAACCCAGAAGTCAGAAGTTATTAGGGGCCACCTCTGAGCAAAGAAAGTGAGCCTGACTGGAGGTTCTTCCGAAAGGGCTACAGGCAGAGAGGCTCTGTAGAATGCAGTCAAACCATATCCCTGGTTTTGGCTGATGTGCTAGCTGGAGGCCTTCTGAGGCTTCTTCTGCTTAAGTCTTCCTGTGTCCTATAGAATTCAGTACAAAATACTCACCTTTGTCCACAAAGCCATCCACACCGGTGTCCCCCAGTATCTCTCCAACCTGGTCCGTCTTCACATCCCCCTCAGATCCATACATGCCAACCGCATGTTCCTCCCCTCCCTTTCCCATGCCCACCTGGAGTCTACCCATTCCTCTGCCTTTTTCTTTCTTGGCCCCAGGCTCTGGTGCTGTGTGCAGGTCGTGCCTAACACGTCTATGTGGATGATTCTGTACACACGGCTGCATCTCTCGTGGAATCAGGTATATTCCTGCATGTTTCCATTTGGACATGTCTGCTGCCTGGACGTGCATGTTCTCAGAATCGGCCTCATACTGTACATGCACACAGACAACAAAGACAAAACCACACACACACAGAAATACAAACATACATGCAGAGGAGTTGGTAAGAATTCTACGCTTTCTATCTATCTATCTATTTAACATTTATAAAGCGCTTCAAACGTATGAAGCGCTGTACATACATGAAGAAAAGACAGTCCCTGCTCATCAGAGCTCACAATCTAGTCAAGAAGATCACAAAATACAAATACAATCAAGTAAGACAAAGTATACAATAAACAAGAAGAGCAAAAAACAAGAATCAAGAACAGAAAGCAATAGAGAAGAGATGGGTTTTCAATCTGGACTTGAAGAGGTCCAGAGAGGGCGCATTGCGCACAGACAGAGGTAGATTGTTCCAGGCAAAGGGTGCAGCCAGGTGAAAGGAGTGAAGTCTAGAATTAGCAGTACGAGTGGAGGGCATAGATAGATGAAGACTGTTCTAAGAGCGAAGAACGCGAGGGAGGATGTAAGGAGAGATAAGAGATGATAGGTAGTGGGGGGCTGAAGAGTGAATGCATTTATAGGTCAAGAGGAGGAGTTTGAATTGGATCCGGAAGCAGATGGGAAGCCAATGAAGGGACTTGAGAAGAGGAGTGACATGGGAAAAGTGATGCTGATGGAAAATTAGTCGAGCATCAGAATGTTGAATAGATTGAAGGGGAAAAAGATGGTTTGCGGGAAGGCCAGCAAGGAGAATATTGCAGTAATCAAGACGGGAGGTGATCAAGGAGTGGACAATCATTTTAGTAGTGTCATCAGAAAGGAAGGGGCAAATTTTGTTAATGTTATAAAGGAAGAAACGGCAAGTCTTAGCTATGAGTTGGATAAGAGTGGAGAAAGAGAGAGGAGTCAAAGATTTTATTTTATTTCTTTCTTTTTTATACCGTGCTATTTAGAATCAGTGTGGTTTACATGTATACTAATGGGTACTTTTTATTCCCTTGTCCCCAAAGGGCTCACAATCTAAGTGTACCTGAGACAATGGAGGATTAAGTGGCTTGCCCAAAGCCACAAGGAGTGGCTATGGGACTAGAGACCCCAGTCCCTCTGGCCTGAAGTTGCTTGTCCCCATGCGGGAATTGAACCCTGGCCTTCTGGCCTGAGGTAACCTGTCCCAACCACTGAGCCACTCTTCCCTCCTCAGATAACACCCAGGTTATGGGCTGAAGAGACAGGAAGGATTAAAGAGTTATCCACAGAGACTGAGAAAGGGGGTAGAGGAGGGGAGGCATTGGGGGGAAAGATAAGGAGTTCAGTCTTATCCATATTTCATTTCCCCACTTTTTGAGTAAAGTATTACTTTGGCAAATTTTGCAAAACTGGCACCACGGATAATTTGATGTTTACTATGATCTTCTAAATCCCACAAAATATGAAGCGGTGAATTGGGAATTGGAATATACTCAACTAGTACAGTCCATTTACCATGCTTAACTAATGAAATGATCATTCCTGTTCCAATTCTTATCATTCACAATCACCAGCCATAGTTAAGCTGCAAGTATCTAGCCAGACCTCAGAAAATCTGGCTGTCTTCTAAAGTTCCAGTAACCCCTTATTAATCACATGTCAGTCTGACAAAATGTTTGCCTCTTTGTGGCATTATGCTGCCATGCTTGGAAGTAAAGGCTATACTTTAGCACCTCATACAATTCCTAAGGCTTCTAGCCAAACCCTTGAATAATCTGTTCATGCCTTGTATTGCTGCATTTACACAAGCTTCAAAACCTTCATTCTCTCCAGCACAGCAGGCTTTGTATTACACCACTAATGATTTTTATTCTTTACAACCCAGTGGATGCTGGAAAACAAATGTATAAGAAGTCAAAAATGTCCGTCTTGGAACAAAATAATTCTCAAGCAAATTTAAGGTGGAAAAAATGGTAAAAAGACACATTGAATTATAAAACAGGCCAGATCAGACTGAGGATTTTAGAGAAATAGCCTCCCCAAAAATGGTCCAGTGTATTTATATTGGAGAAGCTTCTGTAACATAGAAACACTGGCACAGTGAAAACACGGCAGGCAGGAAATTTTCTTCTAAACTGCCTCTCCCCTCTTCTCTACTCTCCTCATCATACACACATAGATAAACATGCATATCTACAAACAGTTTTTTGTTTTTTTATTTAACATTTTTTCTATAACACTTTTCTAGGAGTCAAAGTGGTTTACAAAGGACAGTTAATAAGGAACAGTTTACAAGGAGTGGTTATAAAGAACTAGGGGACATTGACAGCGCATGGAATGTGTGGTCTATCATGTTGGATAACATAAAAGTACAAATTAACATAGCGGTTGCAACTGAAACATTGCTTTGGGGGGCTGGTACTTTAACTTATTACAGGTATACAGTATACGAGAAGTTAGTGTGGGAACATACTTACATGTTGGTTTCAACGATGTAAGGCTGTGTATAATCGGGAGGTGAGTGGGGATATATTGATGTTAGGAAGGGAGGAGTGGTCTAGTGGTTAGGACAAGATACTTCAGGCCGGAGGGCCAGGGGTTCAAGTCCCACCTGGGGACAGCAATCTCAGGCCGGAGGGACTGGGATTTCTAGTCCTGTAGGCACTCCTTGTGGTCTTGGGCAAGCCACTTAACCCTCCATTGCCCATGTTCCCTGTAAGTATTAGCGTATGTGTCTCATATCCCCTCGTGTTAAATGTATCCCCCAATTGACCGCTTTGACCCAGTGAAAAGCTGGATATAAATACAGCTAAATAAAATAAATAAATGAGTCAGGGCCATAGAACTCCTGGAAGAAGTAAGACTTAAATCTTTTCTGGAAGTCTGCTAGGTCTTCACTGCCTCTTAGGTCCAGCAGGTAGGGAGTTCCAGGTCGTTGGGGCATAAAGTCTGAAGGCGTGGTTACATGCAACTTGTTTGCTCTTGGTTTTCAGGGTTGAAATATCTGTTGCCATGGGACAGTTGCACCCTGTGGTTAAACTGTAAAACCCATCCTTTGAAATCCGTTGATAGTAATAGCTAATGGTTTGATATAGTATCACATTTGGCTTCATTTAATTATTCTTTAGAAAACCACTCAAACATTTCATTAATACTCCATTCAAACTGCCCCTCCCCTCTCTTTCAGGTCAATAGACAAACACAAGTCCATACAATAATGCAGAGAAGTTGGAAAGAACTCCATGAGCCATACACTTGACGCCTGCCCCACTAAATCAATATGTTAATCCTCTAATACACTGGCAATGCACAAAGGAAAAACATTTCAATCTAGCCAGGAGGACAACTAGCTATGATCTTCTTTACAAATGAGTAACATTAGAAATTCTGGTAATCATACATCATTATTTATTTCACGTGTTTTATATACATCCATTGCAAATTACCTTTACATCCAGAGATCTATAATGTTACACATTCATAAAATAGTTCCTACACATTACAAGCTACATATCAACTTTAGTGCTAAAAACACATTTCAAACAATAATCAATAAAACATATAACACAGTATATACATGTTAGAAAGTACCAGCCCCACCCCATATTCCCTAGCTCCCATTCTACATCTCATGTACTTCTTATACCTCTTGATATACAACCCACCTTCCCAAATCCTTCTCCTAGCCCCTGTTATTTACTTGCCACCTTTATTCAAATGCCCGCTGAAATAACCATGTCTTCATCACAATGTGGGGCCAGTGAGCAACAAGGCTTAGACCAGAGCCTTCATCCTTCTTATGTACCTTACTGGAGGTATTACCAACATCAGATTTCACTTAACTTGTCATAAAATAACATGAGGCATTTTTCTCACAAAAAAAGAATTGCATTGATAGGGCAACTTACCGGTTTAAATGTTTCAGGTTCAGGAAAATATTTTGGATTCCTATGCATCCAAAACGGAGACAGCATCAACAGGTCACCAGGAGGAACTGTATAATTCTAATAAGAGGGGGAAATATAACCAATGAAAATACTTAGCTGAAAAAAAAACTGAACAAAAGAAGTTCAAGTAATCTAACAAGTGCAAATCCAATCCTCATGTAATAGTATTGGAAAATGTTGCACGCCCACTTGCTCACTGAATTTTGAAAGGATATCCATTGTAGGATTCATCAACAGCATTTTCTATGCAATCTTTAAATTGAGAGAGAGGGGATAGCCCGATGCATAATACGGTGGTTCTCAACCCAGTCCTTAAGGCACACCTAGCCTGTCAAGTTTTCAGGATATCCACAATCAATATGCATGAGAAAGATTTGCATACAAAGATGGCAATGCATGCAAATGTCTCTTGGGCATGCTCATTGTGGATAGCCTGAAAATCCCACTGCCTGGATGTGCCCCAAGGACTGGAATGAGAACCACTGGCTTAGTATAACAGGCTGAATTCATGGTCTAATTCTGCCACTGAGACTTGCTGTGGCTAACCCTCTCAATGGGATAGCACATGCCAAGAACAGGAAGAAGAGCGATTACAGTAGAAGAGAGAGTAGGTGGCCACCAATGCAAGCATGCTCCTTTTCTCTTCTCTTGCAATAGCAAGACCACAAAGCAGCAGCCTGGGGATAGAGCAAACACTTGTTTTGACCTATGTGGTCATTCCTTTTCAAGGTCTTGTATATACCCTGTTTAGAAAGAAGGTGCAGAGATTAAGAGGAGCTGCCATGCGGACCAGACCAACTGCTAACTTTGGCACTACATGGAGAGCCCACTGCCACTGCTGCTGCATCAAGACACATGAAAGGCTAAATGGTAAGAAGTGGGTAAGGGGAAGAAGAGCAACCTGAAGGGAAAAAGGAAGAACATCCTGAAGGGGAAGGGGGGGAACCAGAAGACGGAGGAAGAAAGAAATTGAAATGATAGGCTGAGGAGAGAAAACTGAAAGAAAGAGTAGGAAGGAGCCAAAAGAGGAAATGAATGGGGAAGGAGTGGAATCCAGCCAGGAAGGGATGAAATCTGAAAAAGGGGTGGGGGGGGGAAGGGGGAGAAAACTGGAACCTGAAAGAAGGGAATGAGTGGGAGAAACCTGAATGAGGGAACTGGAAGACAGGCAGGAGAGCAGAGATCCTGAAGGGAGATGAAGATATAAAGGAGCATAATGGAGGAGGTAAGGAACCTGAAAGTGGGGATATGAAAGAGGAGAAAAACGTGAAGGGACAGACATGGCAAGAAAAGAGAGGATGAATGGCAGGGCAAGAACTAGGTGGAAGAAAGAGATGAAGGTGAGAGGAGGAGATGGGGATTAAGCTAAACTATCAGTAGATTAACTACTGCAGTGTCTCCCAAGATGGACAGGTCTCAGCTGAGGTGCCAGACTAAGAGAAACCACCCATCTGGGCAGTAGCAGAATAGGGTGGCGTTAGCAGTGGAGGATCACATGTCTAACAGCAGCAACAACACTAACATTAGCTGCGCAGAAAAAAGACCTGGCAATCTACTTCCGCATCTTGCCATGAAAACCCAATAGTCATAGCAAAACAAATTCTGAAATAGTGTTGAAAGATGAGACCCCAGGTCAGAAAGCACTCAACAAGCTACTGGAGATGAGCTAAAGACTTTTCAGAGTAAAGCCAGCATTTACGATGTGAATGGATCAAAGCCCTCAGGACGTCTGAATGCTGATGTAGCTGCACATGAAATGAGAGTCTGAAGCTGCAAAGATGTCTTACATATTGGGACATGCAATGTATGAAGCATGAACCAAGATGGTCAAGAACAAAATGGAATATGTGTGACTTGATCAGTTGGATGTCAGCAAACTGAAATGGACTGGCATTGGGCACTTTGAATCTGATGATCACATGGTATACAATGCCGGAAATGAAAGACAAAGAAGAAATGGTGCAAGAACTATAATGAAATGCAATACAATCAATGAACACTTAATTTCTATTCATCTATGAGGAATGCCCATCAACACAACTATTATTTAGGTATATGCCCCAACAACAGCTACAGAAGAGGAA
Source organism: Ichthyophis bannanicus (assembly GCA_033557465.1). Classification (NCBI taxonomy): domain Eukaryota; kingdom Metazoa; phylum Chordata; class Amphibia; order Gymnophiona; family Ichthyophiidae; genus Ichthyophis; species Ichthyophis bannanicus. The sequence goes on along the minus strand of CM066033.1, from coordinate 1,111,458,787 downwards.
TAAGTTGATAAATACATGAACGAGTACAAGCTGAAATTGACAGAACATGCAGACAGGTGACTGGAATGCTAAAGTTGGCAACAAAGAAGAAGACAAAGTGGTTGAAGAATATGGACTTGGCAACAGAAATGAAACTGTAGAAAGACTGATAGAATTCTGCAAGATGAACGATCTATTCATCTCAAACATTTTTTCCAGCAACCCAAGTGGCAACTGTACACATAGACTTCACCCAGTGGACTGTACAAAAATCGAATGAACTACATCTATAGAAGTCAATGATGGAAAAGTTCAATAACATCAACAAAGACAAAACCTGGAGCTGTCTGTGATACAGACTACTAGTTACTAGTATACAAACTCAAGCTAAAGTTGAAAAAGAGCAAGCCACTCATGAATGTAGCAAAATATGCCCTTGAGAGTGTATCACCAGAATTTAAAGACTGCCTATGAAATTGATTCACTGTTTTAGATATAAGTGACAGAGCACCAGAAGCAATTTAGATGACATCAAGAAAGTGGTGCTTGAAGAAAGTGAGAAGTTTCTACAAAAGATGAAAAAGCAAAAATGGCCAAAATGAATGACTGAAAAAACTGAAAATTGCTCAGAAATGCAGAGAAGCTAAAGCCAGAGGTAATCACAGAACGTAACAGAGATTTCCAGCATGCAGCAAGACAAGACAAGGAGAAGTAGTACAATGATGCATGCATGAAATAGAATGATAGACCATTAGTGGAAGAACAAAGATCGGCTTTCTTAAAGCTACAAGAGGTAAAGAAAAAAATTCCAGCCTTAACCTGGAATGATCAAGGATCTGTAGGGCTGGTACCCCTGCAATTCTGCACCTGCAGATCTCCGGCCTGCTCTGCAGCTCAGGCCTGAACCAAGATGATCAGACAAGATGGATTCCTGCTACACTTTTGCTGTGTTCAGCTACAGACTTGACCTCCAAGCAACTGCTTGCACAGCGTTTCTATGTGTGCATACAGAAGCCATTGTTCCTGGCTAATTCACTGCCCACGTGCAAGAACATCTGCTTCTCCGGTGCTTATCTATAAAATGGTTCTACTGGCCTTCGACACTTGTACCTACAGTATGCCCAGAAACTACATACTGTTTTCTCCGCATGACATCTTACTATGGAGCCTTTGTCTGCAAGAAGATGCTTGTCATCTATCTCCTGATTCGCTGAGAACACCTCGGACTGTTTTGTGCCAACCAATCACCGGACCTAGGACGGGGACTCATCACAAAGAATTATACAGTCTGCGCTGAAGAACTCTGGGGTCTTTCGCTGTTTGTGCCCTGCTTACCTGGTTTCTGCTACCTGATCTGCCTGCAAGACAGCCACACTACGTGTGGGCAAGGCTGTTCTCCTAGGACTGATATAAGACTTTCACAGATACCTTCGGTTCTGTGTTCTCCCGCGGCTCGCCTCCAAAAGGGCTGTAGCCTGCGTTATCTAGCTTAGTTGCCTCGTTCGACTTGTGCTGCTCCAGAGTCTCCAGACATCGGCCACCAGAGTGCCAGTCGAAGTTAAGGTATAGTCTCTCTCCTCCTCCGGATGGGCAAGGGTTAGCTAGAAACTTATCCCATAACTTTTCTCAGTGCAGAGCAAATCAGTGACGTCTAGTTACTAATTAGTGATTTATTACTTTGTCCAATTGTAATTCTGTGTCGCAACAAATTTCTACCTCATGTTTCTAATTATATATCTTTAGCTACATATATGTTTGTATATTTTTCTACCTTGCTGTCCATAATAAATAATATATTATACATATCTACAAACCAGACTTCTTTTGTGGCTCATTGCCAGAATAACTCCTAGAACTTCGGGCTGGGTATAAGTAGCTAATTTCCCCTGGACATAACTGAGAGCCTAACTTATTTTTGGTGCTTCTAATAATCCCTACAGATCCAATGTTGAATAATGCTGAGAAGATCAAGATAAGGTGGAAAGAATACAGAGAGTCCTTATACCATAAAGATCAAGTGGACCAACTGCTGTTTCAACCGCTACCTTAACATCAGGAACCAGTGGTGACTAAAGAAGAAGTCAAAGCATTATCAAAGAACAAAGCAATGAGGATTGATGGCATTCCCACTGAAATATTACAGCAATCAGATGTGGGTGTTACCATATTTACAAGGCTCTGCCAAGAAAATTTGGAAGACATCAACATGGCCAACTGGATTGGAAAATATCTGTGTTCATACCAATACTGAAGGAAGGTGATCCGACTGACTGTGGAATTATCACACAATAGCTCTGATCCCCACATGCCAGCAAGATTCTACTCAAGATCATTCAGTGGCGACTAAAGCCATAAATGGAATGAAAACTGCCTGAAGTGCAAGCAGGATTCAGAAAAGGCCAAGGAACATGAGATGGCATTGCAGATGTGAGATGGATCCTTGAAAAGACAAAAGAATTCCAAAAGTCTATATATATGTGTGTGTTTTATTGACTACAACAAGGCCTTTGACTAGGTAAATCATGAGAAATACCTGATAGTTTCTCATGCACAACCTTTACATTGATCAAAAAGCAATAATTCAATCAGAAACAGAATGGTTTAAAATCAGCAAAAGTGTACAACAAAGCTGCATACTTTCCCCTACCTAATTCTTTTAAGAACAAAATTATTAGAGAAACAGGATTATATGAAGACAAGAGAGGTGTGAAGATTGGTGGAAGACTGATCAACCACCTTCGCTATGCTAATGATACCACATTAGTGACTGAAAGTGAAGACGAACTGAAACATTTGCTTCTCAAGATCAAGGAAGACAGTCTTAAAATGGGCCTTCATCTTAACATGAAGAAGACAACTGGCAAAATCAATAAGTTTATCCCTGATGGAGAGCAAATAGAAAGAGTAGATAACTTTAAATACTACTACCACTACTTGCTTGGATCAATCAATAAAGAAATGACAAGCGGTCAAGAAATCTGGCGACACATTGCTCTTGGCAAAATGGATATGAAGGACTTAGACAAGATTCTCAAGAGCAGAGATGTCTCTCTCCATACAAAGATTCAACTTGTACAAACCATGGTATTTTCAATAATGTCATATGGATGCAAAAGTTGTACAGTGAAAAAGATAGGCAGGTTGAAAACTGGTACCTTTGAATTGTGGTGCTGGCAATGAATACTATGTATACTATGGACTGCCTGAAGAACAAATCAAATCAGTATTAGAGGAGCTCAAACCTAAGCTTTTTATAGAAGCTTAGATGACAAGACTTTGACTTTCATACTTTGGACACATCATGCGAAGAGAGATAATTAGAGAAAGACATCATGCTAGGTCAACTTAAAAAGAGGAAGGCCAGCAATGAGATGGATCGACGATACAATAACAGCAGCTATGGGTGCCACTATCAACAATTAGCTGTTTGACTGAAGACCGAACACAGTTTAGGGCAACTATTCAGAGGGTCGCCATAAGTAGGCATGAACTCAATGACATTTAAGAACAACAATAACAGAGAAAAGAATAATATGTATCAAATTATGGGCCAAGCACTGGCAAAGTGATAAAAGGGGAGTAAGGAAACAGAAATCGGAGGGCTCAAAAGGAGGGAGATTATTCCCACTTATGCCTGCTACAACAACTACCTTGGATAAATCTTCAAAACTTTTAATGCTTCAAATGTCCACTTAGTCTGCAAGCAGAGCCGGCCCTTCTACTAGGCGAGCCAGGCAATCGCTTAGGGCAGCACAATTTTAGGGGAAGCAGAAGGCAGCTAACTTAGCCCCATTGCCAGCCTTCTGCTCCCCCTAAAATTGCAGTGACTTCATTTACCCTTTTAGTGCCAACATTCAGAAATAGCAGAAAGAAGGGTGCTGTTCCTGGAAGGCTTGCCGAGGGGAGGGCAGCAATGGCTAAAGGTTTGCCAGGGGGTCCACAATGGCTAAAGGTTTGCTGGACAGGGGGTGGGGCTGAAGATTTGCCTAGAGTGGCTGATACTCTTGGGCCAGCCCTGACTGCAAGCTCCTCAAAGAAGGAATTCACTGTGCTTGTATGCTGTCCTAGAAATGGGGTGGTAATATCATTCAATCACTTCTTTATGTTTTTGAAATTGCACCATACTCCGTTTTTACAGGCATGTTGCTGGGCAATTTTTCCAAATGGGCTGCTACATTGTGGATGGTGTGATACAGCGGACCCTCTGGCAGAAAGAAAAAAAGTTTTAAATTTTGAAAAAAAACAAGCTTCACATGCAATTTCCTGAAGGTCCACATAGAGGGAGCAGGAGAGCCAGCCTGGAAGCAGAGGAACCACGCCTCTATGGGCAGGACCTAGAATCAGTTAGTCCCGATTTAAACAGGGACAGTGCTGAGTCAAGGAGAGTCGTCGGAGTCAGAGACAGAGTTGGAGTCGGTCTCAGACCCAGAGCAGCTCGAGGAGTTGAAGCAACTTGGGGAGCAGGCCAGAGAGTAGGCCGAGAAGCAGGCCAAGGAGTAACTCAGAGAGCAGGCCGAGGTGAAGGCCAAAGAGCAGGCCGAGAGGAAGGCCAAAGAGCAGGCCGGACAGCAGGCCAGAGACAACTGGAAGGAGCAGCACTGCAGAGAGCAGCCAAGGAAGGAGGTGCTCTCCCTTCCAGCCTGAGAGAAAGCCCTATCCAGGGAGAAGGGCTGGGACACAATCTGAGAAAGAGATATCCAGCTGAAAAGAATACCCAAGGAGAGAAAGGTACTTTTAAAGATTTTTATAGAAGTAACCTGAAGGAGGAATGGAAAACTCAGAGGCCTGGGGAACAGGGAAGAGCTGAGAGGGCGCGGCCATTAGCCAACTGCCACAGGGGTGGAAGTGAAGGACAAGCGCATCAGCTGCAGCCATGCCTCAGAGAAGTTTCTCCCCATTCTAAAGAAAGAAAGATACACAGGGAATACTTGAGCCTGCAAGAATTGGAGGACAATCAGGCTAGGCCTCAAACCTTTCCTGTAAGAGACTGCAGGAAGTTTAAAGGTAAAACAGTTGTTGCCTGCGATTGCTTGCCTAAACCTAGCACAAGAGAGAAACAAAAGAATGAGTTTTATCTGTATGATAAGGACACTTTTATGCAAAAAGTAACAGATAATCTCTCCAAGAAGAAAGCTAGTAATGCTAAAGGCTGGGACAAGCGAACTTTTAAACCTATAGCAGATGAACAGCCAGGGTTCTATACCATAGCCAAAAACCGACGCCCCAAGCTGACAAACCAGCATTGGAACACAGTATGGCATGCTTTCAGAAAGCCCGAATTCAACCCTCCTGAGGTTTCAGACTCAGATCCCTCAGAGATGGAATGGATGCCAGGGGAATCTGAGGTTGATGAGGCAGTTGAACCCATGGATTGTATTTATTGTACAGTAGGAAAGCTTTAAGCTGTTTGGAGCAACAGAATGTATGAAGAGAATACAGGATGCCTTATGTTTTAAGTTTCTGTGAAGATTAACAATGTTATTTTGAACGTTTTGTGTGAGTTGAACCTGATACAAGGAATGATACAGCCCTGTTATTGTCTTAACCGCATATTTTGAACCATTTTGCGTAAAGGTGAAATAAATGCCTTTTTCCTTTTTCCCTACACTTGGCTGAAAGTCGCTTTATTGGGAAGTTGGCAACGAGGTTGGCACAGAGGGCCGCTACCTCATGACCCTCGCAACAGGCCAACCCTAATACCCCTAATCTTATGCGCTCCCCAGCCCCGGTGGAACCACTACGCCGCAACCAGAGGGGACTGCGGGGGACAATGGTCACAAGCTTAAACTACAATAGTGAGGAAAGGATCCCCCACTGGTTGTTCGGGTGAATTCAAGAGCATTGTGGCATAGCTGTATAGAAGCTGCTCCATTCCAGGCCCATATTAAATCATGTTATTATCTGGTCTTCTCTTTCTGGAGTATAATTACTGTTGAGCTCTATAAACCTGACTTACTCCAAACTTATTATGGAACTGTCACACTTCCCAACTGGATCCCATTAGTCATATAGATCATACATTCAAATGAAAGCAACGGGTCTCAGACCTTAGAGAGCTATTGGTCCTATTTCAGTATGGACACTCGCTCTAATTTGCATCAATGACCCACATGTTGCTGAGTTATTCACTTAATAATCACTTGCTATTCAGTAATGGTTTTGAAATCACAAAACAAAAGTGAGTGCTTATCTTTAAAATTGCCCGACACCGATCTCAGCGCTGCCGCGTTTCACAAGCGAGCTGTTTCTTCAGGGGCACACATCACTCTCTTTCTTAAACCAAGCGTTCCGAATGGCAAGTTCACTGAACTTGCCATTCGGAACGCTTGGTTTAAGAAAGAGAGTGATGTGTGCCCCTGAAGAAACAGCTCGCTTGTGAAACGCGGCAGCGCTGAGATCGGTGTCGGGCAATTTTAAAGATAAGCACTCACTTTTGTTTTGTGATTTCAAAACCATTACTGAATAGCAAGTGATTATCAAGTGAATAACTCAGCAACATGTGGGTCATTGATGCAAATTAGAGCGAGTGTCCATACTGAAATAGGACCAATAGCTCTCTAAGGTCTGAGACCCGTTGCTTTCATTTGAATGTATGATCTATATGACTAATGGGATCCAGTTGGGAAGTGTGACAGTTCCATAATAAGTTTGGAGTAAGTCAGGTTTATAGAGCTCAACCATATTAAATCATAGCTGATCACCACACTGACACCATAAAATATATTTGCCAGCATGTTTTCTTAAGCAATAACCAGTTGTCATGAAAAATGACAGAAGAAACCTGAGGAGATCTGCTGATACCAGCCTACTACCCCCTAAGCGCAATGGGAGTCAACCAAGACCCCACCATGCACGGTAGGATCCGGCCTGCAGCTCCCTGATCTGGAAGAAAACCTTGGAAAGCAGCCAGAAACCCTCCCTGCCCATTTTTCAGGCTAATTCTGCATCAAGGACTGGTGATCTTGCTGTGCAGTGTGGCTGTCATTTCTTCTATTCTCGTACTTAACAATTTTCTGTTAAATCAAGGAGCCTCCCACCCCCCCCCCCCCTTTGAAGCAGTACTCATGTGCAGCTTGTTGTATGGTGTTCTAGTTTATTGTGTTACATAAATGGCAACATAAATGCTATGCCTAAGCCATGGCGCTAACAAATTATACGCTGTTATTTAATTTCCTGTGTTTACTTCAAGTCCATGCTTTAAAACTGCTTTTCCCTTGTGTCTCCTTACCTTTCCCTGCTCTACCCTTATTCTTATCCTTTGTCTTGTCTGTCTTGATTAGACTGTAAGCTCTCACAAGCAGGGACCATCTCTATCTATGTTTGTACACCGCTGCGTACGTCTTGTAGTGCTTTATAGTAACATAGTAACATAGTAAATGACGGCAGATAAAGACCAGCATGGTCCATCTAGTCTGCCCAGCAAGATGGCAAGAGTAGGTGCACCTGTCACTTTATTTCATGTAGTATATTCTTATTTAGCATACTAAAAATACCAACTATCTGCAAACAGAATAAAACACCGACGTGCAAAATAGATGGAAAACTGCCTACAACATGGAGATAACTTTGTAATAGGTTTGGAGGCCGATTTGTTACACAAAGAATACAGAATCTGGCAGCTAAGGCCCTTCAGTACATACTGGATAGGGTCTCACTCCTATTAAAGGCCCGCCCTTTGTTTCCCATTGAGCAGAGTTTAAGTTAATGTACGTGAGTGTTTCATATTTTATAAGGAATGGCTCCAGATTATATGAAGCTTAAACTAAAATTACATAAACTGGCTAGATCGCTAAAATCAAGCGAGAATAATACGGATCAACTAGGATCTAGATCATGAGAACATAAGATTGTATAAATGGGTGGCAACTAGACATAGTGCATTCACTGCAGTGTCTCCAGATTTATGATATAAACTCTCAACTGAGCTGAAGAAACAAGAAAATTACTTATTTCATAGGCATTTGAAAACTTGTTCTTTCGCACATTATTTTAGAAATGCTTAGAATTGTTATTTTAACCCTCTCTGATATATTTAAACAATACATACTTGCTCTAGTGGAAAGATTAATTTTAAATCTTGAATTTAGAGATAGTTGTATTGATTGTAAGATGTTTTGTCATATCTGAATGTTTATAATTTATGGGGTATGTTTACTTAACCCCATGCCAGTAATGCATGTGTGGGCCGCGTTACTCGCTTGGGGCTGCGTGTTACCTCCAGGAGATGGGTACAGCCATTCCTCTGCATTTATGGTGTTTCACCGTGGTAAAATGGCCATGTGAGCAGCTAACGCCACCCACTGAAGTGGTGTTAGTTGCACCTGCAGTACTTACCCCAAACACAGGTGGCGTAGGCTACAAACACCCATGCTAGCTGCAAGCAGTGGTAATACCCCCCCCCCCCCCCCGTCCTGCCCAGTCTCTGCTCCAACGCACACTGCAAGGGTAGCTTGAGGTTTTCAGCCTCTTTTTAGCGTGGCACCGATTCCAGACACTAACTCCGCACTACCCCGTTAGAGCACTTTAGTAAACATTCCCCTATACTTTACTGTTTTATGTTTCTGTATATTTGTATGTTTCTGCTTTGTATATTTGATTAAAAAAAAGTGAAATATAAATTCCTAAATAAAATAAAATTAAATGTTTAGCCTATTTGATAAAGGCACCAAAGCAACTATGGGGTATGTCTACTAAACTGCGTTAACGTTACAGACCGCGCGTTAGGTAACATTAACAATCGTTAGGTAACGTTAACGCGCGTTAACGTTACCTAACGAGCGTTAGCGTTCCCGGCCGTGGTAAACACCGCAGAGGGTGGAGAAAGGGTGGAGAGAAGGGGTCAATGGGTGGGGAGTGGACGGGGAGAGGCTCCATGCACACTAACGCGCTGAACTGAAGGGCTGAATCCTACCGCGAATGAAAACCTGCCGTTAGATGCACATTTGCAGGAGAGAGAAACCATTTCAGTGTCAGCAATGTACAGCATAGGCAGGGAGCCCAAGAAACGTGATAGTAGTGCTCCATTTTCAGCAGCAGCATAGTGCCCAAGTATGAAAGGCCACTATGGCGATGGTGCAAATGGGGCATAGGGGGCTGCAGGCGTGACATGTAGCGGGGGTGGCTGGGGCACAGGGTGGACTAGGCGGGCACCTAGGAACATAGAAACCGGAAATCAGCATGACAGCAGCTGACCAAGGCCAAACACAATCCACCTACATCTACCTGGTCCACCCGAGCTAACAGTTGCCAGGGCACTGACCCAACATCCCCCCAGCCAACCATCCCCCAAGCGGAAGGGACATACTATAGGTAGGCGGTGATGGGGGGGATGTGAGAATGCTCATGTATGCCCCCTGCCCCAGACCCCGCTTCCTAGGCGACCACCTACCCACACAGTGGATGGCCTGGGACTGCGCACTACCAGCACCGACAGCATATGGTCATGTCAGCATGGCAGGGGAGTTTGTGCCTGTGCTGGAGGGGGCAGTGGCACCTGCCTGCAGTGGACCTAGGCCATGCCCTGTTCCTGTTTGCTTTTATTCTTAGTTACATAAAGTACTTCCGTTTTCATAAAGCATATTGATACACGGTGATCTGATAACCAAAGAGAGATAGCATTGAAGCATTCTATCACTGCTGAAAAGCTAGGCTTGGTAGTGGAGAAAAGTGAGTAAACCCTAAAGTCATCGGCATAAATATGATATAGAAGATGCTGTGAGCCTATATAATGTTGCAAACTGGTTGGAGATATATACATTAAACAGAAGTACTGATAATGCAAAATGCTTCAGTTACCAAGTATTGCTGTTAACGGGAATTAATGAAAATAACAAATACACATGAAAATTTTTAGGTATCCCCCAGTCATTGTAAGAGTTATCGACCTTTTTTTATAATAGCCTTCCCTTGCTTTGTAAGAGTACATTATCTTCATTTCACAATGCTTAGACAGTTAGTTAGAGAAGCTCATGGCTAATCAGAATAGACAGAACAAACCACCACAAGCTGAGAGGTTAGAGGGGTCATGGTATTTGTTCAACTGTGGTACCGTCTTCACCTGACTAATTGAAGCCCTAAGGAAATACTAAACCGTTTGGGCCTTACCAACACCTTGACAAACAGGGATACACCAGAATTAGAAAGACGTCCATACTTTGCACATGCAATATGACATGTTTATTATTTTCAATCTGTTAAAATTAGCAAATAAATAGCAATTTTGCATTACGATTTGCAGAAAGTTGTCATGTTTACCTTTGTGTAACGTAGAGACTGTCGGGGGGATATTCCAAGGCATTTACAGTTTGCAGACCTGCAAACCATGTAAACGCTGCGGAGCTGGATGTTCAGCAGTACTAACATGGCTAGTGCCGCTGGATATCCATGGGTGCTACCGCTATACGCCCCAATGCTAACTGCTTAGCATTGGGGCATGTCAGGGATGTTCCAGGGTGGCACCTGTTGCTAGCCGGGCAGTGGCGATATTCAGCTGCTGTCCGGTTAGAAAAGCGCAGGTAAAGTAAGGCGCAGCAAATGTTGGCCTTACTTTATTTATTTATTTATTACAATTTCTTATATACCACACTATTCGCCATCAGCGCGGTTTACATTAAAACAAAAGACCAGAACAACAGGCTGTTCGGTTTTACAGAGAACAAGGTGTACAAATTTGGATAACATGGGTGAACTATTTACATGAAATATCTACAAGTAGGCGTTATGACAAAGCTCTAGAAGTATCATGTAGTTACTTTCTTTCGTGGGGTTAGCTAGGCGTCATTGCTGACTGGGTAGTACTTGAGGAACAGGTGATATTTGAGTGCCTTCCTGAACTGGGCTAAGTCAACGATAGCACGAATGTTCGATGGTAGAGCATTCCAGCATCTTGGGGCGCAAAATTTGAAAGCTCTGTTTGCCGTTGTCAGGGTGCATTTTGTCAAGGTCTTCGGAATGTTAGAGAGTTTATTGATGTTGGTCTTCTGGATCTGTTCGGTGGAACGGTGTGAATGAGCTCTGCAAGTGAAGAGGATGAAAGACCATTGACGGCCTTGAAGGTCAGTAGTAAGGTCTTGAAAACAAGCCTTCCATGTATGGGGAGCCAGTGAAGCTGCTTCAGGATAGGCGTCACATGGTCGCTCCTAGAGGCCCCATGGAGGACCCTTGCTGCAGCATTCATGGCAAGTTGTAGCGGGTTCAAGGTAGATTGTGGGAGGCCTTGTAAAATGGTGTTAGCATAGTCGAAGTGAGGTAAGATTAGTGCTTGGTATATAGTTCGGAAGTCGTCTGGATCTAATAAGGAACGCAGGTGCCTGAGTGTTCGGATCTTGAAGTATATTGCTCTTACTATGTTACCTATGTGTACCTTCATATCAAGACGTTGGTCCAACGTGACCCCAAGGTATCTTATTGTGGCTTTTGTTTGCAGATCTGCTTCCTTAACTCTTACTTGTGGTTGGTGGAGTGAAATTATGGTCCCTCGTGATGAAGAGCACCTCAGTTTTCTTGTGTTGAATACGGAGGTTTTGAGATTGGAGCCATTCTGAAACTGCGTCGAAACATTCTATCAGGGGGGAAAGGTCCATTTGATCCGTGGAGAACGGCATGTAGAGCAGTATATCATCTGCATATATCAAAACAGTTCACATTGAAAGATCTGATGATATTGCAGATGGGCTGCATGTATATGTTGAACATGAGTGATGATAGAGAGGAACCTTGCGGTACACCTTGCCTTTGATGGAAAGGTTTTGATTCTACAGCTCCGGATTTTACATGTTGCAATCTTCCAGCCAGATATGATTTACACCATTCGAGTGCAGTGCCGCAGATGCCCTTCTCTTTCAGTCGCCCCAGGAGAAGATCATGACTTACTGAGTCGAATGCTGCAGCGATGTCTAAGAAAATAAGCACAAAACCTTGACGGATGTTGTCGATGCCTGTGATTATATTACTGAAGAGGGTGGTAAGGAGGGTTTCCACGCCATGAGACTCTCTGAACCCATGTTGGCACTGGTCTAGAGGGCCGTGGAGTCTATGTGATCTTGGATTTGCCTTTGTACCTCTTTCTCAATTATCTTAGCTAGGAGCTACTTTAGCCATGCAAGCCAACTGGACAACAGCTCAGTATCACCGCGGCCCGGTTTAGCTTCTGTGTTCTACAGCCAACAGCATATTCAATGCTGGTAGCTTGATAGGGCCACGGCATTGAATATCCAGGGTTACACTTCAGTGGCAACAGCTAGCCACTTTTCAAGCACTAGCCGCCGCCGCTGGAGATCTTCCCGTGTGACAACTTCTGTTCATTTAGGCATTAATTGAAATATACAATTTGTCTAGGGGTGTCTACGTTTTTTCCCACATAGACAAACATACACACACACGCATGCGCAATCTTACATGAATTTTTAAAGGCTGTATCACTTTTCTGGTGATTGCACCTGGAGATCTTAACCGGATGGTTTCCAGGATACAGCACTTAAGAAATGGGAGTTTCTTAAGCTCAGCTTCAGATACTTCAATTGTTTCATTAGCTGCTGGAAAAAAAGAAAATGTAAAAAGAAAAAAAACATTAGGAGACATACAGAAACTTATCTACAGTACAACGGTACATTAGTTCTTTTGCAGGTCAGGAAAAGGGCTACTCACTTAAGAAGTCATTATATAGTTCAGACATACTCACATGTTAGATGAATCTACAGTATGATGCCATTCAGGGTAATTTTATAAAGCATTTTCCATATAAAAATCATAATTTACAAGCAGAAAATGGCTACTATAAAATTACATAGGAATATGTGATCTGTACCACCCAGGGGTGGTGGTCAGGAGCAGTTGCAATATATGTCTATATTTTATAAAATAAGTTTGCACACACAAATTTGCATAAGAGAATGAGAATTTTGTTAATAGGTTCTGTTATAATGGGTTCAATATGTTCGATGTAATGTGCACCACTGTTTGTTGCGTTTCCTGTTATCACACTGAGTTGCTTGTAAACCGTTTTGACTTCTAGAAAGACAGTATAAAAAAACCCCTGTTAAACAAATAAATAAATAAATAGCAGTTTTGGAATTACCATATGTAAATTGCCAAGATAAAAGTGCAGTAACTACAAAACCCCAGCAGTAACTGTTTGGGGCTGTTCCCAGCAGGTCTTCTTCAGTTAAAATAGAGGCAATGTAATTACTGTGCATTAACTGCATTATAGTTAACAAGATGCAGCTAAGCCATACCTATTGAGATGGCATTAACTGTGCCATATTATTTTCACGTTAACAAGTAGTGCACAGTAATTGCTTCCTCATCAATTGTGAGACACAGTCTCCGCCCATTCTCCTCCACATCCTATGTTAGCTGTTAACATGGAAAAACAATGCTTGTTAACTGTTAAGGTTCCAGGTCTGCAGTTAGCATGTGTTAATTGTTGTGCTAATAGCTTAGAAAACAGACCTCATATGTTGATGTGTCATCTTACTGACAACTGATCAAGATCACATATAAAGCAGTGATTTTGCCCATGGCAACACACAGCTTTAGTGATGTCAGATAGCCCCCCTCTTCCAATACGAGGGAGATAGGTGATGTCAATTTAAGCAGCAGCTGCGACTGAGGCAAATGTGAAGTATGATTTTTAAAAGAAAATCATGAAACTATTCAGCATTCAGAGGCACACGTCCATCCAGTTGGGCAATCTGAGCATATATTCATGGTTGGCCTCCTCTTTTCATGTTGTGCCGTGCTCATTGATATTTGGATGTGAGTTTGCCTTAATGTCCCTGTAAGAAGCATTCTCGACAGTCTAAAAATCTGTCTTAACGTGAATGGCTAAGCTGTAAAACCGCCCACATTATTCCATCAGAAAGTCAGCGAGACAACAGGATGAAAAAAAATCATTCGATAAAACGTTCCAGAAATTTCTTTACAGCAGAAAAAGAGAGGAGGAGCCACACTTCTCATATTCTAGAATATCCAAAAATTAAAACTTAAAAAGAAAAAGACTGGCAGAGGCTAAAAAGGAAGTACCACATTATAAGTGCATCCTAACAACATGGAAGTGCACAAAAGATAACATGAAAGGAGCATGTAGCAGAAAGAATATATGTTCAGTAAATTAAAAAATAGAAGACTTATAGACAAAGTGAAAGTAGGGTATATCAGAGCTCGAAAACAAAGCTCAAAATGGTGTGTATGCATGTATACTATCATATGCATCCCCATTACAATATGAAGGTGAAAACATTTGCTTGAGGCAGGAAGGTTACTTACCTGTACTGGGAGCAGTGGCGGACCTACATTTTTGGAGCCCTGAAGCTTGAACTGTTATGGGGGCTCCTTTGCAACCAGCAACAAGGTCTGGGTAATCACTGTTATTATCTTCAATGGAGTTGTTCCATGACAGATCACCACAAAGTTTTAAAAACTTTAACTACTACATTTCAGAACTTTTTTTCATTTACGGCTAGCCTACATGATACTTTAATAACCTTTTAATTTTTATTTTAACCATTGTATTGAATTACACTATGAGGTCTATTCTGTATTGTGAATAGTGGGCATGGATGTCCCATTGGGATGTCCATCCCCACTATTCACCCCTTCTGTCCCCAGAAAAAGCCTCCCTGTACGAACAAGGAGTTTGTATGGGGAGGCTTAGGCAGGGGTGGGAGAGGGCGTTGCGGAGGTGGAGTGAGGGTAGGCAGTGGGCTGTCCACGACCTCGGACATACTGGGCCGATTCTGAAGTCAGCCCTGTACGTCGGGGGCCTCAGATCTAGATTGGGGACTATTCCACCTCCGAGGTGAAATAAGTCCCCCTGGATATCGGGAGATGGCATGCCCAGGCAGCGGCATAGAGGTGAGGGGGTGCAGGGGGTTCCCCACAGCCCGACCCTGGCCATGAAAGGCCAGATCGGGGGTCGGGCTGTGGAGAAAGAAGATTGTGGTTGGTGGCCGGGGATAGCGGCCCCATTCATGAGCCACAATTCCATAGCACTGTGGCTCCATTCAGGAGCCTGACTGAATTAGCTGGGCAGGGGTCTTTATGTGCAGGCTGATCTGAATCGGGTTCCAGCCTGCACGTACAGGCCCTAAACCCAATTCTGATCCTGCGTGGCATGCCTAGCCCCCGTGGGATCAGAATTGGGTCTGCCTCTGTGCATCCCGATTCCAATCAGACATATAGGGGCCTGGATGCACACATTAGAATGTGCCTCTATATTATTAATAGTATTATTTTTTTAAAAACCCTTCTCATACAGTAGACTCAAACTTTTTAAGCAATGTGGACTAAAGTCACTTCTGGGGTCACTCCAGGATTAGGGGCCCTAAAGCTTAAGCTTCATTAGTTTCACAGTAGATCCGCCCCTGAATGGGGTGTTCTCCATGGACAGCAGGATAAGTCATCCACACAATGGGTGATGCCCAGAGGGCCCCCAGTCCAAAGTCCCTGGCCAATATCACTTCCTCCTCAGTAGGTCCCCAGCCTAGCAGGTTCATCCGAAGGGGATGGGATGGATTTGTTTGGCTGACTTATCCTGACCACGGAGAAACCCTGTTACAGATAAGTAACCTCGTTTTCACAATGGACAAGCAGGATGAGTCAGCCACACAATGGTGACTCCCTTGCTGAGGGATGTAAGGGGAGGCATTCTCGTGCTGGTGTCGTGGCCCCTTCCCCTTATAACCGGACCTATTGCTGTGGTAGGATGAAGCTGCGATAGTCCAAGTAAAAAGGAGAGTAGCCATGTGTAGGAATTTAAATTGAACTTTTATTAGAAATGTAACCAAACCTTTTGGGGGGGGGGGAACAATCGATGTCAGGCAGCACCAAGCAACAAGCATAGAGATACTTAGGGGCAAGAGACCCACACAATTGTGCAGCAATGAACCTACAACAACAGTGCCAATAACTCGGTAACTGAGGATATAGTCCCAGGAAGTTACGTAGTCCAAACCTAGGAGGCATTGCCAGTAGGCGGGGCGTGCATATCATCCAGAGGATTGAGGGGTCTAAAGGTATCTGTAGTAGATTAGCCAGGGTGGTGGCCATGGCTCTGAAATGCACCTTCTTATTAATGAGGTGCAAAGAAAGGAGGGTCTCCCACATTCCCACTGTATGACTCCTTGATGATGATGCATTCTAAATATCTGATGCAGCTCTTGGACCCTTCAGGACTGATACCTGCAATGCTGATGACACTGCATTAGACTTCAAAGCATCGAAGATCCCTTCTCGTTGCTATTCATGACCACCAGGGCAAATAAAGGTCAACAATCAAGTTGTAGGTAATACCTATTAAGTTAGTCCAATAAAAAGGTATCACCTACAACTTGCTTGTTGACCTTTATTTGCACTGTCCAAGTGGACTAACACAGCAACTATGATGTTCTTCTTGACCATGAATCCTTCTTAATCATTTGGGAACATGAATGACACTGAGAGAGTTCATGACTGGACTTAAGGCAATGCAAGCACCAGTTATGAATATTTGACCTGGATACAGTCTTGCCACACCATCTGTGTTTTTTAAAGGCGGAGCCTTTTTCTGAGACATCATGGAAAAATAAAGCCACAGTAAAAGCAAATGTCTCAATTTCAAAAAGAGAGAAAGCCTGGCCGACTCATCAAACACCAGACAAGGAGTGACAAAGGCGAACAAGGAAAAACGGCAGAAACCTTCACAATGGCTGAAAACCCTAAGAGAATTAAAGGGAACGGAGGCTCAGATGCATGACACTGAAATACAAAGAGAAGTAAGAAGAAGTAAAGATTTCTACAGTGAGAAGAATGTCCTTACAACCCGCAGAAAAACAAGAACTGAGAAGGCCTTGAGTGATGATACAGTATGAGGAGCTTGGCCTATGCTTGACTGACACACTAAAAAAGCATCTAGAAGTGCTTGTTTCCCGTGCTAGGTTTCATCTGATGATGTTACCCACTTGTGAGGACTTGCAATCCTGCTTGTCCTCAGAAAAGAAATTAAATCTTTGCTCCAAAACCAAGCCATATAAAACAAGCAAAGAAAGGGATGAATGGATAGAACTATCTAGGACAGACGGCACTATTATTAGGTACTGAAAGGTCTGCAAATGAAATCAATAAATAAGTGCTACACGTCAGAAAGAGGTTAGCAGCCATGGAGATAGGCAAATCAGGCACCTTTGAAAAACTTTGACTCGCAATATTGCACCAGCTTCTACAGAAAATCTACCATATACTTTAGCAAAAACCACTTAAGAATCCAGATTATTTTTATGACAAAGTGCAGGATCTTAATCCTGCACTGCGGAAATTCCTTTTTATTAAACACCATCTTTTCATTAAAACATTTACATTTTGTCTAAAGGTTACCAAAGATCCTGTTGGTGTTTTTTGTTAGGTAAATCTTCTATAAAAACTTTCCCAATGGAATTAACTAGGCTTCCAGAAAATGCCAGTTATTTTGCTTTTCTTTCCCCATATATATTCCCTTTCAAGATAAGAGAAAGTAAATAAAGCTTGAGGGGAGGGGATGCAAGTTAATACTAGCCTATAAACCAAATTCATGGAAAGCTTTACGTATTAATTTCAAAAGCAGTAGCGCTAGGATTAACCCGGCTTCTCTTCCTGGAAAAACAACATTTACACCATAATAAAGAACAGGACAGACTTGGATAGAGACTGCCATCTAGTGGCAAATATTTGTCAATTTCATTTCTACAGCATATTCACTTTTTCCTCCTTTTCCATCTTTAGTTGTCCAGTTGCAGCATTTTTCTCTTCTACCAGGAACAGAATTGAAAAGCAGATTCCAACAACAATGTCCTAATAATTTTTGCTGTCCATTTTATAATTCCACCTTGCCTGACAGCATTACCTAGTTCATGCAGGATCTTGCGAAGTCAGAGGCTTGGTCGGATGTCTCCTCCGAGATTTTATCTGTTGACAGCCTTCCATCACTGGTCGGAAAAACCACCTCTGTTTGTCCATAAAAACATTTTTGCAGCTCTTATAATCAGTGTTCTCTCAAAATATTAATGAACACAGTTTATTTCACGTCCAAATAAGCTAAGGGGCCTTTTTACTAGAGTGTAGTAAGCGGCTAATGTATGCATTAGCATGCATTAAAAACTACCACATGGGCGTGGTAACAGCTACTATGCGACCGAGCTACTTAATGCGCACTAAATCACGCACTAACTGCTTATCGCAAAATGGGGTACAGCCTGGGCAGGCGATTGCTGAGAGTGGACATGGATTGCAGGCTGCAGCTAGTGCATGGTAGATATCCAAGTTCTTTTTCCATTGACCCCACACTACCTGGATCTACTCCTCCTTCATCTCTGTCTCAAAGCAGTCTATGATTGGCTTGCAGAACATTGTCTTAAACTACATATTTCCAAATGTGATCATCCATTTTCCTGGCCCCTTCACCCGCTTGAGCTTAGTTCCCTCATCCCTCTTTGATCGTTCTCTACCCTTGTAGATTCCACTCGAGTTCTTGAAGTAATTTTGAACTCCCACCTCACCTTTAACTCCTACTACTAATCATTTGTATAGCGCTACACGACATACACAGCGCTGTACAGACACATCAGAGCTTACAATCTAGTATGGACAAAAAACAGAACAGTTGAGGACAGAGATTTATTTATTTAACTAGGCTTATATACCGCTTTTCTACCAGTCAAAGTGGTGCATATTCAGGTACTGTATATATATATTTTTTTCCTTGTCCCCAAAGGACTCACAATCTATGTTTTTGTACCTGAGGCAAAGGAGGGCTAAGGGGCTTGTCCAAGGCCACAAGGAGCATCTGTGGGACTAGAAACCCCATTTCTTCTGGCTGAAGATTGCTGTCCTCTGGTGAGATTTGAACCCTGGGCCCTCCAGCCTGAGGTAACTTGCCCCAACCACTAGGCCACTCCTCCCTAGAGATATATCTAGGTGGAATGGTAAGGAAACACGTAGAATTAGTGGATCAGTCAGCTCTGTAGTCTAATCAGCCTTCTTCTCCCTCCATCATATCAGTTCCATCAAATCTCTACTCTCTTCTGACCAAAGCTAGTTTTTGCTTATTATATTAGTCATTTCTCTAAACTTGACTATTGCAAAGCTGTTTACTCTGGTTCTCTTACTGGTGAACTGCTAGCGCTTAAATTACTTCAGTCAAGGCAAGATGGCGGCGGTCACGGGCGGCTGCTGACACTGCTCCGGTTCTCCTCCGTTTCTAATTTTTTCCCTCATTACCTGTCTTTTGTTCACGCGGGTAAGCCCTCCTAATGCCGCACGCAGGCAGAAAGAGGAAAGCTAAGCTGGCGACGGAAGAGATCCCGGCAGCAGAAAAGTCGGCGGTAAGTGGGCCTATGGATGTGTTCGTCAAGCCCGCTGGGAGAGGTGAGTCAGCTCCTGGGTGCCCGCTGTGCGCTGGTGGGGTGGAAGGAAGATCTCCCAGCGCCGAAGGGCTAGAGGTTTCCCTCAGCCCAGAGCTCCGAATACCGCCGGTGCAGCCGAAGTGAAGTCCTTGCCTGGGACACTGGTTGCTGGTGTGAGTGAGGTGGGAAGCCCGCTTCAGAGCGTCCCTGGTGCAGCCATCCAGCCCCGGAGGAAGCCAACCGGTGCCTGGTGTCTCTGGCTTTACTTTCTGGCGTGGAGGAAGGTAAAAGAGAGAGGCTGATTCATCTTTACACGCTGTGGGAGAGCTTGTCTCCGATATCCTTGGATGACTTGTCTCAGTTGGTGGGAGAGGTACTGAGCACAATTTGGTGAGACCTGACTTGTTTCTCTTGATAGTTTGTGGGATGCCTTTTCGTCCATGCACCTCAATATTACAGCACAGCTTCAGTCTATACTGCAGCAGTTTCAAATGTTTGGGCAGCAATTGAAATTATATGAATTGGGACAGAATGAGTCAACTGCCAAAATGGCCTCTTTTGAGAGCCAGTTGGGGCAGGTTCAGGGATTCTGTGGTTATGCACAGGAGCTTGGAATACTTAGAAAATGCAGCAAGGAGTCAAAACCTAAGAATACTGAATTTTCCTAAGGTTCCTTCGGTGTCTGCCCTGGAACTCTTTAAGAAGTTTCTAGTAACCACTTTAAAGGTATCGGCAGATTCGGTTCCACCGATATCTAAGGCTTTCTATTTGCCAACTGCAGAGACTGGACCTGTCAGTAAAGATGCCATCTTCCCTGTTATCCTCGGACAGTCTCGATTTATCTATCTTTTTGGAACGGTCCCCTATGGATGTCGGGATGACTGCCTACACTGCTGGTCACCTTTGCCTTAGAGGCGGACAGAGAATTGGCTCTTGCGATTCTTTTTTAGGTCCACATGTAAAGTGCTTTTGGACTCCCACCTAAGAATATTTCCTGATGTTTCTAGGGCAACTCAAAAGAGAAGGAAGCAGTTTCTTCTGTATCGTTCTGGGGTGCTCCAGTTGGGAGGGCTCTTTTTCCTCCGCTTTCCATGTAAGTGCATGGTGAAGTCAGCTGGGCACAGTTACCTGTTTTTCGAACCCTCCCAACTGGCGGCCTTTATTTCCTCCAAGTTACATGATGTGCAGGGTCCCCCTTCTAATCTTCCTCAAAGTGGTTCTCCCAGTGAGGAGGGCTAGTTCGGAATGTGTCGTTGTATTCCTTCCACGTCTGTGCATTTCTTGTATTAGCATTGTAACAAATTGTCTCCTTTATTTTGTGACCTATCTTGCCTTTCAATTGAGGACTTGTGGGCTTTGTTTAGTTATTTTGCCTCTAGTGTGGAGATTTTTTCTTATGTTAATAAGTGCCCATTCTGTACGAATATTTCTTGTAATTATGTTAAAATTGCATAAATAAAATTTTTTTTAAAATTTACTTCAGTCAACTGCAATCAAAGTACTTGTTGACAGTCGTCACTCAGATCATGATACCCTCGCCCCCCCCCCCCCCCCCCTGTTAATCACCTTCTACTGGTTATCTGTCACCACTCATTTAAATGTAAAATTATTTGGGAGCTTCTATCCAGCCCGATGCCATGCAAGAGAAAGGGAAAAGCATCGGCACCTGTGTCCGTCTCCATGCCAAAGGCTCTACTGCAGTCCCTTCTACCATTTGCCTTGGCCATCCATATGGTGGCAGATCTCTTTCGCTCAGTCTGTTGGCTGCATCAGTAGCAGACATTAGTTTGAGTAGGGCGTCTTTGAACCCTGAGCAGAGAAGAGCCCAGCCACCGTCGCAACTGGTGTTACCTGTGGGGAACCAAGGAGAATCCGAAGGGGAATCCTGGAAGGCTTCTTTGATGGTGGAGTCCCCTCAGCACTGGAGTCTTCACTGGAGGGCTCAGTTGAATCACCGGTTCAGGGTTTTCATGTGGCGTTGGCTGAGACCGGCTGTGGTAACGCTTGAAGCGTTATGGGACATTATCAAGGCTGTGGGACTCGTCGTTGGCTTCCCATGCTGGCAATTTTAAATCCCAAATGGAGCACGTTTTCAAACGCACCATGGAGCTGACTCTGGCTCAACATGCTACTCAGTTGGAACAAGTGGAAGCTGCAATGGAGAATCTGTGAGTAATGCTCAGATTAGGGAAAAAGAAATCTTGAATAGGAAACTGTTCTTCACTGGAAAATCATGTTCATAAGAAAAATGTAAGATTTCTCAATTTCCTGAAGTGTCCTGTGATACCACCTATGGGCATGTAAAGAATGTCCCTAGGAGAAGTTTTGAAAATATCTGGCGAAGTGCTTCCACCAATTGTTTGGGCTCAGTATTTGTCCCTTGGCCCCCGAATGGGGACAGGGCGGGGGGGGGGGGGTGGATGTAGTCCTGAGCCGACCCAGACCCCTGAGGTTGCTAATATCACTGCCTTTCTGGAATCATCATTAGAATTCATCACTGTTTTGCTTTTGAATCAGATAGGAATGCTTTTCTTTGGCTATTTTTTGTAATATGTCAGCATTATTCTTGGTTCTAAGATTTATGGATTTATGTATTGTCGCGTACCACCCCTGGTGGCCAGTGGTCATAGGGGTAGGATGGACACAAAGATATTTTTATATGAGAGGAGGTTCCTTTAAGAGCAAAGTGCAGCCTGGTCTTAGTAGTTCAGCTCCTATTAAGAAGTAAATTGTGAATGCAGAGTAGAGGGATAACATAGGCTTTTATTTCCCTTTACGCAAACAGTTCAGCGGGTCACAACATAGAGGAAAATCTCCTTTACTTCAGGAATGAACCAAACTCATGGTAAAGAAAAACTGTTTATGCTTCACAGTTGTAACAAGGATTAATTAAGGCTTTCTAGAGTAACTCAACCACTTCAACCCTCTTCTTCCTTTTAGCATACAAGTAACACTCTGGAGACAACATATATTATTTACAAGTCTAGCCGTAATGTCTATACTGCTTGTAACTCATAGAGAGAACAGTCCATCTCCTCTTGAGACAAAAGACTAGGCTCCACAAATTCCACTTGCATCGGCTCTGAGTCAGAGTTATCCCTTTCTGTATCTGGGGTTTCTCTGGCTATTGGAACTGGCCAGTTGCTATTCTTATTCTCTGGGTGTTTGTAGAGTTCTTCTAAGGTTCGCCAGTGAGCGTGGCCTACCTTTGTGCTTTTTACCATCTGGGTTATACAAGGTTAGGTTTACTTTCCTTTCTTGTAACACGAGCATTGCTTTTAAAAGGGCACTTATAAGATGAGCTTTTTTCTCTTAAAAACAGAGTCAGCATACCTTGGCTTCCAACAGCATGTAGAACAGGAACTTTCTCCTTCCAGTAGTTCTCCTGGGATACAATCCTCGTGCCAGTCTTTTCCCTGAAAGCTCTTGTTACCTTTCAGTCTGGTCACTGGTTCCTCCGGTAAGCGCAGGCCTCTTTCCAAGCCTAACTTCTGGCTTCTTCCTTCAGCACTTGCTCTGCTTCCCAACGTGACTGTTCCTTTGCTCAGCATCTGCTTTCCCATTCACTCCTAGGGCTTAGCTCAATGCTCCTGGTGCTTCCTTCTTCTTGGCCCTTGCTCGTGGTGCATTTCTCTCGCACAGCTTTGCTCCTGGTGCTTCTCTCCGGTCCACCTCTACCTCCACACCCCTTCCAGTCTCCAGCCTCTTGCTTATAAAGCTCTCCTGTGTTTGAGCTTTCTGGGCTGCTTGTCAGGGGGTGTCGATTAACTAGGGGTGCCAGTCAGCCTCTGTGAGTGCACGCCCTGCCCCTTCTAGCTGCTCTGTGTGGGAATTGCATCCCGTGCACATCTTTTATATTATGAAAAACAGCTTCTTTCTTGCATCTTTGCTTCCATCAGCTCCTGCTGCATGACAGTATGTAACTAGGGATACAGAAAGGAAGCTCCATGAGTTCCTAGCTCTAAGGTCTACAACCTTGAAACCTGGCGCTTCCATGAAATTACTGTTTCCTTATAAATGTTTGATTTCTTGGCAAGCGGAGCAATGTGTTTTCTTTGAGCCAGATCAGTTACTTTAATTTCTTGTGTCCAGGGAAGGCCTAGGGATCCTGATGGCTACCTTAGAAGAGAGCACTAGTTAAAGCCGGCTGAAGGTGCTATCTTTCAGTTGCTGCTGCTAGATGTGTTTAATTTCTTTAGGTTAACTGTCTTTTCTTAATGTTTCCTGTTCTTGCCTCACTTGTGGTATACTACTGGTCTATAGGTTGTCTGATATTTTTTATTTTGTTTATTTCCTTTGTACTATTTCCAGTATTAATGGTTCATTCATTTTGTTGGATGTAATAAGTGAAATTGTATAAAAAATTAAAAAAAAATTAAATGTAAAATTCTCATACTCATCTACGATGCTATTATCTTGATCAACTCCAGGCTCTTGCTTCACTTATCTCATCTTAATCTCTTCCCGTGTGCTCCGCTCTTCCCAGGCTTCTCTAGCAGTTTTCCCTTCCCTATCATAATAGGCTGGAAATCTCTCAGCATTCTACTTTTTCCAATCTGGGTCTTTGCACCTATGCCAAGAATCCTCTTTCCCAAAATTCAAACATGCATTGAAAACTTGGCTTTCATCTATTATTTACAGGTTATCTCAGGGATCAGGATTAGAATATATCCTTCCTCCCCCTTATCCGGCCCCCTTTTTCTTGGTTTCTTTCCTGTGTCTTCTCTTGTTTTTAATTGCAAGCCACCTTGATGGTTCTACTGTGTTTGAAAGGCAGTATAGCAAATGTGACCAATCAATAATTACTGCCTGCTGTCAATGCTGCAATGAGCACAGGTGCACCTCAATAGAAGGCATTAAGTGGACCTGCACTACAGTAATTGTGAATGAACTTAACAAGTGATAAGAAACTTTTACGTGCAGTAAGTGCAGCAGACCATACTGGGTACATACCCAAAAATTATCACATGGCTTTTGTACTTACTCCGCATCGGGTTTTGTTCTTAAGAGACCACCAAATGCAAAAACCTTACTGTATTTTAGTAAAAAGGCCCCTAAGGGTTCGTTTAGCATGTAAATGAAAAACAATTCAGACTAAATTTAGAGAGAACACTTATTGGTAAGAACTGCAAAAGTGTTTTTATGGAAGAACAGAGGTGTTTTTTTCAACACATGATGGAAGACTGTTGACAAAATTATTTTTAAGTGGCTTGATTCAGAGGTCTTTTCCTCCCTACATCAAATAACATTATTTGATTGTAATGAAAAGCTGTTTCTTAAATTATTTTGATATAGAGGGTGGAAGTATTTAGCCTATAGATAGTAAAAATATTTTCTCTTATTAGTCTTAAATAGTTTACCCTGGAGCTTCATTGCATGTCCCCTAGTCTTTCTATATTCTGATGACGGTAAACAATTTATCTACATTTACCTGTTCCACTCCATTCATTAATTTATAGACCTCTATCATATCTCCCCTCAGCCGTCTCTTTTCCATGATCTAGAGAAGATTTTATGCATAACACCCCTTTTTGAAATTAATTTGAATCGTACGCCTCTAACTTCCAGACCTTTGCCAATCACTGCCCCTCTCATTGGGGTAGAGGGGTGGCCTTCTGACAACAAACTGGTGGGTCAGAGGTTTTCCGCTTGGCCCACCCACAAATTCTCAATTGTACTTTTCGTTACAGTACAGTTTTAATTTGACTCTCCGTCTGTATTGTTTTCTCAGCTATCACCTTCTTCCAATCTCATCGTTATCCATGGATGAACTAAGGACTCCTTTTACTAAAGCCCGGGAACCAGATAATGTGCTTTTTAACATGTGACAACTAGCAATTGGTAACACTAATACGCCAGCATGCGAGCCCACTGCATAGCAAAATCCAAGGTAATCGGCCATTGTGGGATGGGGGCTGGAAAAGGGGAAGAGTGTGAGGCATGGAGAGAGCACTACTGCTAGTGCCGGGTACAACTGTACACGCTTAGGGGCAATTCATCTGTTAATGTGAGTTCACCTAATGACACCTCTATGGGAGTTGTTAGGTGAACTCGCCTTCCTGGAGTGCACGTTAGAGTGGTCTGTCATGTGTTTAGCTGCCTGAAACATGCTGGTCAGCCCCAACAGCTAACGAAAGGGCTCTGCATTTAACGTGTGCTTGTTTGATGCGTTAAGTGCAAAGCCTTAGTGGGCTTTAATAAAATGGGGCCTAGGCTTGTTAATTGCGACTAACCAGCTCGCTGGAAATATCTTGGTTTTCGGGGGTTTTCACAAACATATTGACTACCCCTACTTCAGATGCTGGAAAGGCTTTCTTCAGTTATGTTCAACTTAGACTTTAGTGAATATAATTTTTATCGATTCAAAAAAAAAAAAGCCACTTGTTACATTAGGACTGCTCCCAAGGCCAGTATAAAAAAAAAGCCCCCAATAGTTCTAAGTCATACATAACTTAGGAACCCGATACAGTAAACATTAAACACATATCCCCCCAACCCTCCCAGCTAAACATACAGAGAGTTTAAAGGTTCACTGGGTCTTCGGAGTCAAAGTCATTAGAAAGGGTTGCCAAATCTACGCCGATGACCTTGTTCTTTTGCACCACACCTCCCCTCTCTCTCCTGATCTTTCCCCACTTAACTCCTGCCTTACGGCCGTTGCGCTGGCTAACCACTCATTGCCTTCATCTTAACCTCACTAAAACCCCTTGCCATCTGGTTTTCCCTCGTGATAACACCCCCCCCCCTCCCCAGGTTTCCCCCTCTTTCTCCGGCTTACCTGTCCCTCTAGTCTCTTCTTTTCGCTACCTCGGCGTCCTCTTCGACTCCGACTTATCCTTCCAAAGACCACCTTGCTCACGTTTCCAAAGCCTCGTTCTTTTCCTCTGCCAGATTCGTGCCTTTAGGCCCTTCCTTACCGCACAGGCGCTCACTACCCTTCTCTTATCCCTGGTCATGTCCCGCGTCGACTTCTGTAATTCGGTTCTTATCGGCCTTCCTTCCTCACAGCTCCACCGCCTCCAGCGCATCCAAAATACCGCTGCTCGACTCATTTTTCACTCCTCCTCACGTGATCATATTACACCTCTACTCATTCATCTTCACTGGCTTCCTATCAAATTTCGCATCCATTCCAAAATCCTCATACTTCTCCACCATTTTTCTTTACACTCACTCTCCTCAATACCTGGCTGCCCGCGTCCACTTTCACACCCCAGTCCACTCACTGCGATCTCTCCATCTCAACCGCCTACGTCTCCCCTCACCTGCTTGTGCTTGCCTCCAATCCACCCGTTCCTCTGCTTTCTTCTTCATCGGTCCTGCCCTATGGAATTCCCTACCCTCCTCCATCAGACTCAAGCAGGAACACACCACTTTCAGAAGCAGTCTCAAAACACACCTCTTTGCCCTTGCCTTTGAACTCCCGACTCCCTCTGTGTGACCTTACCCTCTTCTCCCTCCTCTTCCCCTTCTCTTCCCTAATGTCTCTGCGCATGAGTCCACCTGGTTTGCTTTCCTATCAATTATTGTAACTTCTTTTCCTATTCCCCAATTAATGGTTTCTATTTGAATTATGTGAACCACTTTGATGTCTGTTCGTTTAGCAGTATATAAAGCTAATAAACATAAACAAACATTACCACTATCATAAGTTCCATACGTGGGAGAGCACACATCTGCACTCTCCAGACATCCAGTCTCAGGGGCCAAGTATTCATCCAATGCAACATTAACAGAGCTTTGCAACTCAGCAAGCTCTACTAACCAACAAAATCTCCGTCCATGCTTCCAAGTGAAGGTTCTCCCAAGAATCCAATAAACACACAGCTGGACTTGGATTTACGTCTGTACCTAAACATTATAGATAAATTATGGAAAATTTCTCCCCAAAAAGTAACAATATGAAGGAATGCCTAAAACAATGCTCATAGGTTCCCACAAACATTCAACCACCCAGCCAGCACGCCACTGGGGGGACATATAAACCCTATACAAAAATTTAAAATAGGTTTCATGCCAAGCATAGATCCTCACCACTTCAATCACCCATACACACATTCTTGAAAGTCACCTACATCCAGTTCCATATTCACATCACGCACCCAGTTCTGGAGTGTGGTAGAGAACCACAACCCTCACCCTCGCCACAAAGCTATTTGTAACACCAGGATACCAAACCTACATTTAAATAATGCTTAAACATAATCAGATCAAAAGGAGTATCACAGAAGGCCAGGGCTATGCCTACAGGCACAATTTTCAAACAATGCCCAACTTGCAAATGGCCATAAACTCTTGGCCCCTAGTTGATATTCATTTTGCAAGGACTCAAAACTCCAAATCGGACTCCCACCCTTTTTCTCAAAGCCACCCCACCCTCCTAAGCCCTTTTCTTCCCCAAGGTTGAAAAAAAGGACCTCTCTATCCTTGGCTCAAAAGCTGCATTGCCACATATGGGCAAATATGCTGATACCTGGGTAGATAAGCCCAGCTTCTTCTGCACCCACTTCCAAACCGACCATACAGGTTTTACCAGAAGACTTTGTGGGCCAGATTTCCACATGCAGAGTATATGCTAAGTTATAAAGCAATGCCAGCTGAGTCTCTACAGATCCAGACTGCCCCAGCAGCCAACTTCACACATAGTGCAACATTATACAAAATGCGTATCAAGGACCCCCAGCCCCTATCCACAAGTATTCACTGCAGCACCTTCATATGAAACCAAGCTTCTTTTCCTTCCACAAAACGTACTAAATGCCTTTTCCCACTGGTCACAATCCAGCTTCTGCAGCTCCAAAGGCAAAGACTGAAGCACATGCAGCCACTAAGGCAGCAGTACATAAGATATGCCATACTGGGTCAGACCAAGATCCATCAAGCCCAGTATCCTCTTTCCAATTATGGCCAATCCAGGTCACCAGCACCGGTCGGGTTCCCAAAACGTTTCTAACTGTGCCGACCAGAGAGAGTGGCAGATCCTTCCACTGCAAGAGTTGCTTCACCATAGTGTGCATCAGTGGTACAATGTTAGTAGCATATAACAGATCTACGTTCCAAAGGAGCACCATCCTCAAATACTTCAGCAACCCCTTGGCCCACTGCATCAGGAATGTGCCCTGCCAAGTTTTATTCACATTCCCATTCAAAGCGAATGCCAGGAACATTTTCCATTTTGCTCACAACCAATGTTCCCGCTAAGCTGAGCTGAGTCCTCCGCCAGGAGGTGCAAAGCAATCGCGAAAGTAATCACGCCTAGGATCATGTGGCATAGGCAGGTCCTAAAGGCCTGCCGATGCTGTGCAATCCTAAGTGCGATCGCTTTGCACTTCCCCCCACCGCAGGAATTGCCGCGGAGAACTCAGTAGGAGCCCC
The DNA here is from genome assembly GCA_033557465.1 of Ichthyophis bannanicus. NCBI lineage: Eukaryota > Metazoa > Chordata > Amphibia > Gymnophiona > Ichthyophiidae > Ichthyophis > Ichthyophis bannanicus. Next base: position 1,111,430,081 of record CM066033.1, on the reverse strand, counting down.
ATATCATCTGCAAACAAAGCAGTTTTTACCTCCTTACTCCACATCCCCCAACCGAACTCCCCTCATTTCAGGTGAGTTCGGTACAGCATTTGCACCAACACAATCACCTCTGCACTCATAATGAACTTACCAAGAACATCTCCACAAATAGTTCCAGGACACCATGTCAAATGCCTTTTCAAGGTCAAAACTGACTGCCAATGCTGTAGCACCTTGCCTTCTAGCCGCCTCCATACCTGCAAGGACTCTCTGCATGTTAGTAACTCCATGCTGACCTGGAATAAACCCAACCTGCTCTCTGTCTACCAAAACAGGCAATACCTCACTCACTTGCTTTGCTAATATCTTAGCACAGATTTTGACATCAACATTCAAAAGCAAGATGGGTCTGGAAGAGTCAATCACCTCCAAATCTTTACTTGGCTTCATCAGAACAGTGATAAGGACCTGATTCACTTATCGGGGTAAGAGTCCCTTCACCCTCACCTCATTGAACAATGTACAAAGGAGTTCCACCACATCCTCTGCTCAAATCTTACATACTTTATTTTATTTATTTTATTTTAGCTGTATTTATATCCTGCTTTTCACCGGGTCAAAGCGGTCAATTGGGAGATACATTTAACACGAGGGGATATGACACACATACGCTAATACTTACAGGGAACATGGGCAATGGAGGGTTAAGTGGCTTGCCCAAGACCACAAGGAGTACCTATAGGACTAGAAATCCCAGTCCCTCCGGCCTGAGATTGCTGTCCCCAGGTGGGATTTGAACCCCCGGCCCTCCGGCCTGAAGTACCTTGTCTTAACCACTAGGCCACTCCTCCCGCTACCTCTGTCCTAAGGTCACCTGTGCAAGTTGCTTTCAAGTTATGCAACTCCAATATGGTTTGCAAGATTTCCTCCTTTTTCCAAGGCACGTGTAAAGCGTAGTTACTCACCTGTAACAGGTGTTCTCCAGGAGCAGCAGGAATCAGTCCTCACATATGGGTGACGTCGGCGCCGACGGAGCCCTCGCGGAGCAATTTTCCCCAGCTTTCAAAGAAAGCCTTTGGGAATTGCAGTGCGCATGCGCGGTCTCCTTCCCGCCCAAGGGTGCCATCTTAGCCAGTCTGATGACATAGCTAAAAGACAGCATAAAAATTTGCAAAAAACTTAAGCAGATGATTGCAACTTCATGGGGAGGAGGGAGGGTTGTGAGGACTGATTCCTGCTGCTCCTGGAGAACACCAGTTACAGGTGAGTAACTACGCTTTCTCCAGGACCAAGCAGGAAGTCAGTCCTCACAAATGGGACTCCCAAGCTTAAGGCTACCCGAGACCCAAAGCACAAAAAAGAGCTCCCTCTAGCTCAGCGGCACAGAAGGAAGGAATCTTCACTGAATTATTACCCACCGGTAGCCCCATCCGGGATGGAGGGTAGGAGTTGCTCAAACCTCGAAGAGATTTCGGAGAACTGCCTGTCCGAAAGCACTGTCCCTGCGGGACTCCCTCTCGAGGCAGTAATGGACCGCAAAAGTCTGGCTCGAAGACCAAGTAGCGGCCCGGCAGATGTCTGCCAACGGAACAGAGCGGAGGTAAGCCACTGACGTAGCCTTCGCCCGAACACAATGAGCCGTGACTCGACTTTCTAACGAGAGTCCGGCTGCCCCATAAGCCCAAGCGATACAGTCAGCAACCCAGATGGGCAGAGTACGCTTGGAGACCGGGAGCCCCAATTTATTGGGGTCAAAAGACACAAAAAGCTGAGCCGCTTTACGGTGCTCCCGCGTACGGTCAAGGTAGAAGTTCAATGCCCTTCTACAGTCCAGGGTATGCAGGACCATTTCAGCTCGGCTGGAGTGTGGCCTGTGAAAGAAGGTCGGAAGTACCACCTCCTGATTGATGTGAAAAGGGGAGACCACTTTTGGAAGAAATTTTGGGTGAGTCCGTAGGACTACCCTATTCTTGTAGAACCGAGTGTAAGGGGGATCAGACACGAGGGCCTGCAATTCACTTACGCGTCTAGCGGAAGTGAGGGCTATCAGGAATAAAGTTTTCCAAGAAAGAAAACGGAGAGAACAGGTAGCCATAGGTTCAAAAGGCGGACAGGTGATCCGCTGTAAAACCACATTCAGATCCCAGTCAGGTGCTGGCGGGCGCAGAGGTGGTTTAAGCAGAAGGAGACCTCGGAGAAACCTCGCTACGAGAGGGTCGCTGGAAAGAGGTCTGCCGTCCACCGGCACATGATGTGCTGCAAGAGCACTGAGGTGAACTTTGACGGAGTTGGACTTAAGTCCCAAATTAGAGAGGTAGAGCAAGTACTGCAAGATCACCGACACCGAGCAGGAGAAGGGATCCTGAGACTGCTGGGCACACCAAGCGGAAAAGCGACGCCATTTAAGGGCGTAGCATTTGCGGGTAGAAGGTCGCCGAGAAGCTAGGACGACCTCTTCCACCTCTGCCGGCAGTAGAAGGGGAGCAAGGACTACCCTTTCAGCAGCCAGGCCATCAGATGTAGAGATCTGAGGTTGGGGTGTAGCAGGGACCCCTGATCCTGTGTTAGGAGATCCGGTTGAAACCCCAGAGGGAACGGATCCTCTATCGCTAATTGCAGCAGGAGTGGAAACCACGGCTGTCTGGGCCAGCGAGGAGCTATCAGGATCATGGAAGCTTTGTCTTGGAGAACCTTGAAAAGAGTTCGAGAGACTAGCGGTATGGGAGGAAAGGCATACAGAAGGCCCTCCGACCATGAGAGTAGAAAAGCATCCGCCGCTACCCGAAGGGGATGCGGCTGACGAGAGCAGAAGCGAGGAAGTTGCCGGTTGAGAGGACTGGCAAAGAGATCCATCGTGGGGAGGCCCCACTTCAGAAAGAGTTTCTGAACTACCAAGGGATCCAGGCGCCACTCGTGCGGCTGGAGGATTCTGCTGAGTTTGTCCGCCAGGCAATTTTCTTGGCCTGGGAGATAAACTGCCTTGAGAAGAATGCCGTGGCTGACGGCCCAAGAGCAGAGCTTCTGTGCCGGAGACGCGCACTAAGTTGGCTAGGCCGCCCGTGGCTTGTTGCCACTGCTTGCGAAGGCACCATTGAGCAGGCCGCATATTCAGGCGGGCATTGGGGGTCACGTGGACGGTGGAAGCCATATGGCCGAGTAGTCTCAGGAAGCGCCTGGCTGAGACCAGGGACTGGCTGCGAAAGCGGCCGGCTAGGTCCATGAGCCGTTGAGCCCTGTCGAGAGGCAGGAAAGCTCGTGCCTGAGGAGTGTGCAGTCTTGCGCCGATGAACTCGAGATCCTGTGAGGGGAGCAAAGTGGACTTTGCGAAGTTTATGACAAAGCCCAAGTACTGCAGAAGAGTCACACGTGTGTGGCATTGGTGACCTGTGGGCGAAGTGAACCAGCCGGCCTCCGGTGCTGGGAGGAACCAGCTGAGGGGGAGAGGCTATGCTGATGAAGTCAAAAACCCCCACCCTGCTGAGCAGGGGCCGGTGGTGCAGGCTTGGGGGTTTGCTGCCTACGGGACCCGTTACCCCGTCCCTTGGCCTGCTGGCCCTGTTGGGGAGCTGCGGGGGCCTGATATTGAGGGTAGTGTTTATAGGCAGCCGCCTTTCTCGGGTAAAAGGACTTCTTTCCCGAGCCCTTCTTTTTCAGGGAAGGGGCGGAGGTCTTCCTAGAAAGCCTAGTTCTGGTGAGAGTCTCCGTCTCGATTTGTGCAGCCTTTTCAGCCATGGGCTTGCCAAAGAGGTTCTCACCTCGGCAGGGGACATCGACCAACTTGTCCTGCACCCAGGGTTCAAGGTCAGACGACTGAAGCCAAGCCTGTCGGCGGGCACCGATGCCGGCTGCGGCCACTCGAGCCGATGCTTCAAAGCCATCATAGGCTGCTTGGGACATGAATTTGGAGCATTCCCGAATACCAGTTGTCAAGGCTAGGAACCTCCGCAAAGGTTCCTCGGACAGCCCAGCGGAGAATCCGGCTATCTCTTTAGCCAGGTCTCTGAGATACATGCCCATGTAGAGCTGGTAGGTCTGGACCCGACAAGCAAGCATAGAGCCCTGGAAACACTTCTTACCGAGGCCATCCAGGTTACGGGCCTCCCTGCCAGGAGGCACCGAGGAGTGCATCTTCTGGCTCTTAAGCCTATGCATGGCCGATTCCACTACCATGGAATGGTGCGGTAGCTGTGCTTTTTGGAAGCCAGGACTCTTGCGGACTCGATAGATGGAATCGACCCGCTTGCTTAATACCGGCGACGATGCCGGACTCTCCCACATGCGGAAGAGTAGTCGTTCCAGCATGGGAGGAACCGGTACAGTAAAGTGTTCCCTGGCGGGAGAGTCATACTGAAGGGCGTCGAGCTCTTCGGCTCGAGGCTCCTCCTCGGGATCCGCAGGGAAGGCCAAGGCCTTGGCCATATCCCTGACGAAGTCCGAGAACCGGGCATCCTCCGGAGGGGACTGCTTCCGAGGTTCGGACTCAGGTGAGTCCGAGGGGACACACCGAGTCCGAAACGAATCAGGTGACTCTTCCTCTTCAGACTCCCAGGCCGACTCCGAGGAGGAATCGGTGGGGTCGGCTCGGGCAGGCGGAGGCGTCGGCTGCCCCGACACCGAGGGAGTCGGCGTCGACGACCTCGGTCCCGAACGGGAGGCCGAGGGTGACCTCGACTGAGGATCGACTTGAGTTCGCATGGACTCGAGGATCGGCTCGGTCTCCGGGGTCGACTTAGATGTCGACGTCCCGGCGGTCGGGGCAGCGGCGCCAGCGAGGCTAGCGAGCAGTGCCCGCTGCTGGTCCATGAAGGCAGATAGTCTGCTCTCCAAGGCCGTCAACCTGAGTCCGACCTCAGGTGACCCAGCAGCCCCCGACTCGGGCCCCTCGGAGGCGAGTCCAGGAGGACTACAGGACTTACCCGAGCAGGCAACTCCGACTCCAGACGAGGTCGCTTCGGGAGGTGCTCCTTCTCCAAAGACCCGGGACGGCTATCGGGGCTATGCGACCTGGCCCTCGCGGAGCCAGGAGCGTCCACCGACGCCGCCCTCGCGGGTTTCACCTTCCGTCGATGGTCCCCGGAGGGAGAACCCCTGTCAGAGGAACTTCGGCGATGGTCAGAGCTGGAACCTCTGGATGCCGAGGCCTCCGACGAGGTCCGGGTACGGCCGGGGTCAGCGAAGATTCGTTCCCGCTGGTGCCGCCGACTCCTTAACGCTTTGGAGGACATTTTGCCGCAGGCCCCACAGATCAGTTCTTCGTGATCCGGGCCGAGGCAGCGGAGGCAATTATCATGTGTGTCAGTGAGTGACATATTTCTGTCACACTGAACACACCGCTTGAAACCACTGGCAGCCATCGGGGGAAAAAGGGCCCCTGCAAGGTCAAAGGACCGGGCTGCCAGCGAAAAACCGAAAACCGAAACTGACCAAAAATCAGAAAAACCGAAAAATAACAGAAGGACTCGCAACGGCGTCGCGAGTCCGGGCAGGAAAAAGACCGGCATCAAACCAAAGAAAGAAATAGAAATAAATCACTAAAATCAACTTTTTCAGCGGGGACACGACGGGTACGTCTGTAGGGCTCCGCGGAAAAAAGAAGACTGGCTAAGATGGCACCCTTGGGCGGGAAGGAGACCGCGCATGCACGCTGCAATTCCCAAAGGCTTTCTTTGAAAGCTGGGGAAAATTGCTCCGCGAGGGCTCCGTCGGCGCCGACGTCACCCATATGTGAGGACTGACTTCCTGCTTGGTCCTGGAGAATCTATGCTCCTGATCCAAGGTAAGGGCAGCCTACTCCAATACTTCAAAAAAAAAAGATCCCACTGCCCAGAGCCCCCTCATGTCCCTCATACAAAGTACCAACTGATGTTAACATGCATGTCTAGCAGCGCTATAAAAATGGCATGTAGTAGTACTAGTATTCCTATACTTTGAGCCCTTCTCATCTCTTACCACTGCAAAAACCATAGCCCCTGTGCTCCCTGAAGAAGCCTCACTAAAATCAGCTGGACCTACTGCCAAACCTAAACAATCAACATCTCACTGACCGCAACCTGAAGTTGTAACAACGGCTCCCACAGAGCCGCCAACTGCTGTGCCACTAATTCCCTCTGAATATAATGAAGCTGTCCTCCTAACCGCAGGAGCACCGCTGTCATCCAGTTCCACTGTTGAGCAGTACAGGTTCTAAATGCCCTTCGGAACACTGCTCTCGCAGTCTTCCAGAACAAGCAAAGAGTTTCCTGATGCACTACACTGAAGAGCGTAGTCCTGCCATTGTTAAACTCCGGATCTTCATGAAACCCAACTGGCATCCGCCACCCCCTCCCTTCCCTCTGCCCTCTTAAAAGTATATTCTAGCAGAACTGGGACATAAATCAATAACACCAATAGCCAATACCAGCCTGCACTACATTAGCAAATAGTGTAGTTCAGACCATTACACAGTCCAACCAACTTTGTGTGGGATGCACCCTGGAAATGTGTGAATACTCTGTCTCCTGTATGAAGAACTCTCCAAGCATCCATTAACCGAAGCTCCCGACACAGCCAGGGCAACCCTTTATTCCCATGTTTCACCCCCTGCGTCACCTATCTAAGGATCTGCTATCCTATTAAAGCCACCAGTCAACACCACAGACGCAACCTCCAATCCCAATTGCAAAAATGTGCACATTGCTCCCCATAGACAAGTACACTGATAGCAGCCACATGCGCTTGTCCCATAGCTTTCCCAGTACCACCACACACTGGCCGTTGGGATCAGTGATCACCTTTTTTTCCACAAAGGGAACAGATTTGTGCAAAAGAATCACCATCCCTGACTTCCAGGATTTAGGGGCAGATGCAAAATATCATTTGCCTTCCCAAGCAATCTACAATATACAATGCTCCATCACGTCAACATGTGCATAATGCAAAAATCCTAGTCCTGCCACATTCCAAGAACACATCACCCTCGACTCCATGGACACATTATAAAGCAATCACGCATGCTACAACATACCCTGGCCCCAAAGCAAAAGTTCAGCTCTACTACTAATACTACTAATCGTTTGTATAGCGCTACAAGGCATAAGCAGGGCTGTACATATAGATGTAAGACACAGTTCCTGCTCATCAGAGCTTACAGTCTAATCAAGACAAAACACATAGGGGGTCATCCAGAAAAGCAATTAGTGGGGATGCACATCTGGTTTGGACATACATCCCCTTCTAATCACTTAGAGCTTATTCTGGCCCCCAAATCTCCCCACACTTACAGTGCCGATATGTGGGGAGCTCTGGACAGGGGCGGGCAGAGGTGATGACAAGGAGGTGAGTGGGCAGGGGGAGGTGAGCCGATGACCCCAGACGTACAGGGCCTATTCAGGTCACGGCCTTGTACATCCGGTATGGGGGAGATGGCTGGGGAACTTATTCCACCTCAGAGGAGTTCCCAAGGAGGGGTGTACAGTGAGATAAGAGGGGAAAGGTAGTGAGGAGCTGCAGAATGAATGCACTTGTGGGTCAGTATAAGTTTGAACTGGATGCAGAAATGGATAGGGAGCCAGTGAAATGACTTGAGAAGAGGGGTTGCATGAGCATAGTGACACTGAAGAAAGATAAGTCGTGCAGCTGAATTTTGAACAGATTGAAGGAGAAAGCGTAGTTACTCACCTGTAACAGGTGTTCTCCAGGAGCAGCAGGAATCAGTCCTCACATATGGGTGACGTCGGCGCCGACGGAGCCCTCGCGGAGCAATTTTCCCCAGCTTTCAAAGAAAGCCTTTGGGAATTGCAGCGCGCATGCGCGGTCCCCTTCCCGCCCAAGGGTGCCATCTTAGCCAGTCAGATGACATAGCTAAAAGACAGCATAAAAATTTGCAAAAAAACTAAAGCAGATAATCGCAACTCCAAGGGTAGGAGGGAGGGTTGTGAGGACTGATTTCTGCTGCTCCTGGAGAACACCTGTTACAGGTGAGTAACTACGCTTTCTCCAGGACCAAGCAGGAAGTCAGTCCTCACATATGGGACTCCCAAGCTTAAGGCTACCGGAAACCCTAAGCACAAAATGAGCTCCCTCTAGCTCAGCAGTACAGAAGGAAGGAATCTTCGCTGAATTATTACCCACCGGTAGCCCCCATCCGGGATGGAGGGTAGGAGTTGCTCAAACCTCGAAGAGATTTCGGAGGACTGCCTGTCCGAAAGCACTGTCCCTGCGGGACTCCCTCTCGAGGCAGTAATGGACCGCAAAAGTCTGACTCGAAGACCAAGTAGCGGCCCGGCAGATGTCTGCCAACGGAACAGAGCGGAGGTAAGCCACTGACGTAGCCTTCGCCCGAACACAATGAGCCGTGACTCGACTTTCTAAGGAGAGTCCGGCTGCCCCATAAGCCCAAGCGATACAGTCAGCAACCCATATGGACAGAGTACGCTTGGAGACCGGGAGCCCCAATTTATTGGGGTCAAAAGACACAAAAAGCTGAGCAGCTTTACGGTGCTCCCGCGTACGGTCAAGGTAGAAGTTCAATGCCCTTCTACAGTCCAGGGTATGCAGGACCATTTCAGCTCGGCTGGAGTGTGGCCTGGGAAAGAAGGTCGGAAGTACCACCTCCTGATTGATGTGAAAAGGGGAGACCACTTTTGGAAGAAATTTTGGGTGAGTCCGTAGGACTACCCTATTTTTGTAGAACCGAGTGTAAGGGGGATCAGACACGAGGGCCTGCAATTCACTTACGCGTCTAGCGGAAGTGAGGGCTATCAGGAATAAGGTTTTCCAAGACAGAAAACGTAGAGAACAGGTAGCCATAGGTTCAAAAGGCGGACAGGTGATCCGCTGTAAAACCACATTTAGATCCCAGTCAGGTGCTGGCAGGCGCAGAGGTGGTTTGAGTAGAAGGAGACCTCGGAGAAACCTCGCCACGAGAGGGTCGCTGGAAAGAGGTCTGCCGTCCACCGGCACATGATGTGCTGAGAGAGCACTGAGGTGAACTTTGACGGAGTTGGACTTAAATCCCAGATTAGAGAGGTAGAGCAAGTACTGCAAGATCACCGACACCGAGCAGGAGAAGGGATCCTGAGACTGCTGGGCACACCAAGCGGAAAAGCGACGCCATTTAAGGGCGTAGCATTTGCGGGTAGAAGGTCGCCGGGAAGCTAGGACGACCTCTTCCACCTCTGCCGGCAATAGAAGGGGAGCAAGGACTACCCTTTCAGCAGCCAGGCCATCAGATGTAGAGATCTGAGGTTGGGGTGTAGCAGGGACCCCTGATCCTGTGTTAGGAGATCTGGTTGAAACCCCAGAGGGAACGGATCCTCCACCGCTAATTGCAGCAGGAGTGGAAACCACGGCTGTCTGGGCCAGCGAGGAGCTATCAGGATCATGGAAGCCTTGTCTCGGAGAACCTTGAAAAGAGTTCGGGAGACTAGCGGTATGGGAGGAAAGGCATACAGAAAGCTTTTCGACCATGAGAGCAGAAAAGCATCCGCCGCTACTCGAAGGGGATGCGGCTGCCGAGAGCAGAAGCGAGGAAGTTGCCGGTTGAGAGGACTGGCAAAGAGATCCATCGTGGGGAGGCCCCACTTCAGAAAAAGTTTCTGAACTACTAAGGGATCCAGGCGCCACTCGTGCGGCTGGAGGATTCTGCTGAGTTTGTCCGCCAGGCAATTTTCTTGGCCTGGGAGATAAACTGCCTTGAGAAGAATGCCGTGGCTGACGGCCCAAGAACAGAGCTTCTGTGCTTCTCGACAGAGAAGGAAGGAGCCCGTGCCTCCCTGTTTGTTCACGTAGAACATGGCGACTTGATTGTCCGTCTGGACAAGGACGGACTGGTGAGAAGTCAGGTGGGAGAAAGCCTTGAGAGCCAGACGGATTGCTCTGAGCTCTAGGAAGTTGATCTGCTGCGCAGACTCCCACGTGGTCCAGAGACCTTGAGTACATGCCCCTTGGCAATGCGCTCCCCATCCTAGGAGAGAAGCATCGGTCGTCAGCACTTGAGCCGGCGGAGGAGACTGAAAAGGCATTCCGAGCACCAGGTTCGGCCGATGAAGCCACCACTGTAGAGAAGAGGCCAGCGGGCCGGAGATGCGCACTAAGTCGGCTAGGCCACCCGAGGCCTGTTGCCACTGCTTGCGAAGGCACCACTGAGCAGGCCGCATATTCAGGCGGGCATTGGGGGTCACGTGGACGGTGGAAGCCATATGGCCGAGTAGTCTCAGGAAGCGCCTGGCCGAGACCAGGGACTGGCTGCGAAAACGGCCGGCTAGGTCCATGAGCCGTTGAGCCCTGTCGAGAGGCAGGAAAGCTCGTGCCTGAAGAGTGTGCAATCTTGCGCCGATGAACTCGAGATCTTGTGAGGGGAGCAAAGTGGACTTTGCGAAGTTTATGACAAAGCCCAAGTATTGCAGAAGAGTCACAGTGCGGTGTGTGGCTTTTGTGACTTCTGGAGAGGACGATGCTCTGATGAGCCAGTCGTCTAGGTACGGAAAGACATAGAGGCCGTGAAGCCGGAGATAAGCCGCCACCACCGCGAGACATTTTGTGAAGACTCGTGGTGCGGAGTATAGGCCAAAGGGCAGTACTCTGTACTGGTAATGATTTCCTGCCACCACAAACCTTAGGTATTGGCGGTGGCTTGGGTGGATGAGCATGTGCGTGTAGGCATCCTTTAGATCCAAGGAGCATAGCCAATCTCCCTGCTGGAGGTAGGGCAGAAGGATTCCAAGGGTAAGCATCTTGAACTTCTCCCTGACGAGGAACTTGTTGAGGTTGCGCAAGTCCAGGATGGGTCTGAGGCCTCCCGTTCTTTTTGGTATTAGGAAATACCTGGAATAGAAGCCTTGACCCCGCAGGTGGTGGGGCACCGGTTCCACAGCCTGTTCCTGAAGAAGACTTGCTAACTCCTGAAGGAGTAAGTCCCTGTGCAGAGGGAGTCGTGGAGGTTCTCCCGGGAAATAGGAGGGAGGGATCTGATGGAAGTGGAGAAGATAGCCTTCTCTCACCACTTGAAGCACCCAGGCATCTGAGGTGACGTTGGACCACCTGTGGGCAAAGTGAACCAGCCGGCCTCCTGTGCTGGGAGGAACCAGCTGAGGGGGAGAGGCTATGCTGATGAAGTCAAAAACCCCCACCCTGCTGAGCAGGGGCCGGTGGTGCAGGCTTGGGGGCTTGCTGCCTACGGGACCCGTTACCCCGTCCCTTGGCCTGCTGACCCTGTTGGGGAGCCGCGGAGGCCTGATATTGAGGGTAGTGTTTATAGGCAGCCGCCTTTCTCGGGTAAAAGGACTTCTTTCCCGAGCCCTTCTTCTTCTGGGAAGGGGCGGAGGTCTTCCTAGAAAGCCTAGTTCTGGTGAGAGTCTCCGTCTCGATTTGGGCAGCCTTTTCAGCCATGGGCTTGCCAAAGAGGTTCTCACCTCGGCAGGGGACATCGACCAACTTGTCCTGCACTCAGGGTTCAAGGTCAGACGACTGAAGCCAAGCCTGTCGGCGAGCACCGATGCCGGCTGCGGCCACTCGTGCCGATGCTTCAAAGCCATCATAGGCTGCTCGAGACATGAATTTGGAGCATTCCCGAATACCAGTTGTCAAGGCTAGGAACCTCCGCAAAGGTTCCTCGGACAGCCCAGCTGAGAATCCGGCTATCTCTTTAGCCAGGTCTCTGAGATACATGCCCATGTAGAGCTGGTAGGTCTGGACCCGACAAGCAAGCATAGAGCCCTGGAAACACTTCTTACCTAGGCCAGCCAGGTTGCGGGCCTCCCTGCCAGGAGGCACCGAGGAGTGCATCTTCTGGCTCTTAAGCCTATGCATGGCCGATTCCACCACCATGGAATGGTGCGGTAGCTGTGCTTTTTGGAAGCCAGGGCTCTTGCGGACTCGATAAATGGAATCGACCCGCTTGCTTAACACCGGCGACGATGCCGGACTCTCCCACATGCGGAAGAGTAGTCGTTCCAGCATGGGAGGAACCGGTACAGTAAAGTGCTCCCTGGCAGGAGAGTCGTACTGAAGGGCATCGAGCTCTTCGGCTCGGGGCTCCTCCTCGGGATCCGCAGGGAAGGCCAAAGCCTTGGCCATATCCCTGACGAAGTCCGAGAACCGGGCGTCCTCCGGAGGGGACTGTTTCCGAGGTTCGGACTCAGGCGAGTCTGAGGGGACAAACCGAGTCCGAAAAGAATCAGGTGACTCTTCCTCTTCAGACTCCGAGGCCGACTCCGAGGAGGAATCGGTGGGGTCGGTCCGGGCGGGCGGAGGCGTTGGCCGCCCCGACGCCGAGGGAGTCGGCGTCGACGACCTCGGTCCCGAACGGGAGGCCGAGGGTGACCTCGACCGAGGATCGACTCGAGCCCGCATGGACTCGAGGATCGGCTCGGTCTCCGGGGTCGACTTAGACGTCGACGTCCCGGCGGTCGGGGCAGAGGCGCCAGCGAGGCTAGCGATCAGTGCCCGCTGCTGGTCCATGAAGGCAGAGAGTCTGCTCTCCAAGGCCGTCAACCTGAGTCCGACCTCAGGTGACCCAGCAGCCCCCGACTCGGGCCCTGACGGCGTCGGGCCCCTCTGAGGCGAGTCCAGGAGGACTACAGGACTTACCCGAGCAGGCAACTCCGACTCCAGACGAGGTCGCTTCGGCAGATGCTCCTTCTCCAAAGACCCGGGACGGCTATCGGGGCTATGCGACCTGGCCCTCGCGGAACAAGGAGCGTCCACCGACGCCGCCCTCGCGGGTTTTCACCTTCCGATGATGGTCCCCGGAGGGAGAACCCCTGTCGGAGGAACTCCGGCGATGGTCAGAGCTGGAACCTCTGGACGCCGAGGCCTCCGACGAGGTCCGGGTACAGGCGGGATCAGCGAAGATTCGTTCCCGCTGATGCCGCCGACTCCTTAACGCTTTGGAGGACATCTTGCTGCAGGCCCCACAGATCAGTTCCTCGTGATCCGGGCCAAGGCAGCGGAGGCAATTATCATGTGTGTCAGTGAGTGACATATTTCTGTCACACTGAACACACCGCTTGAAACCACTGGCAGCCATCGGGGGAAAAAGGGCCCCTGCAAGGTCAAAGGACCGGGCTGCCAGTGAAAAACCGAAAACGAAACTGACAGAAAATCAGAAAAACCGAAAAATAACAGAAGGACTCGCAACGGCGTCGCGAGTCCGGGCAGGAAAAGGACCGGCGTCGAACCGATAGAGAAAAATGAGATTAAACACGAAAAAATCAACTTTTTCAGCGGGGACAAGACGGGCACGTCTGAAGGGCTCCGCGGAAAAAAGAAGACTGGCTAAGATGGCACCCTTGGGCGGGAAGGGGACCGCGCATGCGCGCTGCAATTCCCAAAGGCTTTCTTTGAAAGCTGGGGAAAATTGCTCCGCGAGGGCTCCATCGGCGCCGACGTCACCCATATGTGAGGACTGACTTCCTGCTTGGTCCTGGAGAAAGAGATGATTCAGAGGGAGACCAGTGAGGAGCAAGTTAAAATAGTCAAGATAGAAGGTGACTAGAGAGTGGTAAGGGTCTCAGTAGTGTCTGTGGAAAGGAAGGGATGAATTGTGCTGATGTTTATACAGAAAGAAGCGACAGATTTTAGCTATCTGTTGGATGTGTGGAGAAAAAGAGAGAGTAGAGTCAAAAATGATCCCTTTTACTATGAAACCCCTAACTAAGATCTGGTCCAACCAATTAACCTCAGAAATCACATAATTAGTTAATTAGGGTCCACCTGTGTGCAATCAGTATCACATGATGCCTGTATAAATATACTTGTTCTGAAAGGCCCCGAACTCTGCAACACCACTAAGCAAGCAACATGAAGACCAAGGAGCACTCCAAACAGGTTAGAGACAAAGTTGTGGAGACGTATAGATCAGAGTTTGACGTGGAGAAAAGCAGTATAGAAAAACAGTTAAATAAATAAATATATACTGTATGTATATATATATATATATATATATATATATATATATATATATATATATCCCTGGGGGCACTGTCTTGATCAGGTTGTCCCTCTAAGTCAATTGCCGTAAGTTAAAGGAAACTGCTAAGAAAGGTCACTGTGAGGTGAAAGATTACTTTCACCTCACAGTGAACTCGAGTCTGGATGCTGTAATCTACCCACTTCCCATTAACAAAGCACCAGGCAGGAGGACGAAGGCGCCCTGGTACTCCCCTGAGTTATGGAAATCACTCCTCCACCTTAGACAGCTCGAAAGACATTGGCGTTGCTCAAGATCAACTAAGAGCCACGAAGCTTACACTGCTCAATTAGGAAGACACCGATCAGGAGTTGCAAAGAGAATGAAGCAATACCATACAGAAATATTACAACGCTCCTTAAATAAATCACACGAGCTGTTCAACCTCGTTAAAACCCTAGCAAAAGAGCCCTCCCTTGGGCAATCGAGCCACCCGGACCCACAGGAATACTCAGACTACCTGCGAGCCAAAACAAGTCAGTCCAGCATATCCACAAACCTCCACACTCCAGATGAGGCACCCCAGCTGACCCCCTCACCCACTCCGTCGCAAGCCTTAATGCATGCCCAGCACATCATCACTGCCTTCTCAGCCCCAACCGAAAAAGGCATCCAGGACATCGTCACAAACATAAACACCACCACAGCACCCAACGACCCTTGTCCAGCATTCTCAAGCATCCCGCTCCTAGCAAAAATTATGGAAAAGATCGTTCAACGCCAACTGAACCATCACATTGATACCAACGTACCCCTCGACCCCTGCCAGCATGGATTCCGGGAGGCACACGGTGTAGAAACTCTGCTGACCACCTTATTCAGTATATTAACCATACAAATAGAAATTACACTTACCTGGTAATTGTAGTTCCTGGAGGGTCCAGTTTAGTCCTCCACATCCGGGTAGTGCACCTCCTCCTGCAGCCTGGAGACTGGACCAATCAAAATCTTCCTCTGGTTGTAGGTATTCTGTCGGAGCTCCCATCAGCCCCCAGTGAACTAGTAACAAAGCAGACTCAGAGAAGCAACACATGAGAATATCATAAATACATAAGAGAAAGAGAAAATTCCCCCTTTTTGAAATCAGCGACCCCCTCCCCAAACGAGGAAGCCAGAACTCTGCCCACGCCCCGCTCGAAAGGCGAAGCAAAAATGCAAAAATGTCTGAATCCGATCCCAATAAAGGCAAGAATTCCCGAGCCGGAAACAGAAGAACGTAGAAGACGGCGTAGAAAGACGGAACGCGAATATAAAAGTCACTGATGCAGTTCCGTACCATTCGGAGATCGCGCGCCGTATCAAACAACAAGCAACCCTGACACCTGGGCGGGAAGGAGGACTAAACTGGACCCTCCAGGAACTACAATTACCAGGTAAGTGTAATTTCTATTTCCTGAGCGGTCCTCCAGTTTAGTCCTCCACATCCGGGATGTAACAGAGCAGTTAACACCGGGCGGGCACCTTCGAACCGGCGCGCAGTACTGCCGAACCAAAGCAAGAATCCTGAGCGGCCAGCACATCCAACCGATAATGCTTACTGAATGTATGCAGAGACGACCAGGTAGCCGCCCTACAAATTTCGATGGGCGGAACAAGGCTATGCTCCGCCCAAGAGGTTGCCTGAGCCCTTGTAGAGTGCGCCCGTAGACCCACCGGTACCGGTCGACCCTGGAGAATATAAGCCGAAGCAATCGCTTCTTTAATCCAGCGAGCGATGGAAGCTTTCGCTGCCGCTTCACCCCGCCGAGCTCCACCAAAAAGCACGAACAGCCGGTCGGACTTGCGAAACGATTCCGACACCTTGAGGTAGCGACGAAGGACTCACCGGACATCCAAGAAATGTAGGTCAGCGTCAGAGGTACCTGCCGAATCCGAGGAAAGAACCGGTAGAAAAACGGCCTGATTCAGGTGAAAAGGCGACACCACCTTAGGCAAAAAAGATGGAACCGGTCGAAGAACCACGCGATCCCGAGAAATAGACAAGAACGGTTCTCTACACGAGAGCGCCTGCAATTCCGAAATGCGCCTCGCTGAACAGATGGCCACCAGAAAAACCGTCTTCAAGGTCAAATCCTTAAGAGACGCCTGCCGAAGCGGCTCGAAAGGTTCGCGCACTAAGGCCTGTAACACTAGATTCAAGTCCCACGACGGCATGGAAACTCTGCGCGACGGTCGCAATCTGAAAACCGCTTGAAGAAAACGGCGCACGTCGGGATGGGACCCCAGGGAAAGACCCAAAACCTTACCCCTGTAGCAAGCCAGCGCCGCTAACTGAACCTTCAAAGAACTGGCCGCCAAATCTTTGTCAAAACCGTCCTGCAGAAAGCTGAGAATCACCGGTACCGAGGCGGTTGCAGCTCGCACGCCACGCCTGGAGCACCAGTCCTCAAAAATTCTCCACACCCGGACATACGCGAGCGAGGTGGAAGACTTTCGCGCCCGAAGGAGAGTAGCAACAACCGATGCGGAGTAACCCTTCTTACTCAGCCGAGCCCTTTCAATGGCCAAACCGTAAGCGAGAATCGATCCACCTGAGGCATCCGGAGGGTCCCTGAAGCAGCAGATCCGGTAACGGTGGCAGTTTCCAAGGCAGACCGTCGCGTAACCTCACCAGATCCGCGTACCACGGCCGCCTGGGCCAATCCGGAGCCACTAGCAGAACGCGCCCTCGGTGCGCCTCGATGCGCTGAACGACACGACCGATCAACGCCCACGGGGGAAAGACATAAAGAAGTTGACCTTCCGGCCACGGTAGAATGAGCGCGTCGATGCCTTCGGACATGCGCTCCCTCCGTCGGCTGTAAAAACGAGCCGTCTTGGCCGTTTGAAAGGTCGCCATGAGATCCATGACCGGAGGCCCCCATCTGCGTACTATTTGCGCATATATCTGCGGATGCAGTTCCCACTCCCCGGGATCCACCCGCACTCTGCTGAGATAATCCGCCATGACATTGTCCTTTCCTGCTATATGCGCCGCCGACAGCGCCGGCAGCCGAGATTGAACCCAGGCGAACAGAGCCGCTGCCTCTGTCTCCATGGCCACACTGCCGGTGCTGCCCTGGCGGTTGATGTAGGCCACTGTCGCGGAGTTGTCCGACAGAACCCGTACAGCACGCCCCTGTAGCAGCGCCTCGAAGGCTAACAGCGCCAGTCTCACTGCGCGCAGCTCTAAGCGGTTGATCGACCACGACGCCTCGAGGGGAGACCACGTCCCCTGCGCAAATCGGCCCTCGCAATGCGCCCCCCAGCCCATCAGGCTGGCATCCGTCAAAAGCGGAACCCAGGGAGGCTGTTCCAACGGCATTCCCAACCGCAGGTTCTGCGAGCACAGCCACCACCGAAGGGACCGTCGCACGGACAATGGGCAAGGTAACCTCTTGTTCAAGGAGTGTAACTGATTTGACCAACGACGTAACAGGGCGCTCTGAAGCGGGCGCATGTGAAAACGCGCCCAAGGAACCACCTCCAGCATCGCTGCCATAGTGCCTAACAGCCGGAGATACCACCAGGCGGACGGCGAAGGGATCTTTAGGAAGGAGCGCACGAGGCTGCGCAAGGCTTGAACATGGCGTTCCGGTAAACAGACGACACCTTTTGCCGTGCAGAAATGAACTCCGAGGTATTCGAGGGACTGAGTGGGCACTAGATGACTCTTCTTCTCGTTGACCACCCAGCCGAGGGTCCGTAACAAGGCTACCACCCTGCCCGTAACCCTCACACTCTCTTCGAGGGATTTCGCCCGAATCAACCAGTCGTCGAGATAAGGGTGGACGAGGATCCCGTCCCGTCGCAAGGCCGCCGCGACCACCACCATGACTTTCGTGAAGGTGCGAGGAGCGGTAGCCAGACCGAAGGGCAGGGCTCGAAACTGGAAGTGACCCCAAGGGAAGGCGAAACGCAAGAATTTTTGATGAGCTTCCCGTATGGGAATGTGCAAATAGGCCTCGGAGAGATCGAGAGACGTGAGAAATTCCCCGTGACGCACCGCCACTATGACGGAGCGTAAGGTCTCCATCCGGAAGTGCGGAACCCGCAGAAAACGATTGACGCCCTTGAGATCCAGAATCGGACGGAGAGAACCGTCCTTTTTGGGGACCACAAAATAAATGGAGTAGCGACCGACGCCGTGCTCTGAAGGAGGTACGGGAACCACTGCCCCCAGCGCCAGGAGACAGTGCAGCGTCCACCGAAGGTCGCGCGATTTCTGCTCGCCTTTGCTGGGAGACAGGACAAACGAATCCGGAATCAGAGAAGCGAACTCCAAAGCATAACCGTCGCGGATGATTTCGAGCACCCACTGATCTGAGGTTATTTGGGCCCAGGAAGGAAAAAAATCGCGGAGACGACCCCCAATGACTAGGCATCCCTCCGGAGCCCGCCTCACTTCATTGCTGCTTTCGAGCAAAAGAGGAGGCGGAGGAGGAGGACGCTACCGAAAAGCCACGTCCTGCCCTCCGAAAACCTCTAAAACCTTGGGAACGGGAGCCAACTCGACCTCGTTGAGAACCCCACAGACGGGAGGAACGAAACCTCCGAAAATCCCGAAACTGACCGCGCACAGCCGGTAAACCTTTAGACACCTTAGGCCGATCTTCCGGCAGCCTACCACCTTTAGACTCGCCGAGATCTTTAACCAACTTATCCAAATCGTCCCCGAACAAGAGCTTACCCTTAAAGGGGAGTTTACTGAGACGAGACTTAGAAGATCCGTCGGCCGCCCAATTCCGCAGCCAAATAGATCTACGCGCCGCCACCAAGGAAGCCATGCTGTTGGCGAGAGTGCGGATGAGATCATAATGTACATCCGCCAAATACGCCGAACCTGACTCCAAGCGAGTAACTTCCAGCAACCCCTGCTGATCCAAGCCAGCAAGCTGCTGCAGGCGCTGCGCCCAACGCAGGCAAGCCCTAGCCACCCAAACACCACAAATAGAGGCCTGCAAGGACAAGGCATTGGTCTCGAACGCCTGCTTCAACAAACCATCCACTTTCTTGTCCTGTGCGTCTTTCAAAGCAGCACTGCCCTCAACAGGGATAGTGGTCTTCTTGGTTACCGCCGAAACAGCGGCATCAACCCGTGGAGATCGAAATTTCTCTTTGTCCTTGTCCGCCAGGGGGTACAGACGGTTCATAGTTCGAATACCTTTCAACCCGGACTCAGGTTGATCCCATTCGGACTGAATCATTTGCTCCACCACTCGATGAAGCGGAAACACAACTTGGGAGTCCCGCAACGCCTGAATGAGAGGATCCTCCAAGCCGTCCTCGTCCACCGGACGAGGGGCCAACAGATTAAGCGTATGAAGAGATTCCGTAATCAAGGGCACTAACTCTTCCTTACGAAACACCCGAACTATGCAGGCTTGGTCCTCCGGCTCGGGGATTTCACCGTCCTCTAGGTCGTCCACTCCCGCTTCCTGATCCATCTCTGTATCGGGATCCTGCCAACTCAAATCATCGTGGTCGAGATCCAAAGACCGCAACCGCTTGGCGGAAGGCTGAAGTGGCTGCCGGGGCTCCTTACCTTTAAAAGAAGGCAGGGGCGACGGCCAGGCCTCAGGCAACTTGCCTGAGCATCCCAAGCGGAAGGCTTGGTGCATAAGTAGCACAAAATCCGGAGACAAATCCGTGAATGTAGATTCGGCAGGCTCAAGCAGGAGGGAATCGACTTGCCCCTTAGGAGGGAGCACAGAAAGAGAGGGAAGAGACCCCGGAGAAGGAGCGCGGTCCGCAGGGACAGGCGGATTGTCCGAGCCAGATAGTTCTTTATGTTCCATTTGAAGCTCTAAATCCGAGGACACTGAAGCGCAGCCCCTACAAATACCAGACTCCGCTACAGTCCCCCTACGCGACCCACAGATCACACACTGCGGTCGCGAAGCCATACAGTCAAAATAGGCACTATGGAGAGCAGTCACACTTGAGGAGCAAGTGAAATAAAGAAATAAATAAATAAAGAAAACTTTTTTTTTTTTTTTTTTTTTTAAAGAAATAGGAGGGATGGGGGGACACTCCCCAACAAAAACGCTATGCAAAAAACGTAGAAAAACTCAAGGGAAACCCGTGCCGTGCCGTTTAAAATGCACGGGAAAAGAAAAAAGCCTCAGAAAATGGCCGCCGGCACATTTTCGCCGGCGACAAAAAACGGCGCGAAAACACCCGAGGAAAATAATAAATAAAGAAATCAAAGCCCCTGAAGGAAAAAGAAAGGTCCCCCAAAGGAAACACTCACCACAGTGTCCACAGATCGCCGGCAGACGGCTCACCGCCCGAATCTAGAGCGGGAGCACGCTGCCGAGCTGAGCTGTCAATCAACAGCCAAAACGCCAGAACGGAAGGAGAGAAGCAGCAGAAGAATGCAGACTGCCCGGGAGGAACAGAGTGCTGGCTAAAGGCAGATCTCCCCTCCGTACAGTCCAGGAGGAGAGATCAAAACCCCCAACTGCAACCAACCCCTGCCTGAGAGGGAGAAGGTCAGTATAGCCTGGGTCCTGCTCTGCCCTGCTGTTTGCCTGTGCAGAAGGACTTAAAGAGACAGCTACCTAAAAAAGTAATTAAAGTATAGGAAATAAAGGGAAAAGAAAAATCCTAACAAAAAGCTCTCTAGTGTTGCTTCCAAGCGTCCTGCAGTGCACCACACCAGGCACACACGTCCTCTAGCTGCAAGGAGACTGGACACACTGGGGGCTGATGGGAGCTCCGACAGAATACCTACAACCAGAGGAAGATTTTGATTGGTCCAGTCTCCAGGCTGCAGGAGGAGGTGCACTACCCGGATGTGGAGGACTAAACTGGAGGACCGCTCAGGAACTGGACAATATTAGACAAGGTTTTGCTCTTATCTTCATGGACATTGCTGTTGCCTTCGACTCCGTCAGCCACAAACTACTCCTATCACGCCTCAGGGAGAAGGGAGTCCACGGCACAGCACTGGCCTGGTGTGCATCATACCTGACTGACAGATGGAAGCATGTCCGTTCTGGCCCCTCCACCTCCACACCCTTCCCGCAAGAGAAGGGCGTGCCACAAGGATCTTCACTCTCAGCCCTACTGTTCAACGTTTACATGCAACCCATCTGCGTCCTCATCCGATCCTTCAACATCAATTGTCTAATCTATGCTGATGACGTTTTGCTGTACATGCCATTCTCAACGGAGCAATCCAGACCTCTCTCCGCTGTCCACCTGCTTCGATGCGGTCACAGATTGGCTACACACGCAGAAGCTCAAAATAAATTTCAAGAAGACTGAGGTCCTCTTCAGCAGCAGGAACCCTGCATTCACTCCGCCCTCCTCACTGAAGGTACGTGATGCAGAGCTCCTCAGTAAGCCCACGATACGGTACCTTGGGGTCACGCTGGACCAACAACTCAACATGAATGCCCAGATAGGCAATATGGTAAAGGGCAATATACCACAAAATTCGGATGCTGCGACACCTGAGACAGCTGCTAGAGCCGGAAGACCTCCGAACAGTCTATCAAGCACTAGTAATGCCACACTTTGACTATGCTAATGCAATACTGCACGGCCTCCCGAAAAGCTTGCTTAACCCCCTGCAGCTCGCAATGAATGCAGCTGCCAGAATCCTGCATGGAGCTTCCAGGAGGGACCATATCACCCCAGTTTTGAAACATCGGCACTGGCTCCTGGTACACTGCAGGATCTCCTTCAAGATCTTAACGATGACATATAAAGCCATCAACAAGTGCTCTTCCACCTCCCTTCACGGAGCTCGTCCAGACCACCCCCCTCAACAGGGTAAGGAGATCAGCCGCCACCAACACTTTGCTACTCCCGAAGGCGATCACCAAATGCTCTCAGGCCACAAGAAACAGAGCCTTCGCTCTCTATGCACCTTCCTGTTGGAACGCCCTGCCACCGGCCATCCGGGCCATCAATAACCTCCCCCAGTTTAGAAAGGCACTGAAGCACCATCTGTTTCTCCAGTACTATACTGAACCAGATGACATCTCACAGCCACCCACACCCTGGACCCAAGCCAGCACCCCCAGTGTAGCCACCTCACACACCTTCAGCCCGCCTACGTGAGCCCCACCCCCTCGAAACCACCTCCCTGTGTATAGCTGACCCTAACCGTAGATAATGACGAACTGTCCACACACCCTGCAACACACCAGCTAGAATGTACATAGTTACCGTTGTTAGAACCTGTAAATAATGCTGGAGCTGCCCGTATAGCCTGTGACAGCCAATTTGTACATAGTTTTCCCTGTTAGCCCTATATAAATAACCCCGTTTTATTGTAAGTCCAGTGTAGACCTGCCTGCCTGCACTGCACAAATGTGTTAACCTGTAAACCGCACTGATGTTAAATAGCGCAGTATAGAAGAAAACATTAAATAAATAAATAAAATAAAAATACTTTAAAATAGCTACAGAGGTTTTCTGCTTTAAAACTGGGGAAAATGCTGTTAAGGATTTTGAGATTATTCTACCACCATGTCCTGTATGGGAGGATGGCAAGAAGAAAACCACTACTGAAGAAAGCAATATCATCGCACAACATGTTCAAAGGAATACTTTGGGGCACTGTCCATGTGGAAGCCAATTCTGAAATGGGCACATCCAGGCTGTCTGGACGACCAAAAAATGCACGGGGCCAAATTGTACCCGATTCCTTAATCACGGGAGTTACACGTTCCTGCGGTTGCAGAATCAGGGCACTTAGATGGCCCGGTGTGCCCCCAATTACGATGCAGGAGACGTCCTGCGATATTCTTGGCTGGTGTGTCAGTGCAGCGGCGTCCTGTCACCATCGTGCTGGCATGTTCAGCCAGACCAACCAAGTGCCCAGACGCCAATCTGACCACTCACCTCGCCATCTGGCCTTCGGGGGGGGGGGTCCCCAAGGATGGGATAGGGCTAAGGATACATCCCTGTGGCGGCACGATGGGGTAGGGGGGACTGCAGATCGCAACTGGAGCAGCGCCCAGCACCTTCAGGGTGGAATAAACCAGGTGTCCAAGTTAATTCTAGAGGACGTACAGAGACCTGACCTGAATGGCCTCTGTACATCCCAGTGCCTGACCACACCCTCACGCCTCCCTCGCTCTGCCCCAGTGCCACCCCCTCCCACCCCTCTCCAGCACTCCCCATACAACAGTCCTGTACTTGTGGGGAGACAAGAGAACAGAATTAGGGGCAGGAGCTATGCGCGTGTTGGACGTCTAACCTGGATGTCCAACCATGCTATTTGTGGGTCAGAATGACCCCCATACTGAAGAAGGTTTTGAGAGACCCAAGTGGAACGTTTTGGTCTCAATGCTAAGTGAGATGTATAGCATAAGAAAAGCACATCCTCTTGCTAACACCATCACTTCGGTAAAGCATCATGGTGGCGGTATTATGCTGTGAGGAAGCCCTGCAGCAATGGGGACAAGGAGGCTTATGAAGACTGAGGCTTACAAAGAGATGGTGCAAAGTGCAAGCGGATGCCAGAGGAAAATCTGTTCCAGTCTGCCACAGATATGGAATAGAGGAGAAGTTCCAACTTTTAGCAGGACAATAATCCAAAACATAAAAGAAAAAGCAACAATTAAATGACTCAAGAGAAAAAGTAAATGTCCTGAAGTGGTTCACTCAAAGCCCAGATCTGGATCCATCTGGAAATCGGTGGCAAGAAGACAGCTGTCCAAGACAAGCCTCAGGCAACTTGAAAGAACTAGAGCTATTCTCTCAAGAAAAATGGGCAAAAACTGCTGTATCCTGCTCTGCAAAGTTGTTGGACACTTAGGGATCTTTTATTACAGGGCAGCACATGTTCTGGTGCACACTGAAGGCACCCTGGGACCCACATCGTCAGCTAGTGTGGGAACATGACAGCGCGGCACGATTCCTGAACTAACTGGGCAACCTGCATTACAGTCGTGAGTGTGCAGGCTACAGGCAAAGAGTGGCTGTGGTGAGCCGAGCTCACTTAATGCTGAATTCACACCATGTGCCTACTGCAATAGCATGGATTCACCTAACACCACCTCAACAGGTAGAGTTAAGTGCACCTGTGCTAATGCAGCCCACATTAAGGGAACGTGCTCTGTATTAACTGCTGGGGAAATGCTTTCCATGCTCCCAACAGTTAACTCGCTGATGTTGCACCTAATGCATCATAATTTTGGCGCTATTGGCACGTTAGATGCAACACCTTACTGCCCTTTAGTAAAAGGCCCCCTTAGTCTAAACGACTGTTCCTGCTGCAGAAGGGACTTCCACTAAGTATTGATTCAATTGATATGAAATCTTCTACAATCTAGATTTTTTGGGTTTCTTATTCTTGATTACTTGACTATTTCTATAATTGTACTTTCATGCAGAAAGTGTAGGGATTGTTGTATAGATTAGTGAAACAAACTGCTATTTGTATTTTCTAAATAGCAGGATGTGATAAATGTACAAGGGTATGAAGACTTTTGCAAGGCACTATATAGTGCCCTACAATGACATAAGAGCGTGATTCTTTTCAAATACTCGTGTTTGGAGAGCGTGGACATTTTATCATTTTCAGCTAAACTTCACAATATGAGACCATAAGCCATACTTTTTAAAGAAGATTTACCATTCTACAGTATGCTTACACCAATACTCTGTTTATTCTAATCTATGTCTCAGTCAGACATTGGGACACTCCCATAGACATCAATGAAACAACATAAGGGACCTCAGGACAGGCATGAAACTGAGTCAGCTGATCTGAAGGGGCGCCGCAAAGAGGCTGAACACCATAGGCTGAATACTTTTATGCCTGTGTCGTTACCTGCTTTCCCAAAGACAGAAGATATTTCCTCCATGGCAGTCTTGTAAACAGCAGGTCGGGAAATTATGAAAGCCAGTGACCAAAATGTGATCTTTAATTAAAAACACACACAAGAAATACATTTAGATATACTTAAGCTTGTTTATATTACTTATGATATTAGAAAGATGATAGCAGCCTGGCCTGGATTGTAGCGAAAAAAATCCTGTATTGCAGCTGGACGAATGGATGCTCTGGTCTTCATGCTAATCTGCTGTACTGCCAGGACCCAAAGCAAAAGCAACAAAATCTCCAACTAACAGCACAGTCCGTCATCCAACAAGGAACGGAAGCAATCGCCAATCACTTCTGCCCCATCACAGCTATATTCTAAAGGGTGCCAGCTGATCCGAAGATGGTACCATTTTGAAATACGGATATTGACTAATCAAAAACATTAATCCTTAGCTTATGAGCACTTAAAACATTCCGAAGAGACTAAATAATTCTACTGCACTGCACTAATGCACGAGACCAGAAGATGGATATACTTCAAAATATCAATGGACATGGCTCAGTCAATGCCCTTTTTAAATACAGCAGTCATGGGGAAGGAGCAACTGGGATTGTTCTTGCCCCTGTTTGGAACCCAAGCTATGTAAGTAAGCAGAGAAAGGCTATTGGCAGAGAATGACAGCAAACTAGGAACGGGCGGGAGACTTCAGGGTTTTTTCACTATGTGGGTTTAGATGTAGGTGCAATAGCCAGGATAGAAACTGCAGTGGAGGAGAGGGCATGGGTACCAACTGCTCCTTCTTGCCTCCTGCTCCAAGTACCACAGAAAGCAGGGACAGGAGCAGAAACTCAACAGCCCCCAGATGCATACAGACCGACAAGCTCTCATTAATGGGGACTTGCACTTTTTATAAAATGTGTTTAAAACCAAACCAAAAAATCCCGAACCTCTTTAAACTGTTTTGTTGGTTTGCTTCTAGCATCAATACTCTTTTGTGGGGAATCTTTTGTGAAGCTAGTGCCGTGTCAAGATGGAAGACTACCTGCTGCACCTTAGTGCCTGTATTTTTTTCTACGGGATCATTTTGACTTGTGAAATACTTCTGGCTGTATAACTACTTAATTATAAAACAGTATTCAGTGCTTCAAAATATACCTGGCAACACAATGTTACCTCAGCTCCCAATACACCCTACTGGCTTCATTTCACGCTCAGCACTTTACAGTAATGTCTTAATTAACTCAGCAATTGAACATGACACAGAATTTGCAGCTATTGGATATGGCCATGCTGTGGGTGCAAGTAAACCACCTGAAAAATGTTGATATTCTATAACCAGGGGCGGCCCAAGGCCATCTGCTGAGACTCATTGCAGGGCCTCATTTGCATAGCGACTGGACCTCATTTGCATAATTGTAATTTATTTTATTTTAAAATGTAAATGTTGCCCATCTAAAATTTTAGGCGGCTTTCAGAGGAGCCCTTCACAAGCCTCTTTTTTTGTCCTGTCAATGACTTAGGGGCATATTTACTAAATATTAATATGCGTTAAGTGCCACTGCACCAATAGAAATAAATGGGTGTTCCTGCACTTAGCGCACATTAACATTTGTGAATGCGCATTAACTTACCATTCGCATGGGCAGTGAGGATAAAGAGACTACCAGATTTCTACATTATTATACTCCAGTGCCAACTGCCAGGTACATTAGGAAGTACTAAAAACCCAAAGTGACCAAAATTGTAACATCAAAAAATAAGCCACCAAACCAGTTGAGCCTTAAACAACACTTTAAAGAAAGTCCCATATAATCTCCACATAAAGAGGTGCTGCTTATATCACCTTTGAGGTGGTATAAGCAGTACGTCTCAAAGAGCCCAGCAGCACATACAGGGCTGTGACTTGAATCGGCCCTGTACATGCTGCCGTGCTGGCCCATCTCCCGCTCTGCCCTATTCCCTCCGGCTCTCCCCATCCTGATGCACAGAACGTACGGGGAGAGCCAGAGGCGGAATTGGGCATGGACGGCTTGCGGGGCTGCACGTCCCACCGGGACATGCAGCCCCAAAACCCACATTCGTGAATGACCTCCAAGCAACTACCTTTATGTGACATGCATGTAGGTATTCCCAGATGTGGAGAATGGGCAGAAATGGCACCTGTGTGTGTAATTAAGTGCTGATTTCCACTGGTATATGTGCACGCACAGGGCCAGCCCAACCACTAGACAAACTAGGCAGTCGCCTAGGATGGCAGCTGTGAGGAAGGGTGGTGGGAGGGGCAAAGAGCAAGACATTCAAAACTAAACAATAGAGTCTAACAGCCGAGGGGAGGGGCATAAGAGTTAAAGTTTGCCTTGGATGCCAACACCTTGAACCCACTCTGGGGCCGGCCCTGCACACACAATGTTACTTCACAGGGAGGCTATTTCAAAAAAGGCACATAGACACATATGTTCCCTTTATAAAACAGACACAACATATGCATTTATCTGCCTTTCCTACCTAGTGCCCTATTATAAAACCACCTTATGTGTTTCTGTAGAAAATGCTAAGTACATTTTATATAAGCAATGCATATCCTGGACTTCCGGTGGCTCATGAGCGAGTGAGGACGTGAACTCTGCTCGCTCCAGGGCCGCCTCAACCTTACAGATTAAACCGTGCTAAATTTACCTGTGGAAGGTGAGCAGTTGAGTCCCACACTCCTGGGCAACTTATACGGGGTACGGTGGCAGCGAAACCGCAGCGCAAAATGCCTCCACCGCCGAAAAAGGAGCGGGAGAAAAATACTCGAGCCGGGACCGTGCTGCCTGGCGGCCTTAATCCGGCCTCGCCGGGAGCGGAGAGCGTTGATTCTGCAACTGCAGAATTGGCTAAAGAGGTTGTAAAACATTTAGACCCTAAATTTGACCGCATCCTTAACAAGCTCGACTCTATGGGGACGGCTTTAGCAGACCTTGGTCAACGAATGGAGGAGGTGGAGCAGCGTGTTTCTGCATTGGAAAGATGCCGGGGAAAGCAGGGCCGGAGAGCACGAGGCACAACAGACACAGATCGCTGCTTTAATGGAGAAGGTGGAGGACCTCGAGAATCGGTCTCGGAGGAACAACTTACGGTTGGTGGGGATACCGGAATCCACCACGGATGCTCTCCTTTTGCCCTTGGTGGAAACTTGGCTACCTAAAACTCTGGGTCTTGATGCCTTGGTGGGTCCATTGAAAGTGGAGCGTGCGCATAGACTGGGGCCGAAGCTCGAGTCCCGCCCGCGCCCGCGGGTGGTTATTGCCCGCATTCTGAACTTCCAACATAAGCTGCAACTTCTTCAGGCCTTTCGGCAGAAGCGGGAAGTATTTTTTGAGAGCCATAAAATTTTACTTTTTCAGGACTACTCAGCAGCCGTTGCTGCCAAACGCAAGAGATTCGCGCCAATTTGCTCTGCTCTCTTCCAGAGGAAACTGAGGTTCACGCTGGCATTTCCTGCTACCCTGCGCATATCACATTCGGGTGTCAACCATGTCTTCACAGAGTTCGGAGATGCGCAGGCCTTTCTGGACGCTTTGAACCGGCGACCAACGTCCTCGCCGGCCCGGGAGGAGGCCACTTGAGAGCAAGGTTTCCGGCGGTACTCGGGACGACCTTACTTCAGACGCACCCCCACTGAACTCTTTGGCATGGTTTGCTGTAAATGGCCATACCTAGTATAAGTTTGGGATTTATTAATACTCACTTTGTTTGGAGCTTTGGGGATGCTTTGATACTTGGGAGGGGGGGGATAAGGGGTCCTTTATTGTTTGCTGGTGGTCCCCTAAACGGGTCTTGGCTATGGGGATGTAGGATGTTTGGTGAGGATATTTGCTGCTTGTGTGGGAAGTTATGTATTAATTGCTGGGACGGGTATTGTGTGCTATGTTTGCATTGCTGGGGGGGTTGGGGTGGCCCTGCAGGGCCGGCCCGGAGTCAAGCCCCACCTCTAGCGGTTGGGGTGCTCATTTGTAAGTTGGGGGTGGGGGGGTAGGTCGGTAGCGGGGAGGTAGGTTTTGCTATGGGATGGGAGGGGGTGGGGGGGGAGTGTTGTTGGGGGGAAGGGTTGGGCAGGGGTAGGGGGAGGGGTAGGGGGAGGGGTAGGGGGAGGGCAAAGAGCCACAATGGGGCGGGTGGGAGGGCTGGGGTAGGGGGTAGGGACAGCACACTCTTTCTTTTAGAAGGCACTACAGGGGGGAGGTTGGTTCTCTACACTTGGGAGCTTGGCGCGGCGGTGGGGGTGGGCGAGGGCCTGGAGGTGAGGCTGGGCACCTCCGGGAGCAACACTTAAGGATATCGTCATTGGTAATCTTCAGGGGTGTCCCATGCCTGAGATTAAGATAGTTTCTTGGAATGTGGGCGGCATTGGGTCACCGATTAAACGTACAAAAATTCTCCAGGGGCTCAAGCGAAAGGGCGCCCACATTGCTTTATTGCAAGAGACCCATTTGAGTGCTGTAGAGCATAAGAAACTTGCCCGGGATTGGGTAGAGGTGGCATTTGGGGCGGAGTCGGGGACGAAGAAAGCGGGAGTGGTGATCTTAGTTAGAAGGGGGGTTTCCCTTGAAGTGCAGGAGATCCAGGCCGACCCACAAGGCAGGTATGTATTGTTGAAGGGCCAATTATACCATGAACCTATCTGGCTGTTGAATGTCTATGCGCCCAATGTTTATGAACATGCCTTCTTTACCCATTTGATTGATCTGCTGAAGCACGCGGGGGGGGCCAAGGTCATTGTGGCTGGAGACTTTAATTGCCCCATGACCCCCGTTTGGATAAGTCCTCTGGGGGAAGAGCAGGAGCGTGGTCCAGTAGAGGGATTAGCTATTTGTGTAGGGTGGGGGCCCTTGTGGATGTGTGGCGGGTTTTACACCCGGGGATGCGAGAATACACCCACCAATCGCGAGCGCACCTTACATGGTCTCGCATTGATTATATTCTTGTTAGTGAGGGTGGGTTTCCCCGGTTGGACAGGCCGATATAGAGCCCATTGCTGTCTCCGACCATGGTATGGTCTGGATTACGTGGGAAATGTCAGGGGCCAGACAGATTGGGGTGGAGATTTCCGGCTTTTCTGTGGGAGGATGAGGCCTTCCGGGTATTTCTCTTAAAACAATGGGAGGAGTATGCTTTATTCAATGATACCCCCGCTTGCCCCCCATTGTTGTTTTGGGAGGCCAGTAAGGCCGTGATGAGAGGAGCGATTCTTTCTTATGTGATCTCGCGACGTAAGCATTTGAACCAAAGTATTGTGACGGCGGAGCGTGCCTTTACATATCTTGCAGCGCCGGGTATCTCGAGGTGGCGCCAATGACTCCCAACGGGAATTGGTTAACGCACAGGCGGCGCTCAATGCTCTGCTTCAGCGGAGGGCCTCGTTCTCGCTGCACTATTACAAGCATCGCCTCCACTTGTACGGCAATAGGGCGGGAAAGCTTCTAGCTCGCTTGGTGCGGGATCCCCGTGGTAACCCGCTTTATTCCTGTGCTTCGGGACCAGAATGGTGCTCGGCAACATCAGCCTACACGCATAGCGCAGCTTTTTCGCGCCTTCTATCAGCAGCTCTATAGTGAGGAGGCCCGAGATTACAGTCAGGGGGTAGCTTTTCTTCGCAACCTGTCCCTTCCTAGACTTTCGTCTGAGGCCTTGGCACAGCTTAATTTACCATTGCAGACATCGGAACTTCAGACCGCGATTGCGCGGGAAAGACTCACAAGGCCCCTGGCCCCGATGGGTTCAGTATGGAATATTACAAAATCTTGGCCCTGCAGCTGGCCCCATCTATGGTGGTGATGTTTTGACGAGGCCCGGCGACAGGGTATTTTCCCGCGAGATATGCGCTGTGCGGATATTACGGTGATCCCGAAACCAGGGAAGGACTTGTTAGAGCCGGCTTCCTACCGCCCAATCTCTCTCATTAACTGTGACATGAAACTTTTGGCATCCGTCCTGGCTGCTCGGCTCGCGCCCCTCTTACCGTCTCTGGTTGACTCCAGCCAGGTCGGTTTTTGTGCAAGGGAGAGAGGCTTCTCGGAATATAGCTAGGCTACTGTTGGGAATGGAACACTGTTTATGTAATGATGAGGCTCTCCTCTTGGTCAGCCTGGACGCCGAGAAGGCGTTTGACAGAGTGGCTTGGGTCTACATGTGGGAAGCACTGTCTGCTTTTGGTTTCCGTGGGGATTTTGTGGGATGGTTGCAAGCGCTGTATGCTCAGCCCATGGCCCGCGTGGGCTCGAATGGTGTCTTTTCAGAACCTTTTGTGCTTGAGCGCGGCACGCGGCAGGGCTGCCCTCTGTCTCCGCTTCTTTTTGTGCTAGCCTTGGAACCGCTCTTGCGAGCGTTGCGGTTGGACTCGGAGATCACTGGTATGCGCCTTGGCGACGAGGAGATCCGTGTTAGTGCCTTTGCGGATGACATGTTGTTGAGCCTAACGAACTTGCCGCGGTCCCTGGTGCGTGCCCTTGATCTGATACAGGAATTTGGAGGTTTCTCGGGCTTGAAAGTGAACGTTCTGAAGTCGGAGGCGCTCGATGTTGGCGGGAGGGTTCGTCCGCGGTGGGAGGGACCCTTCCCAGTGATGTGGGCGGTCGGGACGATCAAATATTTGGGGATTCATCTGCCTGACCTGCCTGGGCGCTTGTACCATGTCAATATCCCTGGTTTGTTGGAGAGAAGTACTCGAACTTTTGCTGGATGGCGCAACCTCCCTTTGTCGCTAAGAGGACGAATTGCTTTGTTTGTCATGGTGGAATTCCCCAGGTGGCTTTATGTGCTACGCATGTTGCCGTTATGGATCCTGGATAAAGATTGGAAACGCTTTGAAACAGACCTGCGCGGTTTTCTGTGGGGGGGTCGGAGGGCGCGTATCCCCCTTCGAGCTCTGACGAGTCGGCGCGAGGAGGGGGGCTTGGAAATGCCTTCTTTGCGGCACTATAATCTTCGTTACTTGGCTCGGCATATACGGGCGCTGTTGGAGGGGAAGGGTGTGCCCCGGTTCGGCAGTTGCGGGAGGCACTGGCTCCCTATCATGGTCTATATCTTTTACATGTTGGTCACCTCCCCCGGACGCTCCGGACAGGGATCGGTGGGGGTTATCTGGGGGCTCTCCGTGCGGCTTGGAAGCTGTTATGTCAGCGATTTGGGTGGACCTGGACTCGTTCTCCGCTGCTGCCGCTGGTGGGTAATCCGGATTTCGTTCCCGGATATACGCGCCCCAATATCTTCTGGCAATGGGGGGAGAGGGGTCTCGTGTGTTTTGGTGATTTTTTCTCGGGCGACGATGGCATCTTGGATAGTTTCCATCAGGTACAACGCCGCTTTCAGATTCGTCAACAGGACTTTTATGGCTATTTACAGGTCCGCTCATATTTAACTTCTGCTGGGGGGGTTGGGGGTGGGACGAGTTGGCCGGCTTCGGCATCGCTACGGATAGTTCTGGAACGGCTAGTAGAGGGGAGAGCGGGGGAGCCGACAGTACGCGCCGTGCTTCGGCCCTGCGGGGGCCCAGGGTTCCTGCAGACGCTCTCGGACAGGTGGCGCGCTGATGGGATTGAGGAAATGACGATGGAGATGCTGCGGGTAGCTTTTGAGGGCATCCCGCATGGGCCGGTGTGGGTATATCTCCAAGAAATGCAGTACAAATTCCTATGGGGGCGTATGCTAGTGCTCCGTGGGCATATGCCGTTGGTCTGCAGCCCTCTCCTCTCTGTGAGTGGTGTGGGGAGGGTCCCGGAACATTGACCCACAAATTCTGGGGATGTCCGAAGGTGCGTGCACTATGGCTGCAAGTTTGTGCTAAACTTCAAGGATGGTTGCGGTCGGGCGTGGTTATGCAACGTGAGGTTTGCTTATTTCATAACTGGGAGCTGGGCTATGAGCGGCTCTCACCTATGCGCAGGGCGCTGCTTGAGAGGGGGTTTCTGTTGGTCAAACGGATCTTGTTGAAGCATTGGGTGGCTTCCGCACCTCCTTGTTTGGTGTTCTGGGAGAACTCTATGCTAGATTTGCTTTGCATGGAAAAAGCCACTGCTCAACAGAAAGGAGGCAGGTGTTGGGAGGGGTTTTTGGGAATCTGGTCCCCTTTGATTTCTCAGTTATCCCCTCGGGGAAGAGGGGGACTGCTTAATGGGTAGTAGCTGTGGTCCTTATCGGGGGGATCTCCAAGCCACAATGAGTACCTACGCCTCTCCTGCGCTACGGACTGTCATCCTCTGTAGGCTGGGAGACCTGGCTGGACAGTCTGTTGATTTCTGTCTACCCCACTGCTGTGATGTCTGCTGTGCCTCCTGCTTTCATGTACTGCTTTGCACTTTGCTATATTACTCTTGGGTCACCCCTGTGGGGGAGAGCGGATTCCCTGTGCTGATGGGAGGGGGGAGGGGGTGGGAGTGGGGGAGCTGTTCAGATCGCAGGCCTCTGGAGCTCAGAGCCCTGCGGTGTTTTGGTTTGTGTGATTTTGTGTGGTTGTGTTGCTCAATGGGGAGGGGGGGATGGGACTTCACTGCTTAATCTTTAGCTGTGTGTACTTTGTGTGAAAACTTCAATAAAAATGATTTGAAATAAGCAATGCATATCCTGATAATAATTAGGTGTGTATTGGATCTGTATTGCTATTTTCTTTTGGGCTTTAACCTTGTTAGATGAGATGCATATAATCCAACTGAGCACACTAGAATTGTAAAAGAGCTCTTTCATTTCACATGGCCTCAGAAATGGCCTACTTTCCCAGTGTCATTTTTTTCTCTTTACATAAGAAGCCATAGAAAGCAATTTTCTCTCAGGTACACTTACAGGATTGGCATTAGCTTGAGATGCCCAGAGCAACAGCATGCTATTACTTGAGGTTGAATTCCCATTCAGAGTGTCCAAAAGATGATGCAACAAGGTCTGTAATTAAAGGAATACATATGAGATGAAGCCCAACAGGGAACTGGCTTTAGCTTACACGTG
>CM066033.1:1110745306-1110747806 GCA_033557465.1 Ichthyophis bannanicus | reverse complement strand
GGGCACACGTTAAGACTGCTTAGTAAACATACCCCTTAGAAATACAAGTTAAGCACTCGACTTTGGTTATATTGAATACAAAATACAGGAGTTGTTATGAAAGTCGTAGAAGCAACTAGCTCATTGAGTGAATAATAGAGAGTTAAAAGTATTTTACTTTCACGTTTCTAAAAAATTATAAAAAATTATACTAATTTGGGATAGATAGTCCATTGAAGGTCATTGATGCTAATGAGCACAAAAATTAGACGTTTAAGAAGTCTAAAAATTTATGTGCCATAAAGTCTGAGACCCTCAATAACATTAAGTAATAACCATAAGAGACAAATGGTTTGGAAAGAGATCTAGATCCTTTATTAAAATAATTGAGTGTTTTGCATTTTGAACTTTTGACAAAAACGTACACTCAGAGAAACAGACCATTTATTAGTTGTGGCATGACAACATAGCAGTTGCAGAATTGTGAGACTCCTAGTGTTTCTCGTTTCCTCCATCCTTCATGTCTCCTAACTGTCTCCTCTCACAGTCAGTCACTCTTCATCATTCTCACACTCACTTGCCTCTGCTGCTCCCCAACTTTGCCACTCAATTGCCAAACACACATACTCCTAACACAGAAACAAACCCTATATCTTAGACACAAACTTAAGGTTAACAGCTGATACTAGTAGCATTCATTTTTGTGCTTTCCAACCGAAAACAATGTTGGAAAGAAAAAATACATAAAGGACTGAGAATATTTGTGCCTTTCCCTGTCTGTCTGGGGACAAAATAACTCTGAAAATTTAATGAAATAAGACCATATTTGGCATGGAAGAAAAACAGTGAAAAGACTCTCTAGATTTGAAAATAGGCCAACTCAGACCAGGGTTTCCAAAGTCTTTAAATAAGTGGCCTACTGCATTTCTATGGGAGAAATAATTCCAGTTTCCGCAACATAGAATCATTCATACACTGAAGCATATCAGTTAGGGAATTGCTCCTTTCGAATGGGGCTCTCCCCTTTACTTTCCTGGTCACAGACATACACAGAGCCAACACATACACACTCAAACAAAGAAGACACACACACACAGGGACAAAACCACACCGATTGACAAACACATACACACACACAGATTGGAAATAGTTTCATGAGGCATGCTCTGTTTGCTTTCCCCACCATGCACTACCCATTCTGCTGCCGCAGGGGGTAGTATGAGATAGAGAAAAGACAAAAGTGGAGCTTGAGGAATGAGAAACATGATGAAGAGAGTGGGGGCGGGACAGATAAAGGGAGCTGTAGAAGACAGTGGAAAAGATATGGGAAATGATCGGTTAAGAGAGAGTGTGAGTGAGATGGAGGGACAGGAAAGACAATGAAAAAGAGATGTGGTAATGGAGGCAGAGGACTAGGAGGGCGAGATCAAGATGAGAGACATATCAATAGTGAGAAGGGCAGAAATTTCAATAGCGAGGAGTCAAAGTGGCTTTATTTTTAAGTTGTCGCAAGGGTTGAGCTGGAGTCAGGTATCATGTACCGATCTGGAGTTGATCAGCAGATTGCCCAGATATGAAGCCCATTGGTAACCCATTACCCAGAGGACCTATTCATTCCTGGAGAAAAATGTTGTTTTTGAACATTTAATTTAATAACAAAATGTATAATCCACCTTTACAATCCTAAAACATACAAAGCGGAGTACAGCAACATCAGTAGTTTGCGTAACATGAATAAAATCAATAATCATTATAATCATTTCATATATTCTTTAAAATATTTCCCAAACAATCAAGACTTTAGCAACTTGTGGAAATGAAGATAATCTAAGAACATAAGAAATGCCATTTTGGGTCAGGCCAAAGGTCCATCGAGCCTGGTATCCTGTTTCCAATAGTGATCAGTCCAAGTCACAAGTACCTGTCAGGTTCCCAAAAGGTACCTAATCTGTTCTGGTAAACTGTTCCATAGTCTTGGAATTACTCCTGAAAAACCTCTAACCCTTATCTTCATCTGAAAGAAAGAGGAAGCAGTTTAGCAAGTTTGCTGTGGCAATAAATTAGTTTGAATGGCCAGTCTTCATGTAGCCTGATTGCTGGAAGGCAGAAGAAAAGTAGAACTGTTGTGAAGACCATCTTTCACCACAAGACCAAAAAGCGGTAAAGATGGTTCAGCTGCATGTGTGGAATGATGATCATAGTTATTTATATACTGCATGAATTCAGCACCCCGTGGAAGTTCCAGGCTTCAATATCCTGACAAAATGCCCAGAAATGCAGATTTTTTTTCCAGCATGATACCATACTAATTTATTAAATACTAAATCATTTCATGCCCTATGTAGGGATTGTATTCTCTGTCTTTATGAATGAGGATGAGCCTTTGTTGTTTGTTAAACTGTCTCATATTATCCGAAATAAAGATTTTGATACTGTATGACATAAGATTTACAGCAGCGCGTCCAGCTTTTCTAAGTAAATTGTAAGAATGATAAAAAAAGAGTCCAGATTTTTTCAATAA